>CM037887.1:31261685-31680358 GCA_021292165.1 Shinisaurus crocodilurus
GCTGGGTTCAAACAACACGATAACCCATGGTTCAACGACAACCCACACTCAACTCATACTCAACCCAAGTGAGGGTTATCATGTTGTCTGAACCCAGTCATTGTATCCTCTGTAGAATTCTCCTGGTAGACCCAATTCTGTGCCAAAATGCCACAAGTAAAGCAAGAAATAGCCTTGCTGTGGAGGGAAAAGCAGCTTCCCCTGTGCTTCCATTGTTTAAACATGCACTTAAACACTGAGCTCCAGCACAACAGAGGAACAGGGCTTAGCTTTGCTGGACTCCTTCTTTGAAGGAGATAGACCTGGATAGGAGCTCAAACACTGCACGAACACCAGAAGAAATTATTTCTAAAAGGGCCACTGCTCCCAAAGCAGCTCGGGATAAGGGAACAGCTGCCGTGCTCAGTGTTGCGGGGTGGGCACACTGGGAAATTCCTAGGGACACAATCAAGCGGCTTTTATTTTTAGGGACCGAGTGTGCTGTGCCAGCCTCCCACATCCTCGCCATCCAAATGCACAAGGTGCTTAAGCCCATGTTGGCCCTCTGCCAGATGATCCTCCTTCAGACCCAGCCGGGTTTGACGCAGATCTGCCCTCTGCACAGTATTTTTCCCATCATTCGGCCCCGGGGTTTGAGAAGCACATAAACCAGGAATGTTGGATGCACAGCCGAGATGCATTGGCTGGGGCTCCCAAGGATCTTTTGTGCTGATCTTGGCGTGTTTCCCCATGCCACCCCACGTCTCCCTTTCCCCAGTTGGTTCAATCGGTTCTCGCTCAAGGTGTGCCACACATGCCACATGCTATGGGGCAGTCAAGCAGCTGTGTGTGTGTGTGTGTGTGTGTGTGTGTAGGGAGGCATGACTCATCTTGCCTTCAGAGGCCAGGAGAATGCAGCAAACAAAAGCAAGGTGGGGAGAGGTGCCCACGCAAAGCGGCGCCTTTCAAACCAATGCCAGGCCCTGGAATTCTCCACCAGTGGAAGCCTCCCAGCCGGAGCTTTGCCAGTCTGGACAGGCTCCCAGGAATTTTGGGCTGGGTAACATACACTGCCTATGGATAAGATTAATCAGAAAGGATTGAAACTTTCCACGGCTTGAAAACCATACCTGATCAAACAGAGCTAAGCGACTGTCAAACCCAGACACTCGTCAACCTGGAAGCAGAGATTTCTGGGTCTCTGGGCAGAGGTGTGGATCCAGCAGTGGTGCTGTGTTGGCTGCAAGTTTGGGTGAAATTAATGGACAAGTCGCCTGTACTGGGGCCACCTTAGCCAAGGGCCCCAACTGCACAATAGGCCTTGAGCCCCATTCCGTATATCTTGAAGCAACATCCCTCCCTCCCTCCCCATGCCCTCCAGATGCGTTGAACTGCAAATTCCAACATTCCTAATTGAGGAAGCTGAAGCCCAACACATCTGGAGGGCACCAAGTTGGGGAAGGCGGCCCTGGATGCTTCCGCTGCGCTGTAGTGGTTGGAGAGGAACTGAGCGGAAAGGTGGGAGCCTTGCCCCCTTGAGCGTGGAACTGGGGGGTGGGCAGCCTCCCTCCAAATTTTAGTCTTTCCATAGAAGCTTTCCAAATTAGAATCGGTGTAGGCACAGAATCCATACATTGGGAGTGCACAGAGGTCATGGAGAAGTTCATCATCTCACTATTTTAATATCATTAACATATTGATTTTAACATTTGTAGTCTCTGCTTTTATGGCAGTCGGGATGCATTTTGCCCTTTCTTTCAGGTGGTTTTAGTTCTCTTGTGTGACCATAGGACTGTGCCCCTGGCGTTTGCATTTTCTCCGTTCTGCTTCTGGCCATTTCTATTATTTGATTTTCAAGCCAAATTCTTTTCCTTGTGGACCAGTGTGGCTACCTGGGGGTGGCGGTGTTAATGTGTATTTTGGACTGTACTTTATGTATTTTACATTTTAGCTGTTTTCAATTGTTCAACTATACATTACTCGGAGAACCTAGGCTAGTGGATGACTAACAACTATAGCTACTACTAAATAGCTAAGGGCACAATCCCATGCATGTTTAGACAGGAAAAAGTCCTACAACTCCCAGCATCTCCCAGCCAGCATAGCTGGCTAGAGGAATGCTGGGAGTTCTAGGACTTTTTTCTGTCTACACTTGCATAGGATTGCACCTTCAGTAACTAAAGCGCAGGGGCTGTTCATGCACACACAGGCTGGCCAGCTATCCAAAAGCAAAAGGAAGGGATTTGGGTTTTGTCCCTTCACCTACTGACAAGGAACCTAGTTGTCTCCTCCTCCCCCCACCCCCGCTGCCCACCCCACCAGCCCCTTGGGTATTATCATATCAGCCATGTCTTCCTGAAGGACCGCCAAGGTGCCTTCTGCCCCTGGCTCCTCAGCTTATGGTCCCTCTCTCTCCTTCAGAGGCTTGGGGGGAGAGCGGGGAAGCAATGAGCTCATCTGCTTCTGAATAACTCCCTAGCAGGGAAGATGGAGTGAGAAGAAGAGATGGCAGAGCCTGGCAAAGGGCCCCCTATTGATATGCAAAAGAGGCCTCGGCCTCCCAACTTTCAGAGCAGCTGCCTCCCCCTCGGCCAGCCTTTGCAATGCCAACAACACCTTCTTGGCAGCCCAGACAGGCACAGGCACACTTAGAAGGAGGGAGCATGGGTGATTGTACATCAGTGAGTATGTGCATAAGTGAGTGAGTGTGTGTGAGGGCAAGGGGGAAGGGAGGGGGCGCTGGCCCTGGCACCACTCACCAGCTCAGGCCTCGCCTATTGCGGGCTCCGGCCGTGTCCACCAGGACCACTCACCACTGGGGGCAAAAAGGCTGATATTGCAGGGTGTCGTCTTTTCCATATATGAAGGGGTTTGCTTTGCATGTTGGACGGGTGGGATCCATCGCCCCATAGCTTTCTTCCAGGTTGCAGAAAACACAAGAGAGCTGCCTGAGATATTCTAGCACCTTGCTGGGGCAGGAGTGGTTGAATGAGGTGTTCTGCCTCCGCAGCCAGCAATGCCCCTGCCAACCCACCTTGGTTCTTGCCAGATAGCTCCTTTCTCTAAAACAGGGTTGTTGACAGACCTGGCCCCAAATTATTTCCTTGGGACCCAGCTCTATTCCCCAGAGCCCCGAGTGTCCACTGATGCCAATGAAAGGGTTTTTTTTTTTTGCTTAACTTAAGGATCATGCATGGGGTGGTTTTTGTTGTTGTTGTTGTTACATTTCTATCCCACCATTTCCCCCCTTGCAAGGAACCCAAGGCAGCTTACGTGTTCCTCCTCCTCCTCTCCATTTTATCCTCACAACAACCCTGTGAGGTAGGTTAAGCTGAGAGTCAGGGACTGGCCCAAAGTCACCCAGGAAGCTTCATGGCCAAGCGGGGACTAGAAACTGGATCTCCCAAGTCCCAGTCCAACAGTCTCACCACTACACCACACTGGCTCTCAGTGGGGGATTGCAGCTGGGCAGGGAAGGGTTAACTCTCCCCTCCCCACATGCTGCAACACACACACACACACACACACACACACCAAAATCTCCCTGCATGGCAATTCAGCTTAGAAAAAACCTTTTGCAGTCCTTTTGGAATGTTTTGAGACAGGGTGCAAGTTAATTTATTTTATTTGGGATTATTTGGATGAGAAATTAATTAGCTGGCTTTGCCTCCTGTGAAATTTAAATAAATCCTAGTCATTATTTCTACATTTTCATATATAGATATAAATCAACATACACAAATTTTATGCAGCTCACAGAACAAGGTGGTAGAAAGGACTGTACCACTTCAGACTGCAAGTGGGGGTTATCAGTTTTGAATGCCTTCCCACTTTGAACAAACTCCTGCAAGTAAAAAGCTAGCACATCAGTGAGAAAGATTCTAGCTCAGTCTTGCTCCCTGGTGGACTAATCTTCTACTTATAGGGGGTGGGGTTTGTTTGCTTTTTATATTGGGGACCATTCAAAAAGTGTGATTTGCCCATCCAAAGTGGTACAGTCCTTTCTACTGTATTTCAGGACTCTGTCACCTAATTTGCATCTCTTTCTGCTGCATGGGTAGCGGTAGCGTGTGATGAGTGACTGATATCAGTGGCAGAGAGAGGTGGGGAAAGAGACCACTGAGTCCCATTTTCAGGCCTTTTCAGGAACAGGATGGGCATGCAAATAAATAAATAAATAAATAGGGTGGGAAAAGCCAGGACTCCTTTGCTCTTACATTTTGCCTACAAGTCTCAAGCTGCTGTGGTTTGGAGCCCTCTTCCTGGCCTGAAAGGCAACTGCAGCCCTATACAACCCAGAGCAGGAACAGACATGCTGCTGCTGCTGCCTACAGGGCGATTTGCGCCAGTGAGCCAAGCTGCACATTGCAGCAGGGGAAGGGGAAAATCCTTCAGGGGTCACTGGCCAATCAGACATTCTGAGTCTCAAATATGGTAAGTAGCTGGGCAAAGTCCATCCTCTGGGTCATTCTAAGGGTCTGTTTTATTTCATCAGGTGCAAGTCGCGTAGCTAGAATACGTGGCTTTGAATGCGAAAAGCCCCAGGTTGAATAGGCAGAGCTGGGAAAGACTCCTGGCTGAAACTCTGGAGAGCAGTGGTGCAGCGAGGTAATTCTAGACCCTGGACTTACTGGGAGTAGGGGGGGGGCAATCAGTACCACTTCAGACAGCAATCAGTACCACTTCAGCTGTGAAACACACAGTCTTCCCCTCTCCCCTCACCACCATTCATATGGCCCTGCTTTTAAAGAAATAAAAAGAAAGAAAGAAAGAAAGAAAGAAAGATTCTTTACATGTGTAGTTTTGCATTTTAAACTCACAAAACATAGCACCATCACGACTACAGAGGCCCTTCTCTGGGTGCTCCTGCCAAATGAAGTGAGGCAGGTAGCTACTAAGGAGAGGGCCTTTTCTGTTGTGACACCCAGGTTGTAGGATGCCCTCCCCAGCTAGACCTTAGTCCCAAGTTCCAGCCCCAGCTGAACCACTACTGAAGAGCACCTGCAGTCCGTGTAGACAATACTTCATTTATCTATAACAACACTTTTATACCACCATTCGGCCCTAAAACGGGCCCCCGAGGTGGTTCACAACAATAAAATCTCAATACAATTAAAACTAGAGATCATTAAAAGCAAGAATAAAAGCAAATAATACCAGCCGAAAGCCAGCAAGATTAAGGTGTATGGAAAGCCTGGCAGAATAAAAGTGTCCTAACCGTCTTCCTCGAAGGCACCAGAGAAGGGGCATCAGTCTAATCACTCTTGGGAGGGAGTTCCACAATCAGAGTGTCACCACGGCAAAGACCCTGTCCTGCGCCCCCACCGGCTGTACCTCTCTTGAAGGTGGAATGCAGGAGCAAGACCTCCGAGGATGACCAGAATTGACAGGCAGATTCACGTGGAAGGAGGAGGTCCTTCATATATCTTGGTCCCAAGCTGTTTAAGTAAGGCTTCATAGGGTACCCAGCCAGCATATTGAATTTGGCCCAGAAACTAATTGGGGGCCAATGTACTTTAAACAAGACTGGTGTTATATGATCAGAAAAGCAAGGGCCAGAAAGTATTCTGGGCTGGCCACAGCATTTTGGACTGGCTGAAGTGTCCAGACACTTTTCAGGGCCAGCCCCATGTAGAGTGCATTGCAGGGCTGAACTAGATACACCAAGGGTCTGAGCCAGTATATGGCAGCCTCCTTTGTCTGTCTGCATTTCTTTAGTTGCTGGGGGTCCCATTCCCCAAGGAAACTGGGAATGAACTCCACGATCCTATGCAGGAGAAAAAAAGAAATTCCACCTGACCCCACTGGGTTATAACTGAGGCACCCAAATACAAAATCATCATCATCATCATCATCATCATCATCATCATCATCATCATCATCATCATCATCATCACAGAGTGTTATCTGTTCAGCAGCAGAACTGCTGAGAGTCATTTGCCATGGGGTTTGAACCCAAGGCCAGCAGGGGTTCAAGTAAGGAAAAGTGTAGATAAATATGAGAACCACCTGCAATCTGTCCTACATTACAAGCCCACCTCCATGACACCCAAACTCAGCACCTTTCCTTCCTATCCTTGTCGCACTCCAACAATCTGGGATAAACAGACAGAGACAGACAGACACACACACACAACACACACTTTATAGCTTTGCCACCTCTCTCCCAGAGGGCAGGGCCTCACCCACACCCTCCCAAAAACTGCCTTTGCTCATCTGCACACACACATTTAAAACACATGCAAATTTAATACCTGCCCACTGAAGCTGGGGGTGGCAGCAGCAGGGATTGCCAAGCAGCAGGAATAATACTGGCCAGGTGTCAGCTCTCTTGCTTCTATTTTTAAGAGAGACTTCACTTCCTAACAGCATGAACCCTCTGGATTTATGAACAGCATGTCTATGTTCCTCCTTTGAACTCAAAGAGGCAGTTTTCCTTCCTGTTGTTCCCCCCCACTCTCCATAAATATGAAGGGGCTGATGCCTACACTGAAATGTTCAAAAGGCTCTTGGCGTATTTCCTATCTGCTGCAAAGGGGACTCTGTTCCTCCTCAGCCCCGTATTCCATCTTTTTGTTGGCAAAGCTGCCAAACCCTTCGGCTCATGCTGGGCCTTTATCGGCACACAAGAGTTGCCATCCTCCCAGCTGCAATTACGTTGGCGGGAGGCATACCACTCAACTCGCTTCTTAGGCCAGACGCTTTGCGCGGCTGCTCCTGGCTCTAGGGGGTGCTGCCGCCTCCTCATTTACAAGGTGGCAACCACTGGATGCTTCCACCTGTGCTACTGATCTTGGCTGCCATGGCGCTCGCTCTCTCGCCTTGTGCCCCTTCCTGGTGAAGGGGGTCTTCCACTCTTTGAGATGGAATCTATACACTTGCCCATGTGCTCAGATCAGCATCAGAGGCCGTGGTGCGTATATCTCAGCAGTCAGTGGTACAGTGGGTGGGCACATCACAGACGGGGCCTTCTCGGCCATAGTGCCTACATTTTGGAATGCCCACGTTTGAGAGGTCTGCTTGTCTCCATCTCTCTGCTCACCTTTTGGTAGGTAGCAAAGATATGGCTTTATCAATAAGCCTTTGGGTTTAATTCTGGCTGGGTTTCTTTTTTTCCCCTGCCACTGAACTATGTTTTTATCTGTCTTTCCTTTTCTTTGTGGGTAGCTTTAGCTTGTCTCACTCTTGTGCTTGTTTTCATTGCCACTTTTATATTGTTAGCCTCCTAGACTGAAGGTAACCCGGATACATGGATTTCTGGGTCACACCTGCCCACCTAGAAGCCTGCCTGGTTTCAGAATTAACTACTGAGAGTGGGCAACAGTCTACCAGCTAGCGATGGAGGTCATCTTCTGAACTGGGATTCCACCTTAAGAGCAGTGGGAGAGATAAAAAGCTCTCCATTTTGTCTTCTTCCATCCTGACAACAGTTTCATGAGAAGAGCACTGCTGGATCAGACCCAAGATCCATCCAGTCTCCCACAGTGGCCACCCAGATGCCTACAGGAAGTCCACAAGCAGGGCTGGAAGGCATTTGTCCTCTCCTGCAGCTGCTGTCCAACAATGCATATTCTGGACATGGAGGGGGCGTAGCTCAGTGATAGAGCACCTGCCTTGCATACAGAAGGTCCCTGGCTCAATCCCCGGCAGCATCTCCAAGTAGGGCTGGAAAAACTCCTGCCTGAAATCCTGGACAGCTGCTGCCAATCAGTGTTCACAATACTGAACTCAATATAAGGCAGCTCCCTAGGGAGGTTACACAGGCATCATGGCTAATCGCCACCGATAGACCTTCATCTCCTCCATAAAATTGTTGAATCTGTTTTCAAAGCCATTAAGGGTACAATCCTGTACATGTTTAGACAGAAAAAAGTCATACAACTGTAAGATTGCAACTTAGGATTGCAACCTAAGCTAGTGGCCATCCTGCCAAGGAAGACCTACGGTAAATTGATTCCAGCAGGCTGTACAGAGAGAAATGAGGGGGAAGCAAGGCCACTCCACCAGCCCTACTGAAAGACAACTTAATTTTTCCCCTCTTCCCTCTCCATCACTTTTTCCTTTCTCTCCTTTCTTTCCTTCCTTTCCTTCCTTCGCTTCTCTTCCTTCCTTCCTCTAAATTCAACCGTGCCCCCTTCATAGATTTCATAGATCATAGAGCTGGAAGGAGCCTACAAGGCCATCGAGTCCAACCCCCTGCTCAATGCAGGAAACTAGAGGAGGGGTCTCCCATCCAAGTAATACCCAGGCCTGACCCTGCTTAGCTTTCCACACTCAGACAAGCTGAGCCAGCGTACTTCTCTGGGCCACTACCCAGAGCTCAAATGCTTGACAGAGTATGCGCGCACCCGCACAACAAGTTTATTCACAGGCTGTACTCCTCTCAGGCGTGAGGGCTTCGATCAGCTTCTGCCAGCCTCGGAAGAGCAAGAGGCAAGGGAGGGTGGGGCGGCAAGGGCAGGAAGGACCCAAAAATGCTTCTGCATCCAGGGAGGGCCATCAGCACGCTGCCTCTTGACACCTTCCTGAAGCAACAGATGAATCTGTCGCCCCATCAGCCACAAGGAAGCTACTCACTCCCCCCCCCCGTTGTCCAGATCTGATCTCACATTTATGTATTTATTGTCTTTGCTCCCTTTTCAACAGCTGGAGAGCGAGGGGTGGCCTGCCCAGAAAATCCTCCCCTCCCCATCCACCCTCACCCCTTCCTTGGCCACGGAGAGGAGGGAGGGAGCAAAGTGTCAAACTGGGGAGGAGGGAAGAAGGCGCTGGAATTGTTTGTTGGCTTTTTACAATGGGGACCGTGCAGACGGATCTGGGGTCAGGGGTGAGAACAGCTATAAGTGGCTTATGCCTTTTGTGAAGGGGGTTGAAGTGACAGCCGGGCGGATTAACAAAGACGTCCTCTGTTCCTGGGCAGGTCATGTGGAAAGCGCCGAGGCGACCCCTGTCACTTTGCCAGCGGAGCAGACGTTTGCTGGAGAGCAAAGCAGGGAGATGGCACAGGGCGAGGGGGGTGGGGGGGGGAAGGCCGGCCCGCAAAGCAGGGCGGGTTGGGGGTGTTCAGGGGAAAGGGAAAAGGCCCGTCACAAACGGCAGCTCCGCTTGCTGCCTCTAAATTGTCCCGCTAAGCGCGATTGCTCGGCAAGGGGAAAACAGAGGAACTCGAGCGGCAAAATCGTTCGTTAGCATGGGCAGCAACAAGGCTGTGGACGGCTTAAGTGCCAAGAGAGAGTCTTGCAGGGTGGAGGCGAGACAAGGCAAGGCCGTGCGGCTGGTCCAGGTACGAAAAAAGCCGCCCAAATCTATCCTCCACTCCATCACATCCTAATGAAACTCACTGACGCCACCCAGAGCCACTGGGGGGAGGGGGGGTCAATTCAGACAGACAGACAGACAGACAGGGTGCAAAGACCGCGGGGGTGGGGGTGAAATTGGTTCTTGCCATGATGTCTGTTGGGACAAATGCTTGGACACATACCAACCCGAGGGGAGATTACCGGTCTCTGCTTCTGCTCCCGCACCACATTTTGAAGGAATTCAAGGGTGGCTTCCCTAATTAGTGCCAGAGACCATCGGTACTTCCTAGCTGCAGAACCCATTCATAGCCGCAGGGCTCAGCCACAGAAGACAACTGGGGGCATACACAGACAGGTTTTCCCCCACACCACTGGAGGGCCACAGACAGCCCGCTGGCCTCTACAATTAGGGGAAGGATTTTTAGGATGAAAGGTGAGATTTCTCGGCAGGGTGATGGGGCGTTGCTAGGCACTCAAGAGAGTCCAGGCCCAGGCCCAAGTGGGACACAAATCTGCATGAAATGTACATATGCTAATTTGTATGTGTGTATGCAAATTTAGAAATAATTACTAGGATTTATTTACATTTCACAGAAGGCAAAGCCAGCCAATTCATTCCCCATCCAAATCACCCCAAATAAAAGCTTCCTTTGGCACCAATGCAAGGGGTTTTTCACCCCTCAGTTTAACTGCCACATGGGGGACGATTTTGGAGGGTCACGGTGCACCAGGAGGGTCAAGTTAGCCCTTTCCTCCCAAGCAGCTCCCACCACCACCACCAGCACATGGCAATTATGCTTAGAACAAACCTTCCAATAGCACCAACTGAAACGTTTTTCCTAAGCTTCACGGCCACCTGTGTGGGGAGGGGTTGCTCAGGAGGGGGTTGTAACACAAAGGGGGGGGAGAGATTAACGTTTCCCTGCTCAAGTGATCCTCCTGAAAATCCCCCTCCTGGAAACTAAGCTTTGAAAAAATCTTCCATCCGCAACAACAGACCCTCGGTGCTCTTGAAAAATAGATCCGAGGGCATGGAAAATAGATTCGCGGCCAGGGCAATGCCCCTGCAGGGTGAGTTCTCCCTTCTTTTTCCAAATTAAAACAACAAATTCACCGTTTCAAGCTATTCGTCTGAAGTTTCCCCTTCCCCATCACTCCTTTCGAAGCCACAGATATCATTACAGGGATTATTAAACAGAGAGCAAGCCCTGAGCCCTCCGCTGCTCCAGTGAGCCCGGCAGCAGGAGAAAGAAGGGCAGAGGAGAGTACGTGGCTCGCAGCCTCCCCAGAAGTGAAAGCACGGCGTGCCCCTGAGGCTGGCAGGGACTGGCGCGACACTGGATGGCGCTGCAGCAGCCGTACTTCACTGACCCAGGAGGCACGGATCCACCCTGGATGGTTGGCAGCTGCTTTACACCAGACATCTGCCGTCATTTGCTCCAGCTGCCTGGTTGCGGTCTAGAGCAGGGATGGGCAAGAAGGAGATCTCCAGATGTTTGGGACTTCAATTCCCAGCATCCCTGACCCTTGGTTATACTGGCAGGGACTTCTGGGAGTTGAAGTCCCAAACATCTGGAGAACGGCAAAATGGGCATCTGTTCTGCACCTCTGCTATACAGCCATCATACATACTAAAAGCAAACCTGATTCTCCAAGTGCTAGTCCTTATATGCAGCCCAAACAGCACCACTGACACAAGAGGGAAGTACCATCCGCTTTCTTCGGGAAGCATTTGCAGAAGTACAAAAAACCAAACTAAAAACCCTTGAGGGGGCAAGAACACCCACACAATCCAATGAGGACTGAGAATGCTCTGCAGCCATCGAAACCGGGGCTGGCAGTAGCCCTCTTCAGGTCAGGTGTTCCAGTCCTCACGCAAGGATCGGAGAGCGGAGCCCCACTTACTGGCACTGCCCCATCCGTTGTGTCCCCATCCTGTTGCGTGGCACTGCCTCCTCCACGTTTTGGAGGGCGAAGGTCTCCAGGCTCCCTGCACGACTGAGAAGCCGGATCACGTGTTGAACCGCATGTGCCGTTCTGTTGCCCATCATTCACCCAGTTTGGAGAGATCCTTTTGGAGCTCTTCGCAATCACTTTTTGAATTTTACCACCCTGAATAATTTCTGAAAACTCCAGTAGGGGCTGTTCAGTAGGGCATGTCTCACTTCTCCCCTGTTCACACATTATTTATATATAGGAGTTTGCAGAATAATAGTTAAGTGCACTCTGGTTTTGTAAATCACTTCTCAGCGATAGCTTTTGAAACACAGCACAGTAAGGTGGTTTGAGAAGGGTAGCAGGACCTCCCTTTCCTCTCTGGGTGCCAGCAGGGTTGCAATGATTTAAATCAGAATGATTTAAATCAATGATTAAATCATTGATTAAATCATCAATAAAATCGATTTTTTTCAATTTTTTGCAACCCTGTTGTGTAGGCAGCCTAGTAACCTGCCTATGCTAGCGCACACTGGGTTTTTGCTTTTTTGTTTTTAGAAATTTACACCCTGCTTTTTACCTCAAAAAAAGGAGATGCTCAAAGCAGCTTACAGAATATCAAAACATAACAACGACAATGACCAATCATTTCCCCGCGACTGCAGACTCTGGCCTCATCCATCAGTCAGAGAACGAAGAGCCACTGGGAGCCTGAACCCCCTGCCTCCCAGGAAAAACATCATGGCAACCTAGGTCCCATATATTGGCCAGAAAAGGAGCAACTGCAGGGAGCTTGTTTTGCCTTTCCCTGCCAGGAAGAACACCTATAAGAAGACTGAAACTAAGAACTGGTGCCTGAATTTTGCTTTTTTCCTCCTCCCTCCCAATCCCTTTTCCTTTTGCGTCATGTCTTTTACATTGTAAGCCTGAGGGCAGGGACTGTCCCATTATTAACCTTTGTAAGCTGATCTGGGAGCCTTTGGGGGCTGAAGAATGGGGTAAAAATACTGTAAATAAATACATACATAAAACACATTTATGACATGCTAAAAGCAGCAGCAAAGAGCCAAAACAATCAATAAATGAAATTAGATTAAATTATTGGTACAATATGGTATGGCAAACGGCCTTAATGGAAACAATATCCCATAAGCTGAAGGGGCAAGGCGTCAAAGTAAACATGATTCATTTTATGCAATTTGGCGTGATTTTATTGTTTATATGAATAGGATAGAAAACCAACATAATATTCCTTCACAATATAAAACACTGTGGATACTATAAAGAATACTGAAATGAAAAATGTATTTATTTTATACAATCGTCGTTTAATTAAACAATTTAGGCCAAAAGCAGGCCCTTTATAACCTTAAGCTCAGTACCTACCTAAGTTATTTTCTACTACTTATAACTGATGTAACACGGATGTAAAATTGTTGTTTGTTTGTTTGTTTTTAGTTATATATTTCTTCTTCTTTTTTTCCTTATCTTTTCCTGTCTTTTTATTGTTTTGCTTAATTTGTGTATTGTCAAGCAGAAACTTAATAAAATACGTTAATTAATTAATAAATAAATGAAATTAAGCAACAACAGAACCAAACAGTTGTTTAAAGAGAGAAATGCCTTCAAATGCAGGCAGAAAGAAATAAAGGGGAAGATGACCTAACCTCTCAAGGCAGGGAGTTCCACATACAGGATGCCACCACTGAGAAAGCCCACTCCTGCGCTGCCGCCACCTGTGCTGCCGCCACCTGTGCCTCTGAAGGCAATGGCAGATGCAGCAGGGTCGCAGCAGCTGGCCAAGTTCTTATGGGAGGAGTCGAGGAGATGGTCTTTTAAGAAGCCAGGTCCCAAGCAATTTAGGGCTTTCAATGAAATTAGCCAGCACCTTAAATTGCACCCAGATGTTGAACTGGCAGTCGGTGCAGCTGACACAGTAAAGGGGTGTGTGTCACAGGATCCCATACTTTGCTCCAGTCAAAATTGTAGCAGCAGCAACCTGCACTAGCTGAGTTTCCGGATTTGGTGCCCGGGGCCTTTCTATACCCATGATGTAGGAAGACCATGGCCAGCTCTGACTGTACTAGCAAGAGAGAGAGAGCTGGTGCACCAGCTGAAGCTGGGCAAAAGCACCCCGTATGCCATGGGGACAAGGGTGCGCTGAAGCAAAGCATCCTGTTCCCCCTAACTGGAGCCCTCTGGATGTGCTCTTGCTGCCTCCGGCAGGCCATGACTTGCTATTTGGCGGTGAGGAGGGTCTGACTGGGCATATGGATCAGCTCCACACTAGCCTGAGGGGTGGAGAAAAAGGGGGGAAAAACCCTTGCCAGGGCAGGGGGAAATCTGCCTCCTTAATTCCAGCCAGGTTTCACCAAGATGCAGCCCTGGAACTTGGTTTCAAACCTCAAGTCTCTGAATACAGGAAAGAGGACTATGGAAGAGAGAGTGCCTCTGGTCATGAGCAGAGAGCCTCCTGCTCCCTGCAGAGTAAACACATCTGCACAACAGGCATCCTGGTCTGGGGAGAGGATCTAAATCACTCTTTGCTACCTTCCTCCCTAGCATCTATGTAGGGAGGAAGAACTCCTGGGAAAGGCCACTGCCTGCATACCTTGCCTGCAAGCTTCCCATTGGGGCAACTGGCTAGGCAACATTGGCAAGAGAATGCAGGGCAAGGTGAACCTTCGATGTAACTTCACAAGACTCTTTTTCAAGGATCAATGAGCAGCAGGGTGAAAAGCACAGGGACGACATCCAGTTCCTACATCAGGGTTGTTGAACCTCTTCCAGCCCAAAGGCCGCTTCAGTGGTGGGCAGGGCCAAGGAGAGTCATTCCAACCTTTTAAAATTGGAGCAGGGGCGCATAAAGGCTGGGAAACCACCAAACCACCGGTTGTCTGAGGAAGGGGTGGAGCCAGGCAAAGGGACGTGGCTATCTGGGAAATCCTGAAGGGCCAGATTGGAACCCCAGGCAGGGCTGGATTTCATAGATTTCATAGATCATAGAGTTGGAAGGAGCCTACAAGGCTATCGAGTCCAACCCCCTGCTCAATGCAGGAAACTAGAGGAGGGGTCTCCCATCCAAGTAATAACCAGGCCTGACCCTGCTTAGCTTTCCACACTCAGACAAGCTGAGCCAGCTTGAGCCACAGGATTTTTGGGTCCATCTCCTTTTCCACATCACGGAGTGCTTCTCTTGCCTCAGGGGCTCATGCCAGAGACGTATCCCCCAGGGGCTTTCTAGAGGATGCGTTAGTGAGACATGCTTGAGTGGAAATGAGCCGTCACTCTGTACCAGAGCAGATGCGCTGGCCACGGTAGCGGCCCAGTGCTCTGGAGCGGGGCAATCAAATGGAGCTGCTTCCAAAAATCCATTTGGGCAATCCAGACAGTTTCATTCTTGACAGAGACTGGCCGCTGGTTTTCAGCCAAAACCCACAGGCACAGCGCCCTCTGCCAAGCCAACGGGGGCTGGTGCATGGCTGTGTTTGTGCAACCAACCAGTGGATCTGCTGCTGTAGCCAGACAATAAGGAATTTTAAATTGGCACAGAATGACACATGAACAGAAACAAAACGAGATTCGGCAGAGTGCTTATCCTCTCCAAGGGAAGAAGTACTGGCCTAAAAAAGCCTCTAGTCCACACAAACTAACTAATCTGCAACCAGTATATATTGCCATCTACTGATGACCATCATAGAATCATAGAAAAGTAGAGTTGGAAAGGGCCTACAAGGCCATCGAGTCCAACCCCCTGCTCAATGCAGGAATCCAGGTCAAAGCATCCCTGACAGATGGCTGTCCAGCTGCACCTTGAATGCCTCCAGAGTGGGAGAGCCCACCACCTCCCTAGGTAGTTGGTTCCAATGGCGTATTGCTCTAACAGTCAGGAAATTTTTCCTGATGTTTAGGTGGAATCTAGGTTCCTGTAACTTGAGCCCATTATTCCGTGTCCTGCAAACTGAGATGATCGAGAAGAGATCCTGGCCCTCCTCTGTGTGACATCCCTTCAAGTACTGGAAGAGTGCGATCATCTCCCCTCAGTCTCCTCTTCTGAAGGCTAAACATGCCCAGCTCTTTCACTCTCTCCTCCTAGGGCCTTGTTTCCAGTCCCTTTATCATCTTTGTTGCCCTCCTCTGAACCCTCTCCAGTTTGTCTACGTCCTTCTTAAAGTGTGGTGCCCAGAACTGGACGCAATACTCAAGATGAGGCCTAACCAGTGCTGAGTAGAGGGGAATTCTCACTTCATGCGATCAAAGCATCAACATCCTCTGGAACATTTCCCCCCCTAATATATAGTGCGTATATTCTGGCACATGTAATAGCCCCACTTTAAAGATGAAGAGGAGAACTAAAGCTGGAAAAGAGCAATTTGCCTATGGCAGGAATGCAGACCCTCTTTCAGCCCGGGAGCCGAATTCCATTTTGGAGAGGCTCTTGGGGGCCGCATTCCAGTGGTGGGTGGGGCAAAAGGCAGAAGGGGGCAGGGTCAAAATACCAAAAAGACCAGCCTATTTCAGCTTAAACTCTGTCAATAGCCAGGCCGTCTGAGAGGCATGCCAACCTTTTAGAATGGGGGGGGGGGGGACCACACAAAAGCTGGGAAAACACCAAATGATTGGTGGTCGAGGAAGGGGTTGAGGCCTTCTGGAGAAACAGAGGCCACATTGGGACCCCCAGAGGGCTGGATTTGGTCCCCCAGGCATGAGGTTCTGCACCTCCACTCTATGGCCACTCAGTGAGTCCAGAGCTGGGGTTTGAACTTGGCTTCTATCAGCCCGAGTGCAAGATTTCAGGTGCCAGACCTCAGCCAGAGTGCAATAAACTATTCCTTTTAAAGCCAAGACCCCAAAATAACTGAGCATGATGTTTCCTACTCCTGGTTTAACCCTAAGACTTTCTTCAGTCAGCCATGCTATTCATGATTATTTTAATTATCACAGGATCACCTGGTTGTTCGCAGCTTTTATCGCATGGTGTCCCACCATAAGGCAGAAGATAGCAACTATGTGCTTGCTTAATTCCCTCCTGACGTACCCAAGGATGTCAGGATATTGACAGTGGGCCATCAGTCTACCCAGCATCTCTTCAACATCTTAGTACTTGCCTCTTAAATCTTTTAACTGGAAACAGTAATAAAAACAGCATCATCGATACTTTGCATTTATAAAGCAATGTCTCAGAAATTCTCATAACAGCCCTGAAAAGTAGGCCAGTGTTATGATCCCTGTCTTCCTGATGACAGGCTGAGAAATCAGTGGGTTCAGAACACAGGGATAAAGTGTACGGGACATCCCCTCTTCCATCTCACGGGCTTCGGCTGAAACTGTGCAAGCGCAGAGGCAAAATGGAAGGAGCTTGAAAAGCTGAGATGTGTCACACCCAGCTCTGTTTCTTCTAAGGGGGTTTTCATGATGGAAAACCCCGTCTTCCCGCCCCTGCCACTCGCGCTCCCCACCCTCCTTTGGCTCTGAAATATAATCCACCACGAAAACCACAGTGCAATACAAAACGGTGCCGTCATGCTGCACACAAGATGTGCACAGCACTCACACTTATTATCGGTGAGCGACTTCATGCCCATTTGCCTTATTTTCCAAACTCACTCCAGTTATTTGGAGGGATATGAAGAGTCGTCGGATCATCTGGGGAGGGACCGTAGCATAGCTGGTCCTGCTTTGAGTGCAGAAGGTCCCAGGTTCAATTCGCCAGCATCTCCAGTTTAAAATGACCAGGTAGTAGGCGATGTGGAAAGACCTTTCTCTGACTGAAACCCCAAGGAGCTGCTACCAGCCAGAGAACCACCATACAGGACTAGATGGACAAATGGTCTCACCAGAATAAGGTAACAACACACGTCGCTCAGCGTTGTCTGTTCCAGCAGGCAGCAGCTACAACAAGGGTGCAGAAACTCAGGCCCGTGGGCCAAATCCAGCCCACCTGGGGGCCCAATCTAGCCTTTCCAGCTTCCCCAGATGACCATGTCCCCTTCCCCTGGCCCCAACCCCATTCCCCCAACCACCGATCATTGGGTGGTTTGCTGGCTTTTCTGCAGTTTTCCCCCCATTCTAAAAGGTTGAAATGCCTCTCCTAAAGCTTAGTTACTGGCAGGAAGAGCTTTAAGCTAAAATATGCTGGTATTTTCAGCCCTGCCCCTTTTGCCTTCAGCCCCACCCACCACTGGAATGCGGCCCCCGAGAGCTTCTCTGAAATGGAATTCGGCCCTCGGGCTGAAAGTTCCAACACCCCTGTGCTAAGGTCTCAGGCAAATGACTTCCCCAGCCCAGCAACCTGCGATTCGGTTACTCAGATACCAGGGAATGACTGAACCTAGAACATCACACATGGAAAGCATGCGCTCTACCACTGAACTATGGCATGGCTGTGCATCAAGCAAGAGAAGCAGCCTCTGCTGCTGTTGCAAGAAACTCTGGATGTGTCTTTTTGATCCCACACCACTTCCTTGGAACATCCCAATAATACTGCCAGTCTGCCGCCACCACCACCCCAAGCAGCCACTTGCCACCCAGCAATCCAGCATGGAGGAGGAGGAGAAAGGTGAGGGATTTGCAGTCCTGGGAGAAAACAACCACTCAGCAAATTGGGCCTACAGGAAATTCATTAGCATGCGTGTATGCATAACAATGGACTCATCAGCTCCTGATAATGTCAGCCCCCACCCCCCAAGTAGGTGGGAGAGCCACCCTGCCAAGTGACACTGGATTAAATTAATACTGATTAATTGGGGTTCCTGAAACACGGAACAGCAGAACACCATGCAGGGATTTAAGAGCTGCAGGAGATTCTCTTTGTCAAGTTGCAGAACCTTCCAGGCTCTGCGAGGCCGTGGACTAAAAACTTGGCAGGCTGTCAAGCAAGCTGAGAGAGCCTCTCCTGTCCTCTCTGCTCATTCTGGAGGTCTCGGGGCAGGCAGGGGGGGTACTCTGAGCAAGCACAACTGAACTGCTATCATTGGGGCTTTCCAGGCTCCCCACAACCAAGACTGTTCCTGGAGGGCAGGGTGACACGGCTCTTAAAGCAAGAGGCAGGCAAGCCGGCTCCCTGACGCCCGTTGCCCTTGGAGCCATCACGCCTACCTCCCACTTGCTGTCTTCTATGGCACACATTTCCTTCAAATAATGCTTACCCCCATACAGAGGTGCTCACAGAATGTCATCAAAAACAGAGATGTGCAGAAGTTGTCCTTTCAAGTTTGCAGGTACTTTATTATCTATTTATTTATTACATTTCTATCCCACCTTTTCCTCCAAGGAGCTTGAGGTGACATGCATGATCCTCCTCCTCCTCCTCCTCTCCATTTTATCCTCACAACAAACCTGTGAGGTAGGATATGCCAGGAGTCAGTGACTGGCCCAAAGTCAACCAGTGAGTTTCATGGCCAAATGGGGACTAGAACCTGGGTCTCCCCAGTCCAACACTGTAACCACTATGCCACACTGGCTCTCTTCTCTGCCTTCTGTCCTGCCGGCATTGCATGTTACTTCTGCCGTTTCTCCTGCCAGTATCACATGCTCAGGACACTTGTATGCAAAAGCAGATATGTGATGTTCACAACATGAATCCAAAGTCAACGTTGCGTTTCACACTCCTACTATTAACAGCCACAAACACGCATCATGTTCCCCGCCTAAATGCACAGGCCAGTACAGATCTGAATCATGGATGCGTATCACAGGAGTACCTGGCTTGTAATTGTGCAATCATGGCTAATAGGGAAGCTGGGTGACTGTATCTTGGACTGCAGAAGCTACTAAAAGCAGGAAAGGAAGGAGCCACAGCAGAGGCAACTGCAATGGGAGGACTAGAGAAGAGGTTCAGTAGCCCAGTTGGAGACATTTGTCAGGCCTGATGTGGCCTGCAGGAACGGACGTCCACGGGGTCTCATCCTATGCTTGGGCACCGGGCGCAAGGGAAGCAAAGCGAGATGGGGAGTTTGCATTATGCACTGGCACACTACACGCCAGGGCAGGTAATCAGGGGTTTCAGCTAAAGCCTTCTCTCATCCCCAGCACGCAGTGGTGGTGGATTAAGGCATTTGTTCTCAGCTCCCGGCTGCCATCTAAAGACAGATTTAAGACGAGGTACATTGCTCTGGTAATCCACAGATTAAACACACACCATCTGCGTGGTGAGGGGGCCTAATGCAGGATTGTACCTAGGGGATGGGGGCGGGGAATATGCGCTCACATATTACTGCGTGGATCTGATGGAGAGGACACCCACCCAGCCACCTGCAGCAAAGGCCTTGGCCAAACAGGGCAGATACCAGGGGAAAGTGTTTCCTTTACACCAGGGGTACGCAACCAGTGGCCCAAGGGGGTCACATGCAGGCCCCAAAGGCCTTTACTGTGGTCTCCCTCACCCTGCCGCCACCACCAAATTCCCCCCCAGGCTGTACTTTCCACTCAGTCCTGCAGAGATCCTGATACAGATCACTGTGTCCCCACTGATAGCAGCAAGGAAAGAGCGATCTGTCTGAATCAGGATGGCTGGTGTGTATGCGTGTGGGGATGTACCTGTGTACCTGTGTTTGTGTGAACACATATGTGTGCGTGTGTGCATGCGGCCCCCAACCCTTGAGCCAGCTTCACATGCAGCCCTCAGGGCTAAAAAGGTTGTGCGCCCGTTTTACACTCAGCTGTTTGGCACATGGGAGCCGGTGTAGCAGAAGGGTTACAAATGGGAAGCCCCCCACCCCCAACTTCATATCAGCCAAGAGCTTGCTAGTTGGCCTCGGGCAAACCATTATTCCCTCAGCAAAGTGTGTGTGTGTGTGTGTGTGGGGGGGGGATAATACCTTGCAGGAATGTTTTAAGGGGAGGGGCCAAAGCTTAGTGGTACAATCCCTGGCATCTCCAGTTGAGGAGTTGGACCTTTGCCTGAGATGCCAGAGATCCTCTATGAGTCAGAGCAGACGCTAACAAGGCTAGATGGGGCAAGGGTCTGACTCAGTATATATAAGGGGGCTTCCTATGTAATTGGGGAAACTCTACAGCCCAGTGGGCAGAAAACATGATTTGCATGCGCAGGGTCCCGGCCCGGGTTCCATCTTCAAAAGGACCTCCTATCGCAAGGCTTGAGAACGACCTCTGTGCATGTGGAGAGTCACTGCCTGCAACTGTCTGGGCCCCAGACAGCATGCCTGGCATCTGCCAATCAAGAGAGGGAGAGTTTCCTCCTCCCTCCCAATCCCTTTTTCCTTTTCTGTTGTGTTTTTTTGATGGTAAGCCTGAAGGCAGGGACTATCTCATTTGTACGAGACCTTTGTAAGCTGCTCTGAGAGCCTTTTTGGCTGAGGAGCTGGGTAAAAGTACTGCAAATAAACAAACAAACAATACATAAGCAAAGGGGTCTTCCTTACCAGGGCTAGCCCAAGTACACACGCAACTCAAACAGTATTTTTCTACGGAACGGCCTGCAATTTGTTTTGTGCGGTGCGTCCCCAATATCCTTTGCAGAGGACTCCAGGGTACAACTCTTGGATCGTGCAATGCAGGGCAGTGTCTGGGGTGGGCCCAACTTCCGTCTTATCAAAGCTTCCTCCCTTGATTATCCTTCCTGTATTTTGCTGAGCTTTAATTCTGTACCAGTGGTAGGGGGGTGGGGGTGATGGGGACTGGGGAGGGGTCCCTGCTGCAGGCATCATCCAGGCTCTAATCTACTGCCCTGACAAAGCGGCCTGTAATCTCCTAAAGTAATTAAGCAGGTGCAGCCCTCTTTGCGGATGGGGAGTGGGGGGAGGGAGGGTCTCGCTATCAGAACAGACAGTTTCTCTTTGGGACCACAGTAGGAGGCCAGTGCCCCACACCGCCTCCAGCGGGTGCTGCTTTCCTCCTTAGAAGGGGAGCCACGGAACCCACCCCAAGGTTGGTATGTGCTTAATCAGTGTTCTCCAACCTTGGGTCCCCAGATGTTTTTGGCCTACAACTCCCAGCATGCCCCAGCCAGCATAGCTGGGAGTTGTAGGCCAAAAACATCTGGGGACCACACAAGGTTGGAGAACACTGTGCTAGATGGTCAAGAAAAGTTGATGGAATTGGGGTAACAAAACTCCCAGGCTGATCCTGCCATTCAGAAATGCACTCTCCAGATCACTGTGTACCCCTCACCGAAATCCATCCCCCTACACCTGTTTAACCAGAGTTGCACCACAAAAATGCAGCATGCCAAAACATCGCAGCCACTACTACTTCTCAGTTTCACTATCAGGGGTTGGGTGGGGGGAGAGATTTTCATGAGCAGAACTTACCCCTCTGGCCACTGCAGAGCTCCTTCTTGCAAGAGCTCAGCCGGTCTATGGGTCAATTAACATAAGCTGTGCAGGCGGTCAGGTGCAGATGGAGAAAGATCAAAACAAAATAGAAAATAGCAAAACAAAAAAGCATGCACACCCAAATACCAGTATCTTTTCTTCAAACTTAACATGAAAATTTTGAGGCAGGTGGATTCTCCTTTCAATATTTTTAAGGAGCATGAATTGAATTAGTGCAACATTAAAATACCTGATTGAGTTTCACTGGCTTTAATTTCAACAGTCTCTCTTTTGGATACTGACATATTGGCTGATATGCATAGCAGACCCTTTCCCTGCCCTAGAGTGTGAAAAGAAAAGGAAAGCTGTCCCTGGGTGGGTGCAGGCGCGCGCGCGCGTGTGTGTAGCGTTTTCCCTCTGGGATTTCCCCAGTCCTGCCCTTGGCAAGAAGCCAGTTCATATCCCCATTTGCCAAGTCACCATTCAGGTGAATTATACTGGATTATGGGACTGTGCTAAGGTCGCGACCGGCCAAGCAGGATTTTTGCTCCTGTGAGATCATTAGCAGGGCTGTCACACCTCAGCAGGAAAAGGCAGATTCAGGACAATGCACAAGGTCAGGACAGAACTTGCCTTGAGGCCATGGGGGTGGGAGGCCACCCCTCTTATCACATGAGGAGGGCTTCCCCAAAGTTACGTAAATGGCATGTCATCTCAGAGAGTGTCCAAAGCATATTTTGCGGCACTGAGCTCCTTCGCAACTGGCCCAGGATCCACAATAAAGTTGTCAGTGTCTAGCAGTAAGGGCCTTGCAGTTACAGAGTGCATGCACTCAGGCTTGGCTAGAGCAAGACATACAGAAGAAGAGACACTGTAGTGTAGTGGTTAGCGCAGTGGGAAAAGGGGAGCTGCAGCTCCATCCCAAAAGACTCAAAGACAACACTGTAAGCAGATATTACCAGTGTAACAACATAGGAAGCTGCCTTATACTGAGTCAGACCATCAGTCCATCTAGCCCCGTAATGTCAACACTGCCTGGCAACAATGGCTCTCCAGGGTTTCAGGCAGGAGGTATTTTTTCCAGCCCTACCTGGAGATGCTGGGGATTGAACCTGGGACCTTCTGCATGCAAAGCACAGGCTCTATCACTGGGACCTATGGCCCCTCCCTTGGGAACACAGAGTGCCATTACCTGCACACCCCATTAAGCACCAAAAAGCCATGTGAATAGTTGGGCATTAACAAGTCTGCTACAAGGGGCACATTTCCTGGATGGTGGTTGCCAGGAGGATTTGGGGTGGGTGGGGGAGTGTAGATGTGGGAGGCACAAGAATTCTTGGCATGGAGTCTACCTTTAACAAGCAGCAACACACAAAAGTCTTCACTGGAGGCCACTCAACCACAATAAGCCACATGCTACCAGGCAAGCTGAGTAAAGCAGCCTTCCCCAATATGATGCATTCCAGATGTGTTGGACTACAACTCCCACAGTTCCCACTGTGAATTGAGTTGAAGTTGGGAGTTGAAGTCCAACACATCTGGAGGGTGCCAAGTTGAGGAAGGCTGGAATAGGGCTTACTGGAAGTGAGAGCTTGGTCATGGGAAGCAATTTAAAAAAAGCAGCACATCTGTGCATGTGTAGAATGCCTCTCTCATACCACTGGGTAGCCAAGAAGAGCCAATGCACTATGAAAGGTTTGTTGTGGGAATGAATGACTAGCAAACCATTGAACTGAAAGAGGTTCAGCACCCCTGCATTAGAACCTAGTAAACTATTAAGCACTCAACAAAGAGTTATGTAATCGGGATGTTCACACAACACAAAGGTATGGGGCTCTGATCTGCTGTGAATGTCCTAATGGGCTTTCACCACCCCAGGTGGCAAGGAGTCCCCCCCCCCACTGCTCTTGGTGATGTCACAGACTACCTGGACAAGCTTGGGCTAGGAATGCAAGGGCCAGGGTGGGGGAAACTATCTGGCAGCTCTCCGATTAAGAATTCCAGGGTCAACAAGAAACGTGTCTTACAGTAAACGATGCACGTTATTACCTGAAGGCTCTGTGGCTTTTCAAGAAGAGGCAAGTCTAGGGGGCTCTTGCCAATGGGCCCCGGCTTGGCCCTGGGCAGATGCCTGATTATGCCTATCCTTGATGCCAGCCCTGGAAGGAAGATCACCTGGGAATCACATCTGAGCCACTCTTGAGATGAAGAGAGGAGTACACAATGGTTAAGTATGGTTGGCACAAACTGCTTAAGCGGTTGCTGAGCTTATCAAAGGGGACGGCAGGGATAAAGCCTCAGCAGAAATGTCGATCCCCTTCTACAGTGCCAGCTCCAGGCTTCGGGGGTCTTTGGAAAGGATTCTCTTGGTGGGCTCCCCTTCCAGATCGTGCCCACTTCCTCCTCCTCCTCCTCCTCCTCCTCCTCCTCCTCCTCCTCCTCCTCCTCCTCCTCCTCCTCCTCCTCCTCCTCCTCCCTGTTGCCACTGCCCATTCACTGGCCCTCTCCATCTGGGCCCAATCCACACCATCTTCCAGAGGGAGAGGGCCAGCCATGCAGAGGTTCCTCCTCCTCCTCCCCCCCCTCCCCCCTGTTTTCCCTTCTCATTTGCCTGGAGAAGGCAGGTGGGCAGGTAGTAACAGCAAGGAGGAAGGGCAGTAGGACCTGGGATCCAGGGACTGGTAGTGGGCCCCTAAGAGGGCACTGGCCCCCAGCAGGTGCCCAAAGATGCCGACCCCTGGTGCCAACCCTTCCCTTCTGTTCATGCTCCCCTCATGCTGTGCAAACATTTAGGGAAAAAGCTTGCAGCCAACAACAGAGGAACAGGGATGAGACTATTTGTCCATCTACCCCAGTATTGTCTACTTTGACAGGCAGTGGCTTTCCAGGGTCTCAGGGAGGGAGGGGTCTTTCCCATCACCTGCTTAGGGATCGTTCTAGCTGGAGACACCAGGGATTGAACCGGCAGCCTTCTGCACGCAAAGCAGGTGCTCTATCACGGAGCTGTGTGAGAGCGAATACCCTGGTCTCAGTTGACCAACACAGCAACCCTCCCTGCAGCTTTTTACGGTCTCAAGCAGAGCGGGGGAGGAAAGGCTTTCCCATCCGGATCCTTTTAACAGGAAATGGTGAGGAATCAAACCTGGGATCTTCCACATGCAAGACATGAGCTCGACTGCTGAGCTGCAGTCCACACCAAACAGCTTCAATGGTAACATGCCAGTTACACTGTTCACGCTCAGGTTGCGCACTGCTGGCTCCGCGGTGTATATGAGTTCAGTGGCTGTGACCTAGGCAACATAACCCATTTCCCAGCCCTGCCTCCCTTGTGCACATTCCGCTACCCCAAGGGCCACCAGCAACTTCCTCTCTCCCCATTTCAAAGACCTTGGGCTTCTGGGGTCCCATCCGAAAATGCTGTCATCCCCTCCCACTGAGCCAGCTGTCCTGAGGCAAAGGCAAGGCCTTGGGAACAGGCCTGGGGCCCTCCTGCTGCCAACGTCGCAAGAGCCGGGGCTGAGCCAAGGCCACACACGGTGCTAGAAGGCCTGGCTTCTCCTGGCTGGCCTCAGTTCTGGTAAGCCAAACAATCAGCTCCATTCACGACTCGGCCACTGCTACGAAGGGGATGGGCTCCCGAGGTCGCGCCAGGAAAAGCCACCAGAGAGTTCCCACCCACCCTTCCACCTCCAGCAAGGCAGTGCCAAAGCTGAGGAGAAAACAAGACCGAGCGAGAAACAGACTCGGCTACTGTGCTCAGAAGGCAGGCCAACGCAGACCCCGCGGAAGCAGGGAGGCTGAAGATTCTGGTATAACCCACATGTCAAGTGAGCAAACAAGCTCTGTGTTGCTTCCCACTCAGCTCGTGTCCCTTTTCTCTTGCTCTTAGGGCTGGTTCACACGTGGCAACACTGATTGATGACTTGCATGTGTGAATGACACCCGCCGAGCTCCTATTCCCCAGAGAATAGAGCCAGTGTGGCGTAGTGGTGAGAGTGTTGGACTGGGACTCGGGAGATCTGGGTTCTAGTCCCCGCTCGGCCATGAAACTCACTGGGTGACTTTGGGCCAGTCACTGACTCTCAGCCTAACCTACCTCACAGGGTTGTTGTGAGGATGAAATGGAGAGGAGGAGGAGGATTATGTAAGCCGCCTTGGGTTCCTTGAAGGAAAAAAGGCGGGCTATAAATATAAGAAAGAAAGAAAGAAAGAAAGAAAGATTTGTCAAAGTTGTAAAAGTGGGAAGCTACCGGTAAGTTTCTTCTGGAAGCACAGTTAAGACATTCTTGCTTGGATGGCTTTATGGCTGGGGTTAAGCACACATGCAGGACATTAATCAGTTTCAGTATAGAGCTCCAAGCAATTTAATGGGTATTTTATTCTAGTATCAAAAGTGTCTTTTAAGTATTTTTTACTAACCCTGTTCCCTTGAAATTGAGGGGAGAGGGCTGCACCTGCAAAGTTATCATCATCACCATCATCATTAATTTCTATAATTTTTTTTTGTGTGTGTAAAACTCTACTTGATTGTTATCCCATTGAGGCATGCTCCCATTTTTCAGATAGGGATCTGAGGCCAAGAGAAATTAGCTCACCCAAGGCCACCCACCGAGTGTGTGACTGAAGAGGGCGATGAACTCATGTGTCCCAGACCAAAGCCAAACACTCTGACCATTGTACACCACTGTCCATATAAATCCAAGAGTTCAATTGGCTTGCAGTATACAGGAGGATCCAAGGGCAAGCAAAAAATGTAAGCCACTAGTCAGATACCTGCCCAATCTTTCCTTGGAAGGTTCCTAGACTATACCATTATTGTCTGCTTCTCGGAGCCGAACTGTAGGGAAGACGGGAGCCAGGGGTGGGAGCCAGGAGTCAACACTGAAGAACACAGGAAAATGCTCCACGGGCAGGAGGAAGATGGTTGTTGCTCAGGCAAAGACCCAGCCCTGACCAGGAGGGCCGAATGTCCACTCTGGCTGGGTTGTGTAAATCCTTCACCTGAGCCTACAATCCTTCACCGATCAAAAAGTTACTCCATTCTGCAGTTCCGTGGCTAACCAGAAGGGGCCATTGACAGAGTTGAGAGAGTTCCCAGTTCGATTCCTGGCAGCTCCAGAATCTCCTGCAGGAAAATGGTGGTGGACTGTTCATCTCAGCCCTGCACCCCTTCACTGCAGGGCCACATCCACCCTGCCCACCGTACTTGATAGATGCATCATGGGAGCCAGCTAAGACATTTGTGGACATCTTCCTCCCTTCCCTTTTCAAGACAGAGTATTTGTTCCCCTCGCCATTCTCCATATACAAGGCCCTTTACAAACCACGGCTAGGAAGAGAAATTTCAGAAGGGGAGGGACTGAACTGTCAGAGGCGCAGGGCAGCGGGACAGGCCCAGTGTGGCCTCCGTTGCCCCCGCCTCGGCATTTCCAGTGACCTCATCTCACTGCGGTGCAGCCTTTCTCTTCAGATGTGGCCCATCAGCTTCAAAGGCCTGGCCAAGCTTTTGGTTCCAGGAGCAGAGCCAGACACTTTGGCTTGGCATGTGTTCCTTCAGTATGCAAGGCTGACAAGTCACAGAATGCTGGCGGCAGCAGGCGGGGGGGGGGGATCAAGAACCTGCCAAGCAGCCGGGAAAGACTGGCAAACCCCAGCCAAGACCACAGCATCCATCCCTGGCTTCCTCATGGAAGTTGAGAGCAGGAGTTTCTGTCACCCAGAGTAATCCTCCCTCACAGGAGGGAGGTAAAGGCAAAGATGCAACATTCCACATCAGTGGGGAGACTCGACGTACCCCAAACTGACTGCTGGGATTGTGCATTGCTTCCTACAAATCAAGGGTGTTGAACCTCTTTCAGCCCAAGGGCCGGATTCCATTTCAGAGAAGCCCTGGGGAGCCATATTCCAGAGGAGGGGGGTGAAGGCAAAAAGGGACAGGGTCAAAAACACAGAAAATACCAGATATTTTTTGCTTAAAGCTCTTACTATTAGTAATTGAGCTTTAAGAGAGGCATTTCAACCTTTTAGGATGAGGGGAAAGCCAAGGAAAAGCTAGGAAACCACAAAACCATTAGAGGTCAGGGGAGAAGGGCATTTGGGGAACCCTGAAGGGCCAGATTGGAAGTTTAAGAGAGCCAGATTTGGCCTGTGGTTCTGCACCCCTGCTACAAATGGTTTAGTGCAGGGTTCTCCAACCTTGGGTCCCCAGATTTCATAGATTTCATAGATTTCATAGATCATAGAGTTGGAAGGAGCCTACAAGGCTATCAAGTCCAACCCCCTGCTCAATGCAGGGAACTAGAGGCGGGGTCTCCCATCCAAGTAATAACCAGGCCTGACCCTGCTTAGCTTTCCACATGTTGCTGGCCTACAGCTCCCAGCACACCCAGCCAGTATGGCTAATGGCAAGGGATTCTGGGAGCTGTAGTCCAGCATCATCTGGGGACCCAAGGTTGGAGAGCCCTGGTCTAGTGCAATGTAGTGTCTGCTAAACCAAGGTTCTAGTTCCAGGGGTCAAAGGTGTGACCCAGAACTGGGTGTGGCACAAGTCCTGTCCACCTTGTGAAGCCCCTTCCACCAGTACTTTCTTCAGCCCCTCCCACCTTTCCTACCTGCTCCACTCTGGGAAGCTCCTCTCAGAGTAGAACTTCCATGGCCAAAGGCAGGCAGTATACCTCTGAATATGGATGCTGAGAGCAAACAGGGTAATGCTTTTGCCCTCATGTCCTTTGGGCTTCCCGGAGGCATCTGGTTGATCACCGTTGAAAAGAGAGGGCTTGCCTAGATGGAGATATAGAACTTGCCCATGACTACAAACTGTGTACAAAACAGAGGAGTGGCCTGAGCACCAAACACCCAAAATAACTCCCACTTCCCCAAAATATCAGCCCCTTAATCCAAATTTGCTGCCATGCCATGCTCTGAATTATTCCGTTGGCACTCATCTACCCACCCACTCTGCCACGGTTGGAGACACAAAAGGCAAAGCAAGTCCAGACAGTCCCATGAAGCAAATGGTGCAAAGATGACAGCTTCACACCTTACATAGAACGAACTTCTTGAATTCACCAGCACGGGAAATAGCAATCACCACTAGCTCAGATTACTCTTCTTCTTTTTTTTAAGGTTTAGACTGGCTTTCGACAAACCCTGGTGCCCTCCAGATGGGTTGCACTGCAATTCCCATCATTCCCACATGGGAGTTGCAGTCCTACCCATCTGGAGGACACTAGGTTCGGAAAAAGATTGGGTTAGACAAATTCATGGAGAGATCTATCAATGGCTATTAGGTATGACAGCTCAACAGAACCTCCATGTTCAGAGGCAGTATTTTTGACACTAACTAGCAGAGGCTCTCCAAGATTTCAGGCCGGAGTTATTTCCAGCCCTACCTGGAGATGGCGGGAATTGAACCTGGGACCTTCTGCATGCAAAGCAGGGGCTCTATCACTGATCTACAGCCGTGGGCTCCAGATGGGCTATGGCAAGATGAAGAGAATTCCAGGGCTGATAAGTATGCCTCCCTACATACTCCCATGGCAGGGATTGAACCTGGTATTCTTGTCTGAACTTACAGATTGTGATAGATTCAGACCTTGAAGCCAGCCAGGTCTCAGTCCACTGGACCACCCTGTCTCTCAGTCACCTAGACTTCTGAGTTGCACATAAATAATAGCTCCATGAGTTACTGTGAACTTCAGCAGGAAACAGAATGAATGGCTGAGTTATGGAAGGGGATACTGAGACAATCAAAGCTGAAAATCAAATAAGGCCAAAGCTTGCAGTCACATGATTGCATGCACTCATGACAGGGAAGAGGACATCTTGAGGAGTTGGAAGTCCTCATCCCACCCTAAAAGGCACAGTCCTGAATCCCTCTGGACAGCAGCACTGCTTCACACAATGCATAATTAATTCATAACATATTTTATACCCCCAGATGTGGTGATGGGCACTGACATAGACGGTTTTAAAAGGGGATTAAACAAATGTGTGATGGAGGAGGAGAGCTCTATTAGGCAACAATGGCTGGGGCTATTGCCTTCATGCCCTGGCTTGTGTGCTTCTTGGCAACATCTGTTTGGCCATTGTGGGAAAAGAGATGGGGGCTTCATGGACCTTTGGGCCAATCCTTTGGTCTTATAACCAAATAATGATCCACAGCCCACCTGGAAAAAGAAGACAGAGTCTACAGTAGTGCTCTGCTTCATCCATCATGCCAGGTTTGAAGAAGGAGGAGGAGAAGGAGACGGCGGCCCAGGGTTGCTTGTTTGAGCTTCACTCTGGTAAAAGGTGGCAGACAAACAGACACCATGATAACCCACACTCAAGGGCTGCGTATGGGTTGAGTGCAGGTTGTCATTGAACCGTGGGCTGTTGTTGAACTGTGGGTTATCATGTTGTCTGTTTGTTGTTGGGTTGTGAACTGTTGGTTGTTCACCATGGTTTGTTATCTCAGCTGGGTTCAGACAACACGATAACCCATGTTTGAACAACCCACAGTTCAACCACATTCAACCCATACTCAACCCCTGGATGTGGGTTATCAGGTTGTCTGAACTCAGTCTCAGTCTCAGTCTCAGTCTCAGTCTCTCTCTCTCTCTCTCTCTCTCTCTCTCTCTCTCACACACACACACACACACACACACAGCATCCCTGTGAATCGAATCTCAGGCATTGTGATTAAGGAAAGAGGCAACAACTAGAGGACTGATCCTTTCCCCACTTGAGCTTCAGAGAGACAGACAGTTCAATCTCAGTCTCTGGGTAACTAGATTGCAGGATTATCTTACATCTCTCCCCCCCCCCCCCCGCCTGCCTGCCTGCCTGCCCGCCCTCCAGCCCTCTCTCTCTCTCTCTCTCTCTCTCTCTCTCACACACACACACACACACACACACACACACACACGCAGGGGGGGGACTTACACCCCCTCCTATGGCAGTGCTCTCCACATGGGGGATGTTGAGTACCAAGAGAATTCCTCTTCTCACACCCACAACCACAATAGGGTAACACATACTCCTGATTGGCCATCCAGAGCTATCCTGATATCCGCACATAAACAAACAAACAAGCAAACAAACACATTCAAAGGGAGTTTAGCCACCAAATTCAGGTGAGATCAGGTTCTGCAACTTTCACTGAGTGGGTATGGGAATAAGCTTAGCTTCCCCGCACAGGTTCCAAAATGCTCTTAAAGACAACTGCAATACACAAATGCACCAGCACTTAAAAACAAAACAAAATAGTACACAGGTAACTGGGCAGCCCTGTAAAGTGTTTGCAGTAAGTTTCCCACCCCAACCCGCCCGCAGCATCAGCTATTTTTCAAAAATAGCTTGTTCTTGAATAGGCATCAGAAATAAAAGGGGTGGGGGTACCCACTCCACAAGTCAAGAAAGGAACTGACTGCAGCTGCCCCCCTTCAACCTTTTGTCCCAAATTTACAGGGAAGGATGTGACCTCTGCAGCCCCTTAATGTGCTACAACCTCCTGGCCATCCCACACACTCCCAAATTAAAAGGTTTGGACAGCCCCAGTAATGGATTTCTGGGTGGGTGGGGGGATTTCCTTGGCACCTGTGTTCCCCCACTCTCCCATTACGAGCAGGCAGGTGCAGAATGTAAGCTGAGCTGTAACCAAAACTCTTTCCAATCAGAGAGCTCCCCACAAAATGGGGGGATTTGGAGAGGGGGGGAGGAAAACAATGTCACTAAAATGGCAAACTCACAAAATATATTGCAAAGTAGGAAACAGAGAAAGACAAGGGCCTTGAAACTCAGCAACAAGTCTTAAGCAGGGGTGGGTGGGTGGGTGGGTAATCTTCTAATTATTGCCATGCAAGAGAAAGTGGAGGAGAAATCTAGACACACAGTCAAAAAAAAGTATTTTTGCATCTCTTCTGTCCGCTACCCACAACACAGGGACCCTCGAACAAAAGCATGAGCTTCTTACAGGGGATTGAAAACTCTGCAAGTGTCTGTCTGTTTCCCCAAAACCCCAGTGCAGTCCGTCTGTTCCCGGAGAACCCCATTGCAAGCCTCTGGTAGGAGAAGGGGAAGAGCTGGACAATAAATGACATCAAAGTCTGCTTTGCACGTACCTTAGAAACAGAGAGAGAGACACACACACATACACGGGGGAGCCGCCAATGGCAAAGGGGTGCTGCCAGCCAAAACCGTCTCCTGGAGTGGACTGCTGACAGATTAGAGGGGGGGGGGGATTCAAGAAGTGGGGGCAGAGGAGGATCAGTGCTGGGGAGGGGGGAGGAAAGGGGGGATGCACAGGAGAGATTCTCCCAGACAATTGCAAATCCCCTTTACAAATCTGGAACTGATGATCGTGAGGAAGGAAGGAAGGAAGGAAAAGAGAGAGAAAGAGAGAGAGGAGGGAGAGGAAATCTACAAACAAATTCCCAGCCAGCAGAAAAACGGCACAATGGTGGATTGGTGGGGGTAGGGGGGGCATAGAGACAGGACTGAAAGGGAATTTCCTGCGATTGCCTCGTGTTTGGGGTGAGGGGGGGGGAGATGCACAGGAGGAGGGCGGATTTCTGAGTCAGAAGCAAATCAGAGGAGGCAAAGCAAGGCTGACACAACAAAGAGGCAGGCACAACAAAAGAAGCATATGGCCAGGGCAGCCACAGCCTGTAAATTAAACATAAAGGGGAGATTAGATAATTAATGAGGGCTCACAGCCCTGCTTGCCTGGCTGCAACGCCCCACCCCCCCAGCCCGCTCCAGCAATCCCGACCATTCCAGGCACTGGGGAGGGGGCACCGATTTGGGGTACTGCAGCAAGCATGCTGCACCCTGGGTGCCATCCGAGGACCTGGGGAGGGGACATGCATACACCCTTGGCCGCAGCTGAAAGTTGTTTGGGGGGGGCTGGGGGGGCTGCGAGGCAAACCACCTGTAAGGGTGGGTGGGATTGCAGCAGCTCTAGGATACCAGCTGCTCAGGCTTGGTTATGAGTTGGGGGGGCACCTCCTGCAAAATAGGATTAGCCAGGGGGCATTGGATTCCGAGGTTAGCATCTTGGATTGGGGGCTGGGAGGGAAGGAGGCCCTACCAGCTGAGCCAGGCTGTCATAATATCACTGCAATGGTTGTTATTGTGAATATTATAATAATAATAATAATAATAATAATAATAATAATAATAATAATAATAATAATGGAGGATCTTTTCTTCACTATTATTATTATTGTTATTGTTATGGCAGCATTTTTATCCTGCTCCTCAACCGAAAAGGCTACCAGAGTGGCTTACAATCAATAAAAACAAGGCAGCCCCTGCCGGCAATGGAAGCAGTTGCGTGTGCTACATGCTGCACAGAATCACAAAGTGGTAATGGTTCTTGCCAAGAGGCGCAAGCCATCGGCATGCTGAGATCCAGCACAAGTGCAAAAAAGAAAGAGAAAAAAAACCCAGATTACGCCACACAGTGCTGTAATCATATCACGCAAGCAGAGGTCAGCATCTTTTCAATATTAGCTCTTCTTCCTTTTCTTAAAAAAAAAAAAAAAAAAGCAACTTTCTAGACCATACAGAGGTGAAGATAAGTTCAAAAGTGTGTAGGAAATGCTCCATTAAATGTGAAAATCCAGTTCAGTGGGAATGACATGAGTAAACATGGTTGGGATGAGGCTGTAAGAAAAGGAAGGGATCTGTTAGTCACCAGCACAGCCTTCCCCAAATTGGTGCTGCCCAGATGTATTGGAGTACAACTCCCAGCATCCCCCAGCCAGCCATGCTGGGAGTTGTAATCCAACACATCTGGAGGGCACCAGACTGGGGGTGGCTGCTCTAGCATCTCTACTGTGCTACTTTGCTTTACAATCAACACTGTCTGTGAATTCCATGTTGCATCTACAGTGGACAGAACACACCTGAGTGTTTTGTAAAGAAAAGTGTCACAGTGATAAGGCTACTTACAGATCCCTTCCCTTTCTTACAGCCTCATCCTAACTACATTTACTCAGGCGTAAAGTCCCACTGCACTGGATTTTCAGATTTCATGGAGCATTGCCTGCACAACCTCGAACCTCTTTTCACTTCCATAAGGTCTAGAAACTTGCTTAAAATAAAAAGGTTGGGTTTGATACATGTAGCTCCGCCCACAAAGTAAGGAGAATAAGAGACAGAGTGGGGGTGGGGGAGCGGACAACTGCAGGTGGCAATTTTGCACATTGCTAGTCAGCCCACATTAGGAATATTTGCACTGGTGTGCAAGACTTGTGGCAAGTGGTGCTGTGCAAAATGGCCAGAGCCTCTGGCACACTCTTTGCTCATAAGGGGTTGTGAGAAGTGGTGAGAGCTGGGCTGGAGGAGAGAAACACAGGAAACAGCAGCACAAGGAGGAGGCCTGTGGCTCACGCTGGCTCAGCTTGTCTGAGCGTGGAAAGCTAAGCAGGGTCAGGCCTGGCTATTACTTGGATGGGAGACCCCTCCTCTAGTTTCCTGCACTGAGCAGGGGGTTGGACTCGATGGCCTTGTAGGCCCCTTCCAACTCTATGATCTATGAAATCTATAAATGGGGTGTTTATTCCCACCCTACTCCTCTTCCTTCTCTTGCTCCCTGTTACTCACTCTCCCTCCCTCCCCCCAGTAGGGAAGCAGGTGCTCTCCTCAATCCTAGCCTCCACGCTGGAGGGCAGGCAGGCACGTAGGTGTGGGAAGCATATATCCAGGCCACAGAGGGAAGAGACAGAATCCTATTTCAATCCTCACACTGACACCTGCTGGGGTGCAGGCAAGGTGTGTGTCTGCTGACGCTGCAGATACTTGACAGGGAGAAATTCTCACCAAGCTGCATTTTGTCTTTCTGAACCATGTTGCATGCTTGAGAATGTCCAGGAATGTCCCATAGTGTGCGGTTAACGTCTGGCGAGGAGGACATGGGTCTGAGGCATGACAGATTCCATTTTGGGAGGCCAGAACAGGTCTCTCTGCAGCTCCGGCAGAGGACACCCATCCGCACGCACCCCTTGGAGGCATGCTAAAGTCTGAGCAAACTCCAGAAGTTGGATGGAGTCTGGCTGGATGGGCTATTTAAGCCAATTAAGTTGAAGGAGGACTTTGTTCTTCCTTAGTGCCAGGCCGACTTGGTGTAATCAGGAAGAGACGCCAAGCCCCAGATTGTGAAGCGGACAAAGCCATGCGAGCCAAGCTCCCTGTCAGGTCTTTTCTCCTGGCCTCTATGTGGGCGATTTTTACCCATTAGGCCAAAATCTCCTCGGTGGCTGACAAGTTTACCTCCCTCAGCAGCATCACAGGCAAAGCCAGCCTGTTTTCCCAAGAAGTCAAGCCCTCCTTTCCTGACGTGAGTTTTGCCCAACACTTGCCTCATCGCCTTGCAGCTCCATCACTATAGACTCTGCAACAAACTGACAAAATTCCTACACAGAATGAAAAAAAAAAAAACAAAACCCCATGACAAAATGACAGAATGACAAAATTCCTACTCCTGCGCCTGTTGTTTGATGCCGCCCCTACAGCAGCACCTTGCAAGGCACCACCTGAGCCTGGCCCTCTGCAGTGCTGCTCCCAGGGCAGATACCAGGGGAACCTGAGCAGGCAGAGAAGAAAAATGCACGCAAAACACACACTCTCCTCCCCCCCCCCCCCCCGCCCTTTTGAAATGCAAAGCGTGTTTGTCCTGCCTCATTTTATTCAAGTCCCCTTCGTCCTTTGATTCAGATAGATGCACACAAAGGCAGTGGCAAGGGAGGGGGCTTGGGGGTGGGCAAACACACTCCGAACAGCAAGGCCCGGCCTGCACATTGTCCTCACAGTGAACAAATGCACCCATTAATCTCTGTCCCAACCTCAGGCCCCAGTACTGGCACAGGAGAAGGGAGGGCACGCTCTCTCTCCCCCCCTTCCTCCCCCTCCCCACTGTGTGTGTGTGTGTGTGTGTGTGTATTAATTGTCTCCTGAGCATCCAATGACAGCCGGGGTGAGTCACGGAGCAGATGTTGAGCGCAAGAGTTCAAGAGAGACAGGAGGAAAAGGCTCCATGGAAATGCAGGCGATTTCTCTGCATGTCAAGATGGCTGTTAGGTCAACACCGAGGCTCTGTTTACTGAGCTGGGGGTATAGAAGCAGCTGTTCCTCCATCCCTGTATGATTTTTTTTTTTTGTAAGGAGGCGGAGGCAGCAAAAAAACCCAGGGATTAGGGAGCGTCTGCGAAGACTGGAAGCCAGCCGGGGATGAAGAGGGCGCATCCATTAGTCATGCAAGATTTGTGGCTGTGGAGTGAAGCCACTCGCTAGAGTGGAGCTCCACCAGAGACAGTCCTCATAGATTTCATAGATCATAGAGCTGGAAGGAGCCTACAAGGCTATCGAGTCCAACCCCCTGCTCAATGCAGGAAACTAGAGGAGGGGTCTCCCATCCAAGTAACAACCAGGCCTGACCCTGCTTAGCTTTCCATGCTCAGACAAGCTGAGCCAGTGTGAGCCACAGGCCAGTTTCTCCAAAGAGGGGCCAAGGCGGCAGGTCATCCCTTTGGTTTAACACTCCTTCTCCCTAAATCTCAAATGCAAAGAGCTTTTGAAAGCCGGCTACAAGAGAAAAAGGGTCACACCGCCAGAGGCCAAAAATCCCAAACTCTGCCCAGCACTTTTCTGCCTGTATCCCATCCCTGTGTATAACAAAGTGGCCAGTTCACACATGCATAAACGTCTCAGTCAGTTCACAGCTGATGGTTGAAAAATATTACATCCAAGCAATTGCAAAGTGAAAACACCGTCTATAGTCTTTGATGATCTGAGGGGGATGCTTTATACATGCAAGTTGTCCCTTGGCTTTGCAGTAGACATCAAGTGACAGATTTGCATGTGTGAACACCCAGAAGAGATGTAAAGAGGCGCTGTCAGCAGCTGATCTGGAATTCTCTCTCCTCAGAGGCTTGTCAAAAACTCGTTTCTTTTGCAAGCAGTCATCGACCTTTATCTGAGCTTGTGTTCAGAGGCAGAATTTAATTGGGGTATTAATCTGGTTGGCAAGCACTGTGCAGCTTTTTATCCTGATGTATTGTACGATTAGAGTTTTGGGGTTTGGGTTGTAACCTGCTCCAAGCCCTTCAGCAAGAAATCCAAACAAACCATTTATCCTGAGTTTACATGGTTGGATTAGAGAAAAAACATGAACTACAGTTGAAGGGCTCAAGATTCATCCTCAGGACCCAGACAGGCCTGGCAAAAAACAACACCCCAAACCCTTGCATTTCCCTGTTGGCAGGGACTACACAGCGGTCTAGTCCACTCCTGGCCACATACAAGATCACTGTCCCTCCAGGACCCAAGTCCACATAGACCAGCTCTTGCAATCCAGGCCACAGTGCCAACCAAAAAAACCCAAGCCTTCAGAGGACATTACCAGTCCGCCTGAGCTCACGGTTATCCCTAAGGCAAAAGCGCTTATTATCAGCTGGCTATTACACTGCATAAATCTCCTTGTCTCCTGGGGTGGCTGTGCCAGGATCTCGGCCTCAGAGGTCGCCCCTTTCCCCCTTCGGGAAGATAAAGGCCGGGGCGGGAGACAACCCTCTTTGCAAAGGCAGCCGCTCTGTTGACATGCCAAAGGGTTCCCATAGCAACAGTGGAATGTGCGGGGCAGCTGGCTTGACGGAGTCTGGATAAACATGGATGGATAGAAGGGTGACGAGCGGATGGGGGTGGGAGTGACGGGGGCTGCCCTTCCAACTGGCTGCGAGGGCAAAGGTCAGCGAGTCGAGCACAGCGTGACCCCGACTAAGACATTGCCCTCCCCAAAGGGCCTCGACAATCAGGAAGGGCAGCGTGAGGGGGGGGGAAGTCTAGGGTCAGCTTCCCCCCCTACACACACAGACCAGCTGCGCTGGCCACCCTGTTCTTCCACAGTGGATAAAGATGTAAGAGACAGGAGTCATTTCCACACTATTGGCAAGACTGCGAAGGCAAAACCTTTGGGATCCATCCGTAGCTGGATAGACTTGGGAAGGATCTCTTGTGACATCATCATTACCGGCCAGAAATAATGTTTCACAGAGGACAAGAGGACAATTCCCTGCCCCCAAGAGGCTTGCAATCTATAATTCCGCATAGGGGAGATGACTGAGGAATGGGCGGGAAGTGGGGGCGGGGTAAATCAAAGAGGAATATGCCATTATGTCAGTTACGCATACTTAGGCTTCGTTACTGTAGGGCAGCCTTCCCCAAACTGGCACTGTCCAGATGTGCTGGAGTACAACTCCCATCATCCCCTACCAGCATAGCCAATAGCCAGTAATTCACGGATTGGGACCCTAGGTGGGCCGGATTTGGCCCGCGGACCTGAGGTTCTATACCCCCGAGACAGGCCATGCCAGGAAGCACCAAGAGAAGCAGGGTGCATGGCAGAACTGCCAACGTAGGAAGAGAGAGGAGGGCTGGCCACCCCGCACGCGCACACATGTGCACGCGCGCACATTCTTGCCCTACCAGCCCTGGTGGCATCAGCAACTGCTGCCATCTCCTGAGCAGAGCACTCTTTCAGGCCGTGCAACCCCTAGAGGATAGGAGGGTGCACTACTTGGAAAGTTGCCAGTCCCAGTTTCAATCCCTGCCATCTCCAGTTAAAAGAATCTCAGTCAGCACTGGGCTGGAGGGACCAAGGTTCTGACTGAGTATAAGGCAGACAAGAAGCGCCAAGGAACCAGTTTCGACACATACAATTTGTGTGTGTGCTGCCGACTTAACAGGTCACTAAAAATATCCTGAAATATCCTCTGTGATCCCGTTGCTGGGCCACATACAGTTCTACATGTACCCAGTTCTGCTTACTGGTGCCTTTCCCAGTATAACTTAACCCCCACACACACACACCCTTTCCATTGACCCAAATGTTCCGCTTTGCATGCCCTCCCATTAGCACCCAAGCAACGAGTCTCAAGCCGCCTGCAACTGTGCCCTGACACCCGGGACTCAGTGCAGGCAGAAGAGCAGCTGCTGCTTATGTAGCTAGATTTTGTGTCACAATATATGCTGGAGTTGTGAATCGGGAACACCAGTTCATACAAGGCCTTTTGAAGGCAGACACTTTGCTTGCGCAGCGACAGCAACCACCCAGAAGGGAAAAAGAGCCTTTGCATGCCAAACACTGTGGGAAGCAAACGTTTCTCCTTGGCAAAGGCCCACCGGGACTAGCCCCCGAGCAACTCTCCACACCAGGCTCCTGCTGACAGAAAGTGTGGGGGAGGTCTCTCGAGTAGACCTGGAGCCAAGCAGAAAGCAGACACTGCTCCAAGAACCCAGGCAGGCTGCGCTGTGGGTAAGAGAAGGCAGCAGATCTGAGTTTGGCTTCGGCTCAGAACTGGCCGCTACATTTATGAGGACGTTTACTCCCCTGGTCATCGCTTGACTGCCAAACTTAAGTGAAGTTTGGGTCTTTCCCCCCTAAAGGAGCTGAGGTGGCCAGAGAAGACTCGAGGGGAGAGGATCAGTGCATTTATGTACACACAGGGTCAAGTATCTATCTTATGCTGGGCTAAAAATCTGCAGCCAAGAAAAATTAAATCCTGCTATCTGTGGGAATTATGCAAAAGATGTACTCATTTGGGGTATACTCATCTCCCTGCCCCTGGCCCAAATCTGCTAGTCAAAAATCCTAGATCAGGTGTGGGGAACCTCTTTCAGTCTGAGGGGCAAATTCAATTTCAGAGAAGCTCTTGGGGGGGGGCACATTCCAGCAGTGGGTGGGAGAAAAGCAAAAGGGGCAGGGCCAAAAGCAAAAGGGGTGGGGCCAAAGATACAAAAAATACCAGCATATTGTAGTTTAAAGCTCTTACTGCCAGTAACTAAGCCTTGGGAGAGGCATTTCAACCTTTTAGAAGGGGGGGAGGGAATGCAGAAAAGCCAGGAGACCACCAAACAAGCATTGCTTGAGGGGGAGGGGCCAGGGAAAGGGGTGTGGCCATCTGGGGAACCACAGAGAGCTGGATTGGGAACCCAGGAGGGCCGGATTTGGCCCCTGGGTTCCCCACCCCAGATTTAGACTACCCACGCTACTAGAAATCCTGCTCAGAATCTCCCGTTGTTTCTGGCATAACATGGCACCGCCTCACACACTTTCAGGCAGGTCCGTGCATACATCAGGCTAAGCACTTGAGTTTTTAAAACACCAATTCCAAATCCTTTCTCTTTGCTGCTCCCTGTAAACTTCCTTGGTCACTGGCAAACAGGCTTTCAGAGGTGAATGTGGGGGCATAGATAGTTCCAATAGACCTCCAAGTTCTACTTGGAAAAACTTCTCCCTCTCCACTTTCACCACACCATGCATAGTTTTGTACATCTCTATATGTGCCCACTTACCTTTTTATAAACTAAAAAGCTCCAAACATTGTTCCTTTTTTTCATAGGGGAGTAGTTCCAGCCTCCTGATCATTTTAGTTGTCCTTTTCTGCACTTTTTCCAAGTGTACAATTTCCTTTTTGAGGTGCAGTGACCAGAACTATACACAGTATTGCAAGTGCGGTATAGATTTGTATAAGGGCATTAAAATATTGGCAGTTTTATTTTTTTGTATCCCTTTCCTAATGATCCCTAACATAGAATTTGCCTTTTTCACAGCTGCTGCACACCGAGTCAACATTTTCATCCAGCTACCCACCACAACCCCAAGAGCCTATCCTGGTCAGCTCAGGTCCCCATCAGCAAATACGTGAAGTTGGGTTTTTTTGCCCCAACATGCATCACTTTACAGTTGCTTACACTGAACCGCATTTGTCATTTTGATGCCCATTCTCCCAGTTTGGAGAGATACTTCTGGAACTCTTTGCAATCCCTTTTTGTTTTAACCACCATAAATATTTTGGTCAGCAAACTTGGTTGCCTCACTACTTACCCCTAATTCCAAATAATTTATGGACAAGTTAAAAAACACCAGTCCCAACAGCGATCCCTGGGAGACTGTTTATACTGTTTACATCCCTCCATTGTGTCCACTGTTTACATCCTATCCATTTATTCTTACTCTCTGTTTCTTGTTCTTTAGCCAGTTAGCAGAACCATCCTCTTATCTCTAGATTGCTAAATTTGCACAGAGAACCTTTAGTGAGGGAGTGTGTCAAATTATGTGAAGTGACAGTATTTGAGAATTCTTGCCTCCCTTCTGCCCCCAGGTGGATGAGCCATGCATTATGGCTCCTTCCCAGGTCAACTTTATATGTGACACTGTGCATTCAGCCAGGCATTTCATAGATTTCATAGATCATAGAGTTGGAAGGAGCCTACAAGGCTATCGAGTCCACCCCCCTGCTCAATGCAGGAAACTAGAAGAGGGGTCTCCCATCCAAGTAATAACCAGGTTTGACCCTGCTTAGCTTTCCACGTTCAGACAAGCTGAGCAAGCGTGAGCCACAGGCCTATATAATTGTTTTAATGAATTTTATATACCACCCTGCGATTTGATAATGAAGGGTGGCATATAAATATTTCAAATAAATAAATAAATTCTTCAAAGATAGAGGTGCCAGGGCACAAGCAGGACTGGGTGCGTGTGTGTGTGTGCATGCATGCATGCATGCATGCATGCATGCCTGTCTGTCTGTCTGTCCCTAAACCTCAGATATGGGAAGAGAGATAATCTAGGGTTCCACAATGGTAAAATATGTTCTGCACATGTTTGGGGCACTCTCTTCACATGTTCCAGTTTATAGGCAGAGCACTGGAAAAAGGGTCCAAGGCTGAGCCCTGAGTCAAGCTAAGCCCTGGCACCAGCTTTCCTTTTTGCTGCTTGGTCCAGGAAAGCCAGTTTCTTTGCATCTCTAAATGGATTAGGTCCCTTTAATCCCTTGCCATCCCCCCATATGGATCAGAGGCCAAGCCCTAGAAAATCTGCTACAGGGAGGAAGGGTAATATTCCTGCCAGCATCTCCATTCACCTTTTGCACCTTTGCATTGCCTTTTTAGTCTCACACAGCTGTAGCTCAGACCCAAGACACTAAGGAAATGACAAAAAGAACACGCAAGCACCTAGTTTCCAAGGCATTTGCCTGCCTGTCTCCCAAAGACAGCTGAGTCTTGGCCATCAGCAAAACAGACATCTTGCAGGTAAAACAAGCCAAAGGCCCCGGCAGTGTGCTTGGTGTTCGTCTCACACCTGTCAGCAATGGTGTATCAGCCCTGGCCCATCTGTTGCACATCGTCTCAGCCTTCCTTGCACGTAAGCAAGGGAGGGGATGCAGCATGAAAGTCTTGTCATCCCTGAACAAGACCAGAGAGCATGCAGGTTGCTCAGCATCTCACCCCAGCAATCCACCCTTACCACACACCCACTCCCATGGCAGATTGGTGGATTCCCACATCACTCTCCCCTACGATTCTGGGGTGTGTTTTCCCCCTCCTGGAAATAAGAATGTAGGGCTTTTAAACCTAGACTGGAAAAAAAATGTGTAAGAATGCGGGGGGGGGGGATTAAAGATCTATGAAAAATTAAATTGGAAATATAAATTCTGAACTGAAGAACTGGGATTTTGAAGGAGATCAGATGGCATATATGGAGATGTGGAAGGCTAAGAGGTTTATTTGCCCACATTTGGTGGGAATGTATTCAGGTTAAGAAATATTGGCTGGATATACGTAGTCCAGGGTATCAGGAATGTTTTGGGATATGAGATACCAATAAATCCCAAACTAATGCTGTTGGGAGGTATAGATGGACATGCTATTAAAGATCACACAGTATTAGTTGTATATTTCATAGATTTCATAGATAGAGTTGGAAGGAGCCTACAAGGCTATCGAGTCCAACCCCCTGCTCAATGCAGGAAACTAGAGAAGGGGTCTCCCATCCAAGTAATAACGAGGCCTGACCCTGCTTAGCTTTCCACACTCAGACAAGCTGAGCCAGCATAAGCCACAGGCCTGTATATGTTAGTGGTGGCACACATACTGTTGGCAAAAGTTTGAAAAATTGCCTGGAAATGTTTGGGCCAGGTAGAATTTCGTGGTTAAATTTAATGCAATTAGATCAGTGGACTAAGAAATGGAAGAAGAGAAATGAGCATGAGAGGGAACTTACTGGATTTGAAAAGAAAGTGTTGTCTAGAGAACTTATAGAAGGGAATGTTTCTTCCAGAGGGTTAACTAAGGAGATATATAAAATGTTCCAAAGGATTGAAGCGAAAAAAGATAACCTTAAGACGATATGGGAAATGGAATTAGAGGAGGAGATATCGAATGCGGGGTGGAGAAATATTTGGGGCAGACGTATATTAAGAAATATGTCAGTAAGGATAAAAGAGAATTTTTAAAAAACTATTTGGAGATGGTATTTGACTCCAGTAAGATTAAACAAAATAGACAGTAACTGTGCTCCATTGTGTTGGAGAGGATGTCAGGAACTTGGTACTTATGCTCATATGTGGTGGAGTTGTAAAAGTGTATTGGATTTTTGGAATAAAATTTTTGTAGAAATTTCAGAAATTATTGGCATTAATTTGGAGGTCTGTCCAAAATTAGCATTGTTATCAATAACGGAGAAACTTCTGTGCTCACAAGAGAAAAAGGAATTAATTGTAAGTTTATTAGCGGCAGGGAGATTACTGATAGCAAGGAATTGGAAAGTTCAACACCAGTATTTAATAATAGATTGGTATAAAGAGGTCTGGGACATTGCTTTAAATGATAAACTAACATGTAGTATTAAATGTAAAAAAGGGACAATTAAAGAAAAATAATTTTAAGGATATTTGGGAACTATTCTTAGATTATGTTTTAGTAAAGGGAAAAGGGAGTAAGCCGTGTCATGATATGATGTATTTCTGGAATATAGATTAATAATGGATTATGTGGATAGAATTTGTTTTGGCCCCGAGGTGACGGGTGCACTTGGAGTTTATGATTTGTACATCTATGTGTTGTTGTTTTTCTGTATGTGTACTGTCCATTTAAAAATAAATAAATAAAATTTAAAAAAATAAAATAAAATTGCCTGTTATTCCCACTGTTGGAAAATTCAGAATATTACATTGATGAACAAGATTGCAGCATATAAGCAACCCTGAGAAGGAAGAACTATGGTAATTCAAGGGAGTCTTCTCGGAGAAACTGGTGGTTGTTTATCCAATTTCGGAATCAATACAGACCAGGGGTGGGCAACACACAGCCCGCAGGCTACATGAGGCCCCGCCACAGTCCAACACTACTAACCCCACCACACCCACTACAGAGCAGTCTGCTGCTGAATTTCAGCAGCAAAACACTGATTTTTGGCAGTAAACCACTGGAGGGAGGGGGCTCGGGGGGGGGGGGAAGAGCCCCGGATCGCCAGAAGTTGTTCACCCCTGTTATAGACCAAGTGATTTAGCAGCAATGGATATCTTAGCAATCTGATGGAACAGAAGGATTGGATGTAAATAGATTATTCCATTTTGGGTTTTTTGTTTTATTTAAATGTAAGATATTTTGCTCTACTAATGTCTATGTGTTAAGAAACATATGTTTATGGTTACTGTATACTGGAAGGCAAATAAACTATTTTAAAAAGAAGGTGATGACGTGCATATAAATACAGCATCCAACCTGGATAACTCCAGCTTGAAGGGTCCTTAGCCATTCCACACTGCAGATGAAGTCAACTGCAGGGCACTCTGTTTGCACAGTCGGATTCCTTGATTTCAATGCTGTTCTGCCTGAGCCTAATTTTATACTAATGTGCCTAACCAACAGTGTGCGAAACAGCACCCTTGGAGGCACAGGCAGTCTGCGCATGGATGCTTCAGAGTACTCCCCAGCTGGAACCATGGAACGCTGGGCGCCACATTTGTTTCCTCTTACAGCCACTCTCCTAGAGGCGCTCTTCTTTTCCCTGAACAATTGGCCAGATTGAAGGAGGTGGGTGGAGGCAGAGCCCTGCCTTGGCAGCTCAGACAGGACTCCCAGGGGACTAATACTGGCATGTAAATATTAGATCCTCTTGTCTCCTCCGAGACCAATTACATAAATCATGGCAGCTCCCACAGGACTGCCAGCTTCCACTTACTGTATCATCGTTAACAGCTTATTAGGGAGCAGCTGCTCAAAGAGAGAGAGAGAGAGAGAGAGAGGAAGAGGAGCCATCTCCCCCATTTCGGCACCCGCCCCCTATCCCGACCTGTAGCACCACACCCCTTTCCATCTTGTCTCATGCGATGTACTGCGGTCAAAGCAACAGATGCTGTGATGGTCAATACAGAAAGGGCCAAATAGCATTTGAGACTATAATATCGCCTGCCTTGGCACATGCTTGGGCAAGTCTCAGGGGAGAACCACAGCTGTTAAAAAGAGCGAAAATTATATGCCCAAATTATGTTTAAAAAGTCAGGGTTGCCAACTGGCCAGGAAAAAACCCCTAGGCTGGCCTGCTCTTCAGCCTTTAACAATAGCCTGATGGGCAGAAATCAGCCTATGAAGTTTCCCCACAGCATTACCACTTGCTGATTTCTGCACATCAAGCTGCTGTTAAAACACTGCCAACCCACTTCCAGGTGATACCATGTCCAGGCCTTTCTCCACCCTGCCCCCAATCCGCTCTTCTTTCCTAGGTTGCTGGGGTGGGGTGGGGTGGGGTGGGGTGGGGGAGGAGGCAATTCTTAAGAGAGGTTCTCCTCCTCTTCATCCTCCCTACAAGGGATGCATAGATACTGCCTGCCCATTTTTCAGGTACAATTTAGCCTGCATTCTGCTGAAGAGCTGTCCAAATCGGATTACTCTGGCATTAAAAGGTGAATCTAATTTGGAGCTGCCACCTCTTGGCAGCCGACCCATTAGCTCTCCTTGTGTGGCTCCACCTCCCCAGCAGGCAGTGGAGCTGTACATTAGACAGGAGGGGGAAGCCCAGCGGGGAGACTCGCTTGGCTTCCCAAAGCCATGAAAGCTGCTTCAGATCCAGCCTCTCGCAGGCAGCTGGGAGCGGATGGGAGAAACACTAGCGGCAATTAGGCGGTGGGGCAATATGCATCATGGCCGAAACATCTGCTAATAATGTCCCTGGTGAGCCATAAAAGCCCAGGGTTTTGGCCCAATAACATATAATGAAGGAGGGGGCAGATGGAGGGGAAGCTTTCATCCCTTCCCTCTTGCGAGAGATTTAAATAGAGCTTTCTGTAGTCAGTTTCCCTGGCATTCCTCCACTCCGATGGGAGGCTAGTTTTCCAAGTGCAGGGGGAGGGGGGAATCTTAGTGATAGGAACAAAACAATATATATAATGCGGCTGGGGAAAGGAAGAGGAGGAGCAATAAGGGAGTACGAAAATAATCTGCATGCCCAGTGCGCACGGTTCCATGCCACAGTAGAATTCCGGCGCACTCTAGTGTCCGGCTCAGGTTACTACAGCAACTTGTGGTGTGTGTTTGTTTTTTAATGGTAGAATTTCTAAGTTCCAGCTTAAAGAATCATAAATTTATTTTGGCAGAAGCTTTCATGAGCTAGAGTCTGGTTCTTCAGATGCATGAAGTGTTATGCTCAGCTAGCAGCTTGTATGCACATATCGAGGGGCACATAACACTGGGGCTAAACCACCAGGATATACCTAGGGATGTGCGACGCTGAGAATTCTGTTCAGCTTGAACCCGACAGGATTCCGCAGTGTTTCTGTTCCGGTAAGTAGCGGTGGACTATAGCATGGTGTTTTTTTCCCGATTCCGGAAATGTTTTGCACATTTTTAGTGGGGTTCCGCCATTTGTGCAAATGGTAATTTGCTTACATTTGATTTATTTTATTTTATTTTATTTTTTGTGGGGGTGGATCTTGAAATTTGTGCAAATGGGTTTAAAAAAAACAACACACCATTCTCCCAGTCTTTCGTAAATGCACAAGAGTGCAGATTCAATATGTATAGTCTTGCCTTGTCAATTTTCTTGTATGTTTCAGCTGGGAGCACCAAAACGGAGTATGTAATGTGCACAGTTGCCATGGTCGGGGGGGGGGGGAATAATAGCAAGACAAAGGAGGAACCCGTTTGCACAACTCAGAAGCACCACAAAAGAAAAAAAATGCAAATGAAGTAAGTGCCCCAAGGGGGGGGCAATTCCTCCCTCTTGGCATATAATCTTCTTGCTATTAACTGCTGAGCTGCCACTTGTCAGTGTCCTCCTCTCTTTCAACACTTCCTCAGGTCTCCAGCAAGTCCAAAAAAGGGAGTTATTGGCTCCCCCCATTTTTGTGGCTCCTTCTCAAGAGCACATACCGCAGGTGCACAAATTCCCCCTCCATTTACTTCCCAGCCCCTAAAAAAAGAGGGGAAGGTTACCTACTCCACTTTGAAGGTGGGTCTATTGACAGCTGAAACATACAAGGAAATTGACAATGCAAAAAAATTCAAAACTGTTTTAAGGTTTTTAATCTTTGTAAACTGCCCAGGCAGCTTCAGCTATTGAGCGGTATAGAAATGTAATAAATGAATGAAATGAAATGAAATGAAGGCAAGACTACACATATCGAACTGCTGATATGCACTTGCATGAGACGGGGGGGGGAATATTAAAAAATATATGACCCTATTTGCAGCAATTTTAAGATACACACAAACACAAATCCAATTTGCACAGATTGCTGCCATTAAAAAAACAACCCAAAATCGGCATATTGGATCAACTCGCTATAGATCGAGTTGACACCAGTGGGGGGAAACAGAACGAAATCCGCCAGGCCGAACCAGAAAAAATGCATCGAGTTTTCACCCCCCCAAGCAGAATTCTCATACACCGTGAGCACACATTCCAGGGGGACAGTGGTATTTGTTGGTTACAGTGTTACTCAACTGAGACCAGAGTATGCTCTCCCATGTAGTCCAGTGGTAGAGCACCTGCTTTGCATGCAGAAGGCTCTGCCGGTTCAATCCCCAGCGTCTCTAGTTAGAATGTTCCCTTAGCAGGTGATAGGAAAGACCCCTCCCTCCCTGAGACCCAGGGAGCCACTGCCTCTCAAAGTAGATGAGGTTGGCCTACACCAGGGCTCTTCAACCTTGGGTCCCCAGATGTTGCTGGACTACAGCTCCCAGAATCCCTTGCCATTAGCCATGCTGGCTGGGTACGCTGGGAGCTGTAGGCCAGCAACATCTGGGGACCCAAGGTTGGAGAGCCCTGGCCTACACAGACAAATAGTCTGAGCCTTAAAAGGAGGTTGTGATACCATCAATTACTCCCATTGTGAATGGCCTCTGTGCTTATCTTGCATATATTTGAGGTTTGCATAGAAATATCACAGATAGTCTCACCTGCTTTTCATGGCCTACTGGCCTCACTGTTTCCCCTACACCAGGGGTGCAGAATCTTAGACCCTCTGGGGTTTCCCAGACACCCACGCCCCTTTTCCCTGACCACCAATCATTTGGGAGTTTTCCCAATTCTAAAAGGTTGAAATGCCTCTCCTAAGGTTTAGTTACCGGCAGTAAGAGCTTTAAGCTAAAATATGCTGCTATTCTTGGTATTTTGGCTCTGCCACTTTTGCTTTTGGCCCCGCCCCATTTTGCCTTTGGCCACACCCACCACCGGAATGCAGCGGGGGGGGGGGGGCAAGAGCCTCTTTGTGTTTGAATTTGGCCTTGGGCTGAAAGAGGTTCAACACACATAGAGATTTCATAGATCATAGAGTTGGAAGGAGCCTACAAGGCTATCGAGTCCAACCCCCTGCTCAATGCAGGAAACTAGAGGAGGGGGTCTCCCATCCAAGTAATAACCAGGCCTGACCCTGCTTAGCTTTCCACACTCAGACAAGCTGAGCCAGCATAAGCCACAGGCCTGTATACAGATAAGACCTGCCAACTGAGGGTAACTTTTCATGTATTTCATTTCATTAATTTAATGAAGCACCCTCCAGTCTGCAAAAGCTTCAGCTGCAGGAATAAATCTGTTCCTCTTTTTGTTTCTGCTGTAACAGACTAATACAGGGCCCAGCTTGTTGAATGATAATCTAAAATCAGGTGTGATGTTTTGGCCTCCTAGTCATAAAACCTGCTGTGGTTTTGAGAATAGCAGCAGTGGGAATATGAACACCCATCTCTTGGGCACAGTTTAGTCTGCATTCTGCCAGAGAGACGACCAAATCGGATTATTCTGGCATTGTTAAAAGGTGAATCTCATTTGAAGCTGCCACAATTCTCCGGGGTTTCAAAAGTTTTCCCCTGGCAGTCAAACTTTACATGAAAATGTCTATCTGCACAAAACAGGGCTTGAAATGCTGGAAGTAAATTCTCTCCTATCCACAAAGATAGGGCATGGTCCTCTCCCCTCAGCACCCAAGAGAAAACAAACTCCCCCTCCTCCTGTGGCTGAATTTCCCACAGCATTTGCACTCTTCCCTATCACGGCATCGGAGTCTAATCACATAGGTCTAATTCTCACAAACAGAAGATGAGGTAGTACACCTGTCCCTGCACTGTACCACTTCAGGGTTCCTGTGTTTGAACACTACTCCCCCTGCAAAAAAAATAAAAAATAAAAAAATCCTTGTACATAAAAAAACTAGGATGTCACAGATCAGGGTTCTTGCCTAGCATTCTCCTTGACATGCTCACTCTCTCTGACCAGGGGTTTGTTTGTTTTAGTTTGTCGGGGGGGGGGGGGGTTGTGCGGAAGAACGTTCTCTCAATCTCTCATGTGGGACCCCACCGACGACAATCTGGAGTGGTACAGCCCAGACACGGGTCGACTGCCTTCTCTGCCATTTGTGAGAGCTAGGCCACAGACTAAAGCGGTGACTGGTAGCAGTTGTCAGCCTGTCCACTGGCAAAGAGAACTGTGACACAGAGGCCAGGGGTGGAGAGCCCATATTTTTAGCCAAATGCATTTTGTTTGCACTCTCTGTCTACATGCCGGAGGCAACCATAAATGACAGACCAGCAAAATCTCTCTGCACAATTATTGACGCAGGCACCAACAGCCCTTGTCTCGGTTTTCCCAATTCCAGCTTTCTCTACCTGGACAAGTGTTGAGGGGGGAGCATGACTGATGCTTGACACACACACCCGACTGCCCCCTGACTGAAGACAACACTCTGTCTTCGTTCCAAGAGGCAGAAAGCAGACATACAACAGCATTTTTCTAGCTTTCTTTGAATAGATCTACGGAGACACAAGCACTGAGAAGAAACCCCCCTGGCCTTAAGAAAAACTCTTTTACCTCCTTGCATTCATTGGATGGCAGCTCTCAGACAAAGGGCCCAGCAGCTAAGCTCACTCCAGGTTCTCTGGAATGGAAATGAAAAAGGAATCCTACCCTAACAGGATGCAAAACTTCAGGGAAGCAAAGACTTTACTGTCATGTGTCTGTAGCAAACAGACAGTCTCAAACTTTTGTTCGTGACACAATAACAACAACAACAACAACAACTATACAATACTGTAAGAAGCTGCCTTTTACCGAGTCAGGCCGTTGGTCCATCTAAGTCAGTACTGCGTATACTGACTGGCAGCATCTCTCTAGGACAGCAGCAGTGGGAACCCTCCTGGCCCACGGGCCAGATCTAGCCTGACAGACCTCCCTGTGCAGGCCTCTGAGGCCTGCCCAAAGGCCCTCCACTCCCCAAGCCCCTGCCCTGGAGGGAAAGGTGGCTCTGCAGGGAGCCGCTAGCTCCAGGTACATGAAGCACCTTGAAGCAGCAGTTCCCAAAGGCTTTTAAAGGCAGGACTAAGGGAAGCCAGCTCTGTCATAGTCACTTTTAACTTGGTTGTTTTTTCTGTTGGGGTTTTTTTTTTTTTTAAACTCACATCAGTCTTAGGCACTCCACAGGCAGCCTTCCATGTGTTAAGAATTAAGGAACAGGGTGCCTCTGCACACATGACCAGCCAGCCTAGGAATTTGTGATCAGTACCAGAACCAAGCTCAAAAATCCTTTCACACGCCAAAAAAATCCACTCCATTCATTTCCAGCAACCTAATTTAGGGGGGAAGCTTTTCAGTTGTTGCCACTGTTAGACAATTGAGAATCAGAAACCCTTGCCAATCTACAAAACACCCAGAGATCTACTAGTAGATCCCAATCTACCTTCTGCTCATCCCTGGTCTACTCTAGCAGCAACTAGTATATAAGGTCCTTTTAACTGAAGATATGGAGAACTGATCCCAGGACCTCCTGCGCACTCAGTGAGCTACGGTCCCACAGAACAGTCACAAAAACAATGCAGTACCATTAATGCACACAGCACCTTACAGATTTAATTTCTAGCTTATTTATTTCATTCATATTCCACCTTGCCTCTAAGGAGTGCCCCATTTTGTCCTCACAACAACCCTGTGAGGTAGGTTAGGCTGGAAAACAACAAACGGAGGAGTTGGACAGACAAATGCAAAGAGAGAGACAGAGGGAGGGAGGGAGGGAGGGAAGAGTACAGGCAAATGAAGTTAGATATGCTTATGGTTACAGCTGGGAGTACAGATTGCAAGGATAAACAAAGATCCCTGTGGAACAGGTGGGGTTTTGAGGAGTGAATTGACGGAAAGGCGAGAGGTCGCTCTGCAGACATGTTTTGGGAGGAAGAAAGGCAGAAAGAGAGAATGGTCAGGGTTGTTTATGGGAACAAGAGGCCTTCAGCTGGCTGAGGGTAGGAGAGTCAGAGGAACAGAGATCCCAGGCAAGGAACACGAGATGAGGCTGCAGTGAGAAACAAGAGCCAAAAGATAGTGCAGGGACAAGGCCACAGAGCGTTTTCAAGGTAAGGATAAAGAGTCTGTACTGGATGCAGAAGGGGGTGGGAAGCCAACGAAGGGATCTGTGGACATATTATAGGATTTCCACTGAAACCACAGAAGTCGGTTTTATGGCACAATCACAAGCCGCCCTTTTAAGCTCCCACAATGCCCCCTGACCTAGCAGCATGCTGGGGCATTAGGAGGTTAAAGGCACAATCCTATGCATTTTTACACAGAAAAAAAGTCCTACAATTCCCAGCATTCCACAGTCAGTCATGGCTGGCTGGGAAATGCTAGGAGTTGTAGGACTTCTTTCTGTCTAAACATGCATAGGATTGTGCCCTAAGAGGGTGGCTAGACAAGGCAGGTTAAATCATGGATGAGAAAGTCGACCAAGCATGTATTACTGAGATCCGGGTGGCACTGACCTGACCCAGCTGTGCTCACCTGGGTACTCAGCGGAGCACCAACACAGGCCAGAGGGTTGGGGGCGGTGATAGCTTTGATCCGTAGAGATACCATTTTTCTCACCAGGAGACCTCTTCCCCCTGGGGCAGGCTTGTACCTCCAGTTGGGCCAAAGAGACAGCTTGGGACAGCAGCCCACCCTGCTCCCTCACAACATCCCTGACTGAGCTGGCTGAGGTGGTCTGGAGTGTGATGTTGGAAAAGGACGATTGTCTTGGGTGACGTCAATATTCACGCCAAGGCCACAGTGAGCGGGCCAGCTTGGGATTTCATGGCCTTCATGACAACCATGGGGCTGTCTCAGTTAGTCATCAGGCCCAAACCATAAGGCAGGACATAACCTCCCTGGCCACGACAATCTTCAGCAGAGGCCCTGTTCTCCATGCTGCAGCCTATGGATTTCCATGTGGCAACGACATAGAGACGGATCTTCTCTGCAGTGGCACCCACCCTGTGGAATGATCCTCGCTCTGAGGTACATCAAGCCTCAACACTGGTGTGTTTCAGGCATTCACTGAAAACGTACCTGTTTGTTTTGGCTTTCCCACAGCCATGAGCTATCTTTGTACCAGCTTCATGATACTAGTGTGTTGGGTGGGTCTTTTTTTTGTTCATTTTGGCTTTGTTTTTATTCTTTTGTAAACTGCTTCGGGATTTGTTTCAATTGAGAAGCAGTAAATAAATATTGTAAATAAATACGAAAAGCACTGCTTCGGGTGTTCCTTCCTGGGGGCAGGAGGGACCAAAAGGGATCCTCTGGACTCTATTCACGTCACAGCACACCAAATGAGCTCCAAATGAAATAGGGGACGCCCACCCACACACTCCTTGGGGACAAGCCTGCATTGCACAAACAGACACACACAGGACGTCCCTTCGTGGGATCTGTTGTGGAGGGCAGGAGGGTAGCAAGTGCTCAAGTCCAGGTATAGACCTGGACGTGATGCAGCTGCTACCAAAAAGAGTGCAGAGGGGAAGGCTGAAAGGAGCAATCAAACAAATGTGAGAGATGCAGCCATGACCAGCTCAAAAACAGTCAAGGGCAAGAGGGGAGAGAGCTATGCCCCAAGGAGCACACAGTCTGACACAGTCATGCAGGGCAAGATAAAAGGGCAGACACCCCCACAAAAAAAGATAGGTTTAGGGCTCTATGCACTGCATTTTTTATTTAAAAAAATGTAAATTCTGCAACAACAGAAGCCAGTTCTGTGACCAGAGTAATTTCATCTATAGTCCATTTCTAATCTCACCCCACACTTAAGCTGCCATCATCTCCAGGAACACATCAAGCTCTGACATGAAGGGTTTCCACAAAGTTCAAAGGTTTGCAGAAAAGGATAAACACTGGGCTCCAAAATGGCATCCACATAAAGATCCCTCCTTAAAAAAAAAAAAAAGGCAGAATACATTCTCCATCTATATGGGAGTGGGGGGAGGGAGCCATGCTATTTTTCCTTGACCTGCGACTCCAGCAGGAATCTTCTAGATAAATCATCTCAGCAACTTTAAACCATTACTCCGTCTCCGGCCACACCAGGCAGAGGGAGCTATGAGAGAGACTGAGGGTGCGGGGAGCAGAGAAGAATGGAATTCTGTTGAAATCTGAGCCAGCTGCTCCCTGGCTCTCGCTGACAGGGAGCAGTCAACTCCTGGGAGAAAGATTGCTAGCATTCCTACACTTCCCAGGGCTCTTGGCTACACTCAGCCACAACAAAGGGTGGGCAAAGTGCCCAGGATGAGGAAGGGAAAGGAAAACATGCAAAGATATTCCATCTTCCTTCTCGCTCCCCCCTTGCCACCACCCCAAAACTCACACTGCTGTTTTCCCCCACTTTTGGGGGAGGGGGGCAACAGAACCAACACGCACACAATTTTAATGCTCATCTTTCTGCCTCCCGCTTAGAAAGTGGCCTCCAAAGCTCCCTGTTGATCTGATTGTGTTCACCAGCTCTGTGTTTTGCTCCCTAAGCAATGCTGCTGTCAATCAAGGTGAACTGCCTGAGTACAGAACAGAGCTGGCTAGATCAAAGTGTAAAACCCAGCTCAGTTCCCCCAGCACCACGATCTGCTCACTGCAAGCTTTGTTACTTGTTTATCTGTTATGTGAAGGCACACACCCAGTTGCCTGGGGGAGGAAGAATCACCTGCAAGGTGATGGGAAGGGCAAGCTCCCCACTGAGAACCGCCTGGCGCCAACCTTACTATCTTTTCGGAGTCAGGTTAAGACTTCCCTCTATGCCAAGGCATTCAATAGCACGGGGTGGGGTGGGGGAATTGTCACCTGTAGGCTTAAGTTTTATTAACTTTGGATTGTTGTTTTACACTGTGTTTTTAAATTTGGTTTTTAATCTTTTTAACTATTTTGTATGTTTTAGATAGAAGACGGTTTGCGAGAATCCTAGCAAATATTTTACCTGCGGTTGCTAAGAGAGAAATGCCCCGATAGTTTCCACAGTCTGTTCTATCACCCTTCTTAAAGAGGGTGATAATTATGGCATCCCTGAAGTCTTCTGGGATCTCTTCTCTTATCCAGATTTTTTCGATGAGTTTATGAAGATGTTGTACAAGTTCGGGGCCCCCTTCTTTAAAGATTTCAGCAGGAATCCCATCTGGTCCACTAGCTTTGTTGTTCTTCATTTGATTAATGGCTTTTTTTACTTCATCCAAAGTGGGGAGTATTGCAAGTTCCTCTTTAATTTGTTTTTGCGGGATTTGCAAAAAAATCTCATTATCCACCTTAGATTTACGATTTAAAAGGTCATAATAATGCTCTTTCCAACGCAGTGCAATAGACTCTGTCTTTTAAGAGTTTGGTGCCATCTTTTGATTGTAAAGGGTTTGTACCATAGGTTTTTGGTCCATAAATGGCCCTTGTGGCCTTAAAAAAGCCCTGTGCATCTTGAGATTCTGCAAGTTGTTGAATTTCTTCAGCTTTCTTTTTCCACCAAGCGTTCTTAAGTTCTCTTGTTCTTCTTTGGACCTCAGCCTTTGCGCTAGTGTTGGTTTTTTTCTTGGCAGCACAGTTAATATCATTTTGCCATATTTGGAAGGCTTTCCTTTTTTGGTCAATTATATATTTAATCTCATTATCATTTTCATCAAACCAATCCTGATGTTTCTTAGTTTCATATCCAATAGTTTGTTCACAAGCTGCAGTAATGGAGGTTTTCAGCTTAGACCAATGGTCCTCAATGTTGTCAGGAGGTTCCCTAGGTAGATGTTCCTTAAGAAGTGATTGAAGACGAGTTTGCTTAATAGGATCTTGAAGGACTTGGACGCCAACTTCAGTGGACCGGTCATGTTGTTCGAATGCCTGACTGCCGTCTCCCAAAGCAGTTACTCTACTCCCAACTCAAGGATGGAAAGCGGAATATCGGTGGTCAATATAAGAGGTTTAAAGATGTTCATAAGGCAAATCTAAAAAAATGCAATATAAACATCGAAAACTGGGAAGCTCTGGCCCATGAACGATCTAAATGGAGGTTGGCCTTTCACAAAGGTCCCATGGACTTTGAAGAAGCCCGAGTGCAAGGTGAAAGGGAGAAACGTGCTAAGCGAAAAGCACGTCAAATGAATCCTTTACAGGACCATCTTCTATCTGGTAACCTGTGTCCTCACTGTGGGAAGCTGTGTGGATCTAGAATTGGCCTCCACAGTCACTTACGGACCCATCGCTAGAGTCTACACAATCTTCTTTAGAATTTCCTCCTTTTATCCCGGAAGACAATCTTACTCGGTCACGAGTGATCGCCTGATGATGATGTTTTTATTGTTGTTTTTATGCACAATCTGTTGTGAACCACCCAGAGAGCTTCGGCTGTGGGGCGGTATAGAAATGAAATAAATGAAATGAAATGAAAATGAAGTGGGATGAATTAATAGGTTGATATTAATGGTTTTAGTCGGTTAATAGGTTTATTTTAATCAATTTATCTAATGCAGGGGTGAGAATCTCAGGCCCAGGGGCCCAATTCAGCCTATCTGAGGTCCCAATCTGGCCTTCCGGGCTTCCCCAGATGACCACAGCCCCTTCCCTGGCCCCAACTACCAATCATTCAGTGGTTTCCAAGCTTTTCTGCAATCCTCCCCCCCCCCCTAAAAGGTTGAATTGAAATGCCTCTCCTAAGGCTCAGTTACTGGCAGGAAGAGCTTTGCGCTAAAGTAGGCTGGTATTTTGAGTATTTTGGCCCTGCCCCTTTTGCCTTCGGCTGGCACACTTCTGTAAAGCCCCCCCCTTCTCCAAAAAAACGGAAACTAGCTCTGTGGCTGAAAGAGGTTCAATACCCCTAGACTAGAAGGGGCCACTGTCCAATGCTCTTATGTTCTTAAGCCCTCCTTGAGACAATCTCTCACCCTCCCACACCTGTGAGATCCAATTTTAGGGTGCTTCGTCCAGGGCAAGAAAATAACAGATGAACCCAAACAAAAAGGGACGCAGCCAAAGAAAGCAAATGCCAGCCAAGGCTTTTGCTGAATGACACAGCATGGGAGCAAGTGGGTTTGTCCCTGAAAATGTTTTGCATTTCAGAAACACTGGCAGAGAGGAGCCAGAGAAAGGTTGCAGAAAGTTCCCAAACAAGCCAAGAAGGACAAGGTGTTTTCCCTCTAGGAAACTGACCATCCTACACTCTTTCATGCCTCTCTGCATCTCCACACCTGGAGACACAAGCACCACCAGACAGAAGGGAAAGCTTGCAGATGAAGGTGTTCCTTCATCAGGTATCACGCTGACTGCTGAAGCAATTCTGTGAAGCCCAAAAACTTGCCTGCTCTTAACACTGCCTTAAGTCAGTCCAATAAAAGATATGACTTTACCTACCTTGGGACTAACTGAAGTCATATGGAGAGTACCGAAGTGAAGTACTTTATTGCTGAAGGTAATGTAAAAGGCTGGCACTGCCAACGTGTCCCATAGAGTTTGCAAGGCACCATTGGATTGTCTCACTGAATCTCCAACCTAAGTACCTGGAAAGCTACTATGTGGTTGTGGCTTAGAATTGAATGGGGTACATCTACCCCTGAAGGACCAGGTCTGCAGCTTAGGAGTCATTCTAGACTCCCAGCTGTCCATGGAGGCTCAGGTGTCAGCTGTGAGCCGGGCGGCACTGTATCAGCTCCATCTGATATGGCAGTTGCGCCCCTACCTTCCTAATCATCTGCTCCGATCAGTGGTTCATGCCTTGGTCTCCTCTCGCCTACACTACTGTAATGCGCTCCACGTGGGGTTACCCTGGAAGACGGTTCGGAAGTTGCAGCTGGTACAGAATGCAGCAGCTCACCTGGTTAAAGGCTGCCGCCGGCGTGATCACATCACTCCAGTGCTCAAAGAGTTGCACTGGCTACCAGTTGTTTGCCGAGCCGAATTCAAGGTGTTGGCGTTGACCTTTAAAACCCTGTACGGCTCCGGTCCAGTATATCTCAAGGAGCGCCTCCAGCAACATCAAGTAGGCCGCTCAACAAGATCCGCCACGGATGGCTTTCTCCCTGTCCCATCAGCCAGAGAAACCAGGCTGGTGGGGACTAGGAGGAGGGCCTTTTCTGTGGCAGCCCCCAATTTATGGAACTCTCTCCCCAGTGACCTCCGCCATGCCCCTTCCTTGATTAGCTTCCGCCGTGCATTAAAAACGTGGCTTTTCAGGCGGGAATATGGGGTGGGTTAGGATTTTTAAGTTTTGTACTGTTTTTAATTGTGTTTTATACTGTGTGTGTGTGCCCCCCCCCCCCCCGTATTTTATTGCATTGTATATCGCTCAGAGTGGCTGGATGTCTGGCCAGATGGGCGATTCATAAATATAATAAATAAATAAATAAAGCTGTAAACGAGGTAGTTGCTAGTTCAAATCTCATCTGTACCATGAATCCAGTAAGTAACCTTAAGCAAGCTACTTTCTCTCTCTCTCTCTCTCTGCCTCAGGAGAAGACCTGGTGACTATACTCTCAAATATTTTAAAGGGATAGGCAGCCAACTTCAAGTAAGGGTTGCCAGGTCCTTACAACAAAGGTGTTGAACCTCTTTCAGCCAAGGGGCCAAATTCAATTTCAGAGAAGCTCTCACGGGCTGCATTCCAGTGCTGGGCAGGGTCAAAGGCAAAAGGAGAAGGACCAAAATACAGAAAATACCAGCACATTTTAGCTTCAAACTCTCCCTGCAAGTAACTAAGCCTTAGGAGAGGCATTCCAACCTTGTAGAAAGGGGGAAAACTGCACAAAACCTAGAAAACCACCAAAGGATTGGCAGCTGGGGAGAATGGGGCGTGGCCATCTAGAGAACCCCAGAGGGCTGGATTTGGCCCACTTGCCTGAGATTCAACAGTCCTGCCTTAGAATAATACTTCCCAGCCTATATTATCAAGAGCCCGTGTGGTGCGGTGGTCAGAGGAGCCTTCCCCATCCTGGTGCCCTCCAGATGTTTGGGACTACAACTCCCATCAGCCCCAGAATGCCCCATGGTCAGGGGCTATAGGGGTTGTAATCTAAGGACACCTGGAAGGTTGGGGGAGGCTGGTATAGAGTGTTGGACTAGGACTGGAAAAACCTAAGTTTAAATAAATCTCCTGCTCAGCCATGAAGCTCAATGGGTATCCTTGAGCCAATCATACCCTCTAAGCCGAACCTACTTCACAGGGTTGTTGTTGCTGGAATAAAGGGCCACGGGAGAAGCTTGCGCTCCTTGGAAGAAAGACAGGAAATGAAATCTATGAAATAAATTCATCATCATCATATTGCAGTATCTGCAGCCACAGATTGGCTGCATTCATTACGGCAGCCATGTGCCACCATAAGCCCCCAACGCCTAGTACTTTGTAGCTGCCTCTCCCTGTCTTAAAGGGGCAGGATAGTGCTGCAGTGGCACTCCCATCTCACTTGTAAAGATCACCTGGACAGCCAAAGGGCCACCATCTTCTCCCCAGCAGGACTCCTGCAGTTTTCACAGCTGCTGCTTGAGAACTAGAGATTGAGATGGTAAAGATTCTCCTGGTCTGCAGATGCAGCTATGGCAAACACTTCACCAGCTGGGTGTTTTTACTTCTCGCACACACGCGCACATACACACACAGCTGTTACAACTCACAGGAGCCCTACAGGGGAAAAAAAAGTTGGCAACTTTGAGGCTGCAAGACTGCAGTGACACATTAAGGGGGACCATATTGCTACAAGGCAGATGTGTCACACACAGGAAATCTTAGCAAAACCACCAGCAGACACACACATCCCCCGCCCCACACTCCAAGCCTCTTCCCCCCTCTTGGTCCCCCCCCCCCCCCAGCATTCCTGCAAGGTAACGCAAAGTTAGAAGCAAGCAGGAAGACAATATAAGGACTATGCAGCCTCCCCTCCACCAGATGTGCATTAATAAGGCAGCTGCCCTCTAAGCTAATAAGGTCAGTTACTGGCTCCAGCGAGACGAGCAAACAAGCTGGGTCTTGGCAGCCGTACAGCTCTGGCTTGGCACTCGCTGCACTTCGGCTTCCTGAATTCTTGAAGCATCAAGAGCGGCAAAAACGTGGTGAAAAATAAGCATCCTAACAAAACCCCAGCCGTCTCCAGCTTCACTGCCACACCGCCAGTTTTCTTCCCAGTGGCCTCTAAATAAGACGCTTCCCTTGAACCGCAGCGAGGAACCTGGTCGGTGTTCCAGCCCTGCGGTTTCAGTCATCCAAAGGGGAGAGGATGGAGAAGCCGGAGGAGGAGGACAGATGGAGGAGAACCCTCGTACTACCAATGCCTGATAGATGGCTGATAAACACATTAGGAAAAAGAAAGGAAGTTTGTGCAGTTTGAGTGGGAAACTTGGGTTAAAGTCCAGGAGTCATGGCCTAATTTGAGGCAGGGTTTGTTATGGTTTAGTAAAAAAAAAAAAACACCTAGTGGTTTCCCGCCCCACTCCTTATCAGTAGTTTATTAAGATTTTTTCATTACCCACAACAACAATGATAAACAGAAATGAACCCTTGAATCTGTTTCCACCATCAAAGCTCCATCATCAAAGTACCATCAAAGTGTTGGGGAAAGTAGGTATAGTCATAATAGAGGAGGGTGCCTCTAGGCATCTACAGAGTGCTTTTTCTTCACCAGTAAGAAACACAGACAGTCCATAAACATCAGTGGAAGACCGACAACCTGGTCTTCTGCGCGGGTTCAATGCTAAGGGGGTAGCGGGTGCGGGCCTTCTCCAAGGTCCCCAGCGCCTCGCCTTAGCCCAGAACAAAGGGATAACTTATAGCCACAAAAGTATCTTTTAGAAAACAAGTTTATTTACAAAATTACCTTCACAAACTCAGACCCACGCCAGCAATACAGCTTATCAGTACGGTACAAAGTAGCAAGCAAAAGCCTCAAGGACAACGTGATTTCAGGGCTCTCAGCTAGTTAGTTTAGCTCGGGTCCCGGCAGAGGCCCGGTCAACCGCACGCTGCTAGCTGGGTTCCCGGCGGGGCCCGGTCTACCCAAGCGGCTAGCTGGGTTCCCGGCGGAGGCCGGTCTACCCAAGCGGCTAGCTGGGTTCCCGGCGGAGGCCCGGTCTAGCCAAGCGGCTAGCTGGGTTCCCGGCGGGGCCCGGTCTAGCCAAGCGGCTAGCTGGGTTCCCGGCGGAGGCCCGGTCTAGCCAAGCGGCTAGCTGGGTTCCCGGCGGGGCCCGGTCTACCCAAGCGGCTTGTGAGCGATTTCAGCTTGGTTTCCCGGGGGTCCGGTCAACCCAAGCGGCCAGTGATTTCAGCTTGGTTTCCCGGGGTTGCTGATCCTTCGTTCCCTTACCCCAGGCATGGGCAAGATTGCTGGTCAGGTCCAGAGAAAAGTTCCCTTGTGCAGGGTGTTTTATACCTTGGTGTTTCAGGTAGCCCCTCCCTCCGTGATCAGGTGGGTTGACACCCTCCCTGAGGGGCGGCCTTTTGGGTCAGGTGGGGTGACGCCTCCCCCCCCCCCCCGGGCTTCCCCCCCTTTGAAGCCACTTGCTTAATGGTCCCATCCTATGGTGTTGAGTGGCCATTTCTTAGGGGTGCCGAAGCGTCTGCCCTGGAGAGGTATTCAAGTCTTATGTAGATGGGGCTGATATGCAAGAGCATTGACCAACCTGGTGATGCTTCCTGCCTTCCCCCCTGGGGTGATTCTATGTAGATGTTGTTTGTCCCCTTTGGCATCTGTGGAGACTGGTTGTCTCCCCCCCCCCCGTCTCCTTCCCCCTTCCTTGGTGAGTGTGTGTGTGTCAGGCAGGGGGCTTAGGTTGGCTTTCTCCACAACATCCATGAAGAACTTCTAGGTGGGAGAGAGAGAGCTTCCAAGCAGGTCAAAAACACCTAGCCTTTCTTTTTATCAATCTAGCCCTGCCTAGGACCAAGACTCAAACTGCCGAGGCAAGGAGAGTAAATCTGGATTAATTCGCAGCTCTGCCAAAGACAATGGGCTCTCTGGGCTCAGGAAGGTCACTAAAATCTATGCTTGACTCACTTTTCCCAAAGTTTACTCTGCGTCACCTGTGAAAGATGAAAGCAAGCTGAGGGAGCTATTTGGAGATGTTTGCTTATTTTATGTTAATTTTTCTGCACATGGTTATCACAAGGAGGGGAAACTGAGGAGTTCATTGCAAACTATTTATGCATTTAATTCTTTAATCAATTTGATTTATATCCCGCCTTTCCACCAAAAACTGGCGCTCAAGGCAGCTGCTCACGAACATGCTCTCTCTCTCTCTCTCTCTCTCTCACACACACACACACACACACACACACGTGTACATCAACTCCTGAAATTTCACCAAACTTGGCCCACACATTTTTCCATTCAGTCTCTGCATCTCAGGAACTTGTTATTTTGTTTTTAAATGCAAGCTGTACTGCTGCTTTCCATCCTCAGGATGCTGAAAATTAATGACCCGGTTTGCACAATCGCTGCAGCCCACCATGGCTTACCGGTATTTAAGCCACGATGGGTTGCAGCATGTTCTGGTGGCCATTATGAACATTCAAGCCCCGCAGGAGGCAGTCACTGTGACTTATCGTGAAGTCCGAACCCGACGAGGGTGGGTTGTTGGCGTGGTTAACAAACCACCCACAACGCATGGGCTGTTTTAGGGTTGTAGGTGGTCTGTTAACTATGCCCACAACCCGCCCTGTGTCACGATAAGCCACTGCCCGCCATGGCTTGAATATTCAAAATGGCCACTGGCACGCATCGCAACCCACCGTAGCATTTAAATAAGGCACGGTGGGCTGCGGTGATCATGCAAACCAGCCCAATGCATGCCCTTGAGTATTGCAGAATCACAGAACGTACAGCGTCCAGGTTATTCATTGTATGTGTGCGAGACAGGCACTCTGCACATGCTTAGAGGAACAGACTTCTTAGCTAAGGGCAAAGCCTGTTGACAAACACAGATGACAGCCAAGTTGGCAACAGCCAAAGATGTCAAAGTTTCCCTGTGGTTGAGTCCCAGCCTATAAGGCAGGATCTGGGATATAGTCCTAATGCTGCTGCAGGATGCTGCTCAGCCCAAGCCTGGTTTATTGGCCTGTAAAAGCTCCCCAGGAAAGGGGGGATGTCTGCTGTTATCACTGCATATTTTCCCAGCAGTTTCACCTCCACGCACAGCCCCCCAACCACCGGCCGCCCCCATCGCGGCGCCTGCAACTCCCTTTGTTTTAAATATTATAAAGCAAGCCAGATGCTGGGCTCTAATCCTCCCAGCTGGCGAGGATTTGCAAACACGTTAGGAAAAGGAGGCAGCGCTGTTCCGAGTCAGCCCCTCCGCCGCTACTGCAGCTCGCCAGCGCAGCCTTCCCCATCTGCTGCCTATGAAAGGGTATCCCAGCCTGTAATTGGCTTCTTATGTCCAGATTAGAAGCAGACAAGGTGTCTCCCGTCGCTGTCTCCCATTGCTCCATCTCCCCAGCCATCTGCAGGGTCTGGTGATAAGTCACAGGTCCAAAGGAGAATGTGGCCCTATGTTCCTGAAAGTGGGGAAGAAGGGAGGAAAACAAGAGCGTGTTTGGCCTAGTGGTTAGCACCCAGGCCTACTTCAGCAGAGAACAATCTGGCTTGGGGGGGGGGGCGAAACAAAGCCGTTCAACTCCCTCAGCTCAAGCCCCCTCCAGCCAGGCTGCTTGACATGACTCTGTCAGCTGATCCAGATGGGGAACCAAAGGAAAAGCAGAATCTTCAGCAAGTGGCAGATACAAACAGATGTTGCATCTGGGCCAAGATGATCGGGGAGATTTAAGCTGCTCAAGAAAACTACACAACCTTGAGAGGCATAACAAGCTATGAGGCATCAAGTGGGCCAGTGTGATCCAGAAAGCAGAGAGCTTGGATTGGCACTGGGTCCCACCCCTGCTATGGATTCAAAATTTTGTACTCGGTGCCCATTTCAACATCCCCTAACTCTCGGCAGGCATTTGGGAACAAACACAAGTTTCTAGTCCTTATGTATTTATTTATTATATTTATATATCACCTTTCCTACAAGAAGCTCAGGGCTGCACACAAGGATCACCCTCCCCCCCCCTTTTTTTAATCCTGACAACAATCCTGTGAGAGGGAAGACAGTGAGAAAAAGAATGACCGGTCCAAGGTCACCCAGTGTGCTTCAGGGTTTCGGGGGGGGGGGGGGAAGGCTGAGCCTCAGCCGCCGCAGTACTACTGACATTCTAACCCAGGCTTCCCCAACCTGGTGCCCTCCAGAGGTGCTGGACTGCAACTCCCATCAGCCCCAGCCAGCATTATGGGAGTTGCAATCCAACACCTTAAGAGGCAGCAGGATGGGGAAGGCAGGTCTAACCACGATACCACACTGGCTCTCAGAGAAAAGATGGCAAAAATGCAAAGCCTGATGAAATCTGACGAGATAAGGGTGAGGAGTGAGGGTGAGGATGAGGATGAGGAGAGGGCAATAGCGGACGCTTTCAAAACCAATGCTTGACCTTCTCCCATGATTACTAATCCCTGGGCCCCTGAGCCTCCTACACTCACCTGCTGCTGAGCCCCAGAACTTCCCCTCTCTATTCTCCCAGTCTTTGCCTTAAAATCCCACAGCCCTTCCTAATAAATTTTGCCGATGTCCTAAATTTTGACTAATTGATCCTGACTGCAGGATTCAGGTTACCTTCATAAAGGTTGTGTGGGTTCCTGTGTATGTCCACGGAGAGCTGGCTTTAACTCATCCTCACTGCAGAAGGGAACTGAGAAAACCAGCCCTGGACTGTCTTCATGGCACAGCACTGATTTTTAGATAACCGTACATACGCTGTCCTAAGATGCAATCCCCCAGCAAGAAAAAGGGGGAAGCAAAGAGGAAAGGTGGGGGGAAGGGGAACAAAGAAATTAATATTATACAACTACTACTACCACCACCAAGATGCTGTTCTCCACTAATTTAAAAGGGCATTTTTAATTGCCATTCAACACATGATTGTACTTGCTCCCCAAGTCAGCATTTCTTTAAAAATCAAAACAAATTATTAGCCCTCATGGCTGCAGAGAAAATCTTGTGAAAATGCAAGTAGTTCCTGTTGAAATTTGAAAGAGTGAGACCTTGGGGGGCAGGGGGAGTCCAGTATGTGGGGGATGACAACAAGCAGAGGGTAATGGCTGAAGGTTCAGTATCCCACATTTGTCCTATACTTGCCACCAAGTGTATAATCGATAGGTTGCTGCAGCCAATCCGTGTCTGCAAATGGATGCAAGCCTGAATCAAGATCTCGAGGGCTGGACTGCACCGGTGTCATGGTCATACTATGACAGCCAGCCAATCACGCTGCAAGAGGTCATCCTGTGTTTCTTTATCACAGGGGTGGGCAACACGCAGCCCCCCACTAGCCGTTTCGCAGCCCCCGTGTTCCCCTGCTGCTGCTGCCGCCAAAATCACACAAGCGAAACTGCCCCAACCCTGCGAGTGCAGTTTTGCAGCATCGGTGGCAAGAACTGTGGCAATTCTGCTTGGAAACAAGGCACACCCTCCCACCACAAATCCATCAGCAGAGGGGATGGGGTGCAGTCCCCAGTGGGTTGGGGGGATTGCAGCCCTCTGACCCCCTGAGGTTACCCACCCCTGCTTTATCACCAGAATGCAGGAGCCGAATGAGCAATTGCAATAATTTGTTTTACTTGAAAGCATCACCTCTCTTAAAACCCATGGTAGTTTTAACCTCCATCCCACTGTGAAGTGTCCCCCCCGCCCCCGCCCCCACCCCCAGCACCCTCTCCACTTGTGCTCTGCTCAGCATATTCCACAAGTCAACATGCCGCCAGAAATGGCACATCTTGTCTGCCACTTCAAGCGCCGCACCAACTGGGAACTTGCAAGAAAGCCGTTGTAGGTTAATAGATTGAGGTCAGTAAAAGGCCACTCCCCGTTATTATCGGACGCAGAGGGGGGTTGGCGCATAGGAAGGGTTTAATGCTGGCTTATAGGTTAATAGACAGAGAATTCCATGCGCCAACTGCCTGACTTGCTAAGCGAGAGGTGTATGGTTGGAGCGCAGTAACCGCAACCAACCCTTGAGGGAAACCTAAATAAAAGAAGAGGAGGTGAATTCACTCAGACAGAGTAGCCAGCTAGTTAGAAGCAGTTCATGGCTGAGTACGGTATGTTCTGCATTTAAACAACCAGCAACAAGTTCTGGAACAAAAGAAAATGAATTCTGCACTCTGGCAAAATGATGTAAACAAATTAGCAAATGCTTGCTTGCTTTGTAGTGTTTATTCTGTGGCTGCTACTTAAAGAGAGAAGCAAAGGCCTAGGTAAGATATTGATGCCCCAATACTGTGACCAAAGGACCCAAGTACTTTCAACCATAAGGGCTAGAAACATGTTTGTTTATTTGTTCTTTTAATGAAAGCTGGGATTCTCACGACTACTGTGGCCTATGCCACGTTTCTACACTTGTACAATACAATCACAAAATCTGACTCATGCACCTTGATCCAATGCATGTTTATACAGAATTCAGTCCCGCTGAATTCAATGGGTCGTACTCCAAAGTAAGTGTATCTACAATTGCACTTTGAGGGTTGTTCCAAGGCCTGAGTGGAAGTTGCTAGAGCCAACTGAGAGCCCCTTGCAGTTTGTTTATTTAAAACATGCACATGCTGCCCTTCATGTAACAAGTGCCAAGGCAGCAAACAATATCCAAAACAACAACTTCATTAAAAAAAACAACACCTCAGCAAAATATAAAATAAGACAGAAGAAACAGTCAAACAGGTCAAAACAAGTAGGACAAATGGTTGCTATGTGGGGTGCTCACTGTTCTACTCAGCCAGCCACGTCCTACTCCACGATACAGTCCATTTCCCTTCGTATCCAGTTTTCCCTCCCCCCGCACAGTCAGCTTTCCGTGGCCCCATAGCACACTCAGTCTTCATTGGGCTGTTTGGGGGGGGGGGGGTTGTAAAGATTTTTTGCACTTCTGCAAAGATTGGGCTTGCCCAGAGCATGGTTACACCTCCATCGTGTGTGTGTGTGTGTGTGTGTGTGTGTGTGTGTGTGTGTGTGTTGCCGTTTGGGCCACATGAAAAACAGCACACATGCCTGAACTTAAGAAATAGAAGGAACCATGATAAAACTCTCCAGAATCAGTGAAAATTGAGCGGCATTATCAGATGGCACAGATCAGGGATGTTGACCCTCAGGCTCCAACCTGGTCTTCCGGGGCTCCCAAGATGACGCCCCACGGCTTCACCCCCCATCCCATGACCCCCTTTCCTTAGGCAGTTTCCCAGCTGTTGTGCAGTATTTCCCTCCCACCATTCTAAAAGGTTGAGATGCCTCTCCTAAGACTTACGTAGTTAAGAACAGCATGAGCTTTACACTAAAACAGGCCGGTCTTTTTTTTGTATTTTGGCCCCACCCCTTTTGCCTTTGGTCCCGCCCCTTGTGCCTTTGCCGCCGCCCCCCCAACTGCAATGCACCTCCCGAGGGCTGCTCTGAAACTGAATTGGTCCCTCAAGCTGAAAGAGGTTCAACACCCCTGTTTTAAAGGCATCTAAACTTGGGGCTGTCATTACATCACTACCAAATCAGTGGGGAATGAGGGTTAAAAGGGAAGCGGGGGGGGGGGAAGGAAAGTGAGAATCCTCTGAAGCAGAACTTATTTTTTCTTTTCTTACTCTGGGGAGGTGCAGGAGTGAGAGTTCTGAAGGGAGACGATTCAGAGCTTGCCGGGCAGCCAAATCTGCCTCAGGAACTCAACACTGAAAACCTCTGCATCGCCCCTAGCAGGAGGAGAAACACACACAGACACACACACACACACACACACACGCTGGTCCCTGCTCCTGGCGTTTTTAAGACCCCAGGCACCGATTCCTACCAGCGAAGAAGGAAAATACGTCGCCAGCTGTGAGGGAGGCGCCTGAACCGATGACCCCGGAGAAGCCTGCGTGACAAGGCGCTTTGTCTTTCCCCGTCCTGCTTTCATCTGCAGTAGGAAGAGCGTCTTGGCAGGGAGTCACCTCAGCAGCGCCACCGGCTGCGGTTTGTGGCTGAAAACACAGCTAATGACATTAGATGCCCTGACACTTCTGCTGCCTCTCCTCTAAATCCTAGCCTAGAATACTTTGGGGAGAAAGTGAAGACAGACAGGAGAAGGACGTTGCAGACAGAGATAGGAGTAAGGCCGCTGCTTCCTCACAGTATGCTGGAGAAGTGCCAGGGAACTCAAATGTGGAGACTCTTCACCGAAAAAATGTGTACTTTGATAACTCTGCACTTACATTGCACTGGGCCTCAGTCTTCTCTGTGACACGGGACTGGCTCAGCCTCAGAAGGCAAATAAAGCTATGAAGGACAGCGGCTGCCATGGGTCAGAGTCATTGATGTCTCTGGTACATAGAAGCTGGGGTCACAGGATGTGAGGATGTTGAACCCAAAAAGTAGAGAGAAGGCAAGCCAAGTGGATTAACTCTTTTTTTCCAGCAAGGTGAATGCTGGAAGAAAGGAAGAATGAGTTTCAATCATATTTTAAATATCAGGAAACAAGGAGGGGAAGGTGTGTGTGTGTGTGAGAGAGAGAGAGAGAGAGAGAGACAGAGACAGAGAGAGAAGAGACACAGAGATGGAGGGAGTGTGAGAAAGAGAGAGAATGTGCCTGTTTGAGAGAGAGAGAGAGAGAGAGAGAGAGAATGCACATGTGTGACGTGTGTGTGTGTGTGTGTGTGTGTGTGTGTGTGTCCACAGTTCAGCAGGGGAGAGGAAAGGTGGTTTGTTGATGACCCAAGCCATTGAACATTTTTTTGGCACGCCTGCCCCGGGAACACTGGCCACTGGCCCAGCTCAGAGCTGAACTTAAACAAACTCCTGTTGCAGCCATCTGCTTGATTTTAAAATAAGTCAAACAATCTGTTGAGCCCTGGGTGATCAAATTTCCATCTGTGCGGACGCCTGCTCGCCTGCCTGGAGCCTCCGCTTGCCTCTACCAGCCAAACGCTCCCAACAGCATGTGGCTGCCCTAATTCCTCCAGGAAAAGAAGAAACCGGACCTCCCCGCCGCCGCCGCCGCTGCTGCTGCCGCCATCCATGCCCGGAGTCCTAACTCAAACCAATTGCTATTTTTACAGCCACCCACCAAACACAGTCTTGAAATGGGAGGAGCTGAGGAGGGAGCAGGGAATGGAGGATTGCCCCGGAGGCGTCTCCCGGCCAAATGGCGCACAGGCGGGAGGGGGGTCCCCACTCTGCTTTAGGCCCTGCCTGACCCCTGCATGGAACAAGACAGGTGTCAGCCCTCGAGATGATGGGCACAGGTTTGTAAGCGGGAACACAGGAAGCTGCTGTATACCACATCGGAACACTGATCCCTACCATGGATGGGAAGAAGCTCAATCAGGATCTACTGGTAGATCTGCACTGAGCAGGGGGTTGGACTCGATGGCCTTGCAGGCCCCTTCCAACTTTACTTTTCTATGATTCTATGATCTGGGGGCGATTTGCAGTAGGTCAGCAAAGACTTCTGACTTCTAATACTTCTAATTCTAAGAGCAAGTTAATTATATATATATCATCATCATCATCAGGCGATCACTCGTGACCGAGTAAGATTGTCTTCCGGGATAAAAGGAGGAGATTCTAAAGAAGATTGTGTAGACTCTAGCGATGGGTCCGTAAGTGACTGTGGAGGCCAATTCTAGATCCACACAGCTTCCCACAGTGAGGACACAGGTTACCAGATAGAAGATGGTCCTGTAAAGGATTCATTTGACGTGCTTTTCGCTTAGCACGTTTCTCCCTTTCACCTTGCACTCGGGCTTCTTCAAAGTCCATGGAACCTTTGTGAAAGGCCAACCTCCATTTAGATCGTTCATGGGCCAGAGCTTCCCAGTTTCGATGTTTATATTGCATTTTTTTAGATTAGCCTTATGAACATCTTTAAACCTCTTATATTGACCACCGATATTCCGCTTTCCATCCTTGAGTTGGGAGTAAAGTAACTGCTTTGGGAGACGGCAGTCAGGCATTCGAACAACATGACCGGTCCACTGAAGTTGGCGTTGAAGGATCATTTTTTCAATGCTAGTAGTCTTTGCTTCTTCCAGTACACTGACATTTGTTCGCCTATCTTCCCAAGTAATTTGCAGGATTTTCCGGAGGCAACGTTGATGAAACCTTTCAAGGAGGTGGAAGTGACGTTTATAGATAGTCCATGTTTCGCAGGCATACAATAAAGTTGGTAATACAATGGCTTCATAAACCAGTGTTTTGGTCTTCTTACAAATATCCCGATCCTCGAACACTCTATGTTTCATTCGAGAAAATGCGGCACTTGCAGAGCTCAGACGATGCTGGATTTCACTGTCGATGTTAGCTGTAACAGAAAGATAGCTGCCAAGATAGAGAAAATGATCGACATTTTCCAGTATTGTCCCGCCAAGCTGGATAGATGGCATCACCAAAGGATTGGCTTGCACTTGCTGATGAAGCACTTTGGTTTTTTTGATGTTAAGTGAGAGACCAAGTTTTTCGTATGCTTCTGCAAAAGCATTTAGGATAGTTTAAATAAATTTATTTATTATATTTATACCTCGCCTTTTTTCCTGCAAGGAACCCAAGGCGGCTTACATAATCCTCCTCCTCCTCCTCCTCTCCATTTTATCCTCACAACAACCCTGTGAGGTAGGTTAAAGGCTGAGAGTCAGTGACTGGCCCAAAGTCACCCAGTGAGTTTCATGGCCGAGCGGGGACTAGAACCAGGATCTCCCAAGTCCCAGTCCAGCACTCTCTCACCACTACGCCACACTGGCTCTATATATCTATATCTATATCTATAGATTTCTGTTGTCTCTGGCCCACTGCTAATCTCTTATCACTCCACCTCAGTATTCCTCATCTGTAAAATAGGGGCAATAATTTGTTGCCTTTGACCAAGTCTTTGCGCAACTCTGCTGGCCCATTATAGAGTATTGTGTTAGAATCGCTGTAGTGATCTGTAGTCACCCAGATCTAGCTTTCTACTTGTACATGCAGGTCATGTCGGGGTGTGGTTCGTGGGGTGTGGCAGGTAATTTGCTCTGTCTCTTAGCCACCATTTTGTATCTTGTTTCATCCTCCCAACCACTCTTCTGCACCAAGCTACAGTTGGTGGACTTCGAGGTTCTAGTAAAAACAAAGAGGAGATCCTGCATGCAAAGCAGGTGCCCAACCACTGAGCTACGGCCTGCAACAAGCTATGGCCTCCTCTTTGCCTGCAACAAGCAAGAATTTCACCTGGGTGGGTCACCAGGTAGAGAAGCCCAAAGAAGAGACAAGACAAGGTTGCATTCTTGCACAACCACAGAACTCCAAGGCTCCAAGGAAAGAAGCACTACATAGTTGCCTAGCAGCAAGGGGTCATCACTGTCCCTAACCATCTCTGGGTTGAAGACCATGTCTGCCAACTGCAAGGTGAATCTACCTTGCAACCAGCAAAACAAATAGCCAAGGGGAGTGTGTGTCCCAGGATGCATGCAAACCTACCACCTGCCCATACAAATAAACAATTAAAAAAGAGATGCGCAGCAGCAATTTGGATGCTGCTCACAGCACACTGGCTGCCCCCAAATCTTCAGAGACCGCACAAGAGAAGGCATCCGCCAGCCAAAATAGCATCTGGGATTCCCATGCGGTAAAAGCTGACCCAGGAATATGCTGCCTCTATATTTTGCAGCCAGATGTACGGAAAAGCAAAGCATGTGAGCAACACACACAGTCTCCTTGCTGGTGGGAGGCTGCATGTGCTTTCATAGCAGCCCAGTGAATCCTTCGGAGTCAAGTGTCCAGGGACTACACACCAGAAAACAAGTGTCAATCAGGCAAGAGAAAAGAGGTAGAGAGAGGAAGGGGAAGAGGTTATTGGAGGCCACGGGAAAAGAAACACTTGCAGGGGATGCAGGATGATCTTTCCACAGCCTCTGCCCCACCCACCGACACCCTCTGAACCTGTCTAGCTCATGCTCATATTGCCCACCCCACCCCCAAGAAGCTCCCTTCTTCCTCCCTGTGCTTCTACCAACCCTTGCATGCCGCTTCTCTTCCTGCACTCACACACACACACACACACACACCTATAATTGCTGAACCTGGATCTGTCTGCATTCCCACTCTGATTCCCTATAACAGGGGTGTTGAACCTCAGGCCCATGGGCTAATCCAACCCACCTGGGGTTCCAATCTGGCCCTTCGGGGCTCCCCCGAAAATCGGAAGTTTACAGTCATCCAATGCAAAGCGGAAGAAGTGGCGGAGGTGATCTTCGCCTCCCCGTCCTCCTGCCCTGCATTTTCACTAGACGGCTAGCTGAAACGTCTCGGAGGGGGAGAAGAGGAGGCTGGAGAGGTGTCAGGATAGCTCATATCCTGGCCCCTCCAGTCTCCTCCCCTCCCTGCCCCCCTAGAACACCCCCTTTTACTCCCACTCCAAGGTCGCTTTCCCAGCCTTGGAGAGCAGCTGGCGCAGTTCTTTCCATGACGGCTGCAAGGGGGAGGGGGGTAGAACTCCGATTCCGCCCTCACTGGGGATCCAAACTATCCTACGGCCCCTCAGACACTGTCTAGTGGCCCTAGTGGCCGTAGCATTACTCCCTTACACTTTTTAAACAGCATGCTAATTTTAGTCTGAAGAAAAAGCAGCGGCAAAGCCCAGATCTAGAATGTGCCCAGTTTCGAGTTGGACACACTGCCCCCCCCCATTGCATTGCCCCCCCATTGTAAAATAAATAAACAGCACCTTTGGGGGCAAATGACAGCCAGGGAGGGGGCAATTTTCAACTCGTGTGGGCCTCCAATGTGGATCGGGATCCCACAGCAGCTTTCTCTTCAAATGAAACTGGCCCATTTAAACATACTTTTAAAAAACATAACTAAGGTAACATGTAGTTTGGTCCAGAGAGCCTCACAGCACCCAATGAAACACCTGTGCCAAGGGTAGATGGAAAGACAGAAAGACCTTATCCTGAGCCATCTTCTGAGCCACGGCAGGGTAAAACGTTGCTCAGCCCGTTAGCCATGGATGGTACCACTTCATCACACACTGCAAGATCCTATTGGGCTGAGGGATGTGAGGTAGCCAGGGTTGAGAGGTAGCGCCACTCAAGAATTCTCCTGAGCATCACTCTGATTATCAGCTGGGCAGAGGAACTGGGGCGGTGAAGGAGGGGGATTGTACTGCCACACTAGGCAGCGGTCCCTGAGTTACTATCAGATAGGTTGGAGGAAGGAGGAGCTGGAGGGAGGGGATAAAAGCAAGAATTTGGGGAAGGATGCCCATTCTAGATGAAAGAAAATGGGGGGGGGGAATTATCCATACTTTTAAGTCTAGGAGCATCCTCAAAAGCACCGCTCCAGGACCTTTCACTGTTTGTAATACAATGGGGGTTTACCTAGGACGAGGACTTTTCAGTGGTGGCACCAAAGCTCTGGAGCATCCTTCTGGGGAAGATAATGCTGCCCCTATCCAGCTTGCAGTTTGATACCAAGCAAAAGCTGTCCTTTTCCAGAGAGCGTTTGGGACTTTCTTCATCTTTCTTTTGTCTGCCTGGCTGAGTTTTAGGAAGCTGCCATATACCAAGCTGGGCCATCTGTGCATCTAGCATAGTATTGCTGACACTTATTGGAAGCAGCTCCCCTAGGGTTTCAGGCAGGGTTTTCTCCAGCCCTACCTGGAGACGGTGGGGATTGAACCTGAGACTTTCTGCATGCAAAGCAGGGGCTCTGCCCCTGAGCTACAGCCCCTGTGGTTTTGCTTACTGCAGCTGAACTTCATTGGCTAGTTATTAGGTTGATTGTTTTATGCATAGTTTTATATTGTGCTATTTTATTACTAGGCCTGCCACCCAATTAGGGAAATTTGAAGATGATTAACCCTATGAGTTTTGGCCAAAGAATCAATTGATTAAATCTGCATATGGGAAAAATAGCTCTGAAGCATGAAGCATACCCTTGGTTGTTTTTACACGATGCTTGCCCGTGCTGTGCTACACATCATCTTAAAAGAGGCACTCCCTTCTCTGTAAGAGAAAAGGGGGGGATTGCCTCTTTTAAGATGGAGCTTGCCATCTACAGTTTTTATTAATGTTAAATTGCCTGTGTTTTTAAATCTGTCCAATTTGTCGGGAGCACTTTTTCAGTCAATCAACCCCTTTTTTAATCAATTAAAATGTTTACTCAATTAAGAGTTGCAGCCCTATTAAGGGTGGCCAGGTGTCTTCTTTTACAGAGGACAATGCTCTATTTGAAGGGCTGTCAGAGGACCATCCTCTATGTGAAAGTGTCCTCTATTTGCATTTACAGACTTTCCTGTCTAAATTCCTATTTAAACATAAAGAACCAGAAGAACTGTTGTCCATCAACAGCCAGCACCTGAAAGGCAGACTAAAACAGGCAGGGGTACACTGGACACCTGGTTACAGTCTTCCCCGCTATGAAATTGTATTTCTATTTAAATTATAATCGTGATTTCTACATTTGCATTTATACAGCATATTCAAATATTATGCAAGTTGGTGTCCCCCTTTGTTCTTTTTTGGTTCTGCATTTTATATCACTTTATTTATTATTATTTATTTACATTTATATACCGCTTCACATCTAAACAGATTCTTTAATATGTATTCACAATTTTTGGCAGTAGCTGCATTGCGGAGCCTTTGCAGTGGGCAGGGGGATCAAAAGCAGCATATTATACATACATACATACATACATACATACATGAAATAGGAGGAAGAAAAGAACGACGGGCAAACGGGTGCAGCAGCAGCAACTGCATCAGAGCACAAGATGGTGGGCAGTGTTAAGGGGATTATGTGCTTTTCATTTAAAAACAACAACACAAAACCAATATGCAGGCACAGACTCCATAACATGGCAGAAAGGAATGCAAAAAGAAAAGACGATGAAAGATGCGCTTTTGGCAGGAGTTAGTGTTCTTGGAAGGAAAAAGCTGTGTGGGGGGTGGGGGGGGGTAGACTGCGGGGGGGGGGGGGAGGAAGGGGCCTCTGGACAAGGAAAACTCTCTGGCTTTTCACTTTAATTTCCCCGGAGCAGACAAAGGCCTGGGTCGTGCCGCCAGCCAGTCCCAGGCACCAAAAAGCCCTGGCTCCACGCTGCTAAGAGCCTGGGCCAGAAGCAGCACTGGAGAATAAACATCTCACAGTACTGCGATGGGGCGAGAGCCAAGAGCCACCCGGCTCCTGTAAACAGCCTCTCCTTGGCCAGCCATTGGGCAGGCTGGGAATTAGCACTTTGCTGGTAATAAAAGGGGGGGGGGCTTAGGGAGGCAGGCAGTCGGAGGGGGGTTAGAGAGGGAGGGCTGTGCCAGGAGCTGCATGCAGCTCCAAACAAGGCGGCAGGCAGCAGCAGCAGCGCAAAGTTCTCAATGGAGAAGCCAGATGTGTTATGAATGGCAAGCACCAGCCAGAGAGAGGTGTGTGGGTCTCCCAGGCGGGGAGAGTGCAGGAAGGCAGAAGCCCAGCTGATGCAGCATGGAACCTAAGGGGGAGGGGGCAAGGCTTAACACTTTGCATCCCACCTAGCTGCAGCTTGCTGCTCTTTGGCTCCAGGCAGGAAAAAAAATTGGGTAGGCTGTTTCCAAGGGCCCCCGACTGAAACCAGGACAGTCCGATACACCTGGAAGCACAAGCCATTGAAGCGGTGATCCTCAAGCTGCACCCTAACCAGAAAGTCGGCCCCCTTGAACTCAATGAGACTTACTTCTGAGTAGACATACCTAGGGCTGTGCTGGAAAAATTTGTTTGCATAGTCTACCCTTGCCTAACATGGTGCCCCCCAGATGGTTTGGACTGCAACTCCCATCATTCCTAGCCAGCATAGCCACTGGCCATGCTGGCTGGGAATGATGGGTGTTGCAGTCCAACCCATCTGGAGGGCACCAGCTTGGGAAAGGCTGACATGGTCCTTTATAAACAAAACAGGAATAAAAACAAGAGCAGTGCCTCCACCTCAGGCATGTACAACCGAGGGAAGTGAAAAGTGCCACGAGGAGACCGTGAATCATTAGGGGCTTTTGCGTTGTTCTAGTTCATATCCGATCCATGCCATGAACAGGAGTGCCATGATTGTGCTCTTTCATGGCGCTTTGCTTGCTTTTCCAAAAGAGAGGTGTGGGGGCTGATGCCCCCTCGAGGTCACACACGCTCGGACCCAGAAAAACTATATAATTGTATAACCCCTTGTCCTCCAATAACGGAAGAACAAACACTAAAAGAATAGGCGCTCTTGAGTTCTGAATGTCCAGTCTAACATGACTAGCGAGGTGGAGAAAGGGATGAGCTTGAGCAAGCATTACACATTTCTCTCTCTCTCTCTCTCTCTCTCTCTCTCTCTCTCTCTCTCTCTCTCACACACACACACACACACACACCATTCCTGTCCTGCACACCCAAGAGGAAACACCCCTCCACCACCACACTTGCAGCGTGAGGGAGAGGCTGACAAGCAGATGAAAAAGCTGGACGAAAACCAGGCCTCCTTGTTACTTTGCAGATGTTCTGGAACTGAAAAAACAGAAGTGCGGAGAGCCTCTCCCAACCGCCACCGCCGCCTCCCTCAGCTGACACCGCAGCCAGGATGTCTGGAGTGTATCTCCAAGTTGGATCAGAACGTCCCTGCTCCAAACACCTCTTCCCTCCCAAGGCAAGCAATAAAAGGAATCCCGGCAAACTTGTGATTTCCCCCAGCAAGGAATGATGATCCTAGGGAGTCACAAAGTCGGAAGGGGACCAAAAGGCCAAGGAGCCCCCAACCCACAGCCACACGCTCGTCCTCTTGCAAATTAACATGCACAACCCAGGGCCGAGGGTACCGCAAAAAGAAAGCAAGCCGGTGCATCGTAGCAGGGTGCTTACTTGAGGCGCAAAGCACTGCAGATGACTCAGGGAAGCAAGGCAAACGGCCATGCTAGCGGGAAGGAAATGGTCCTTCTAGACTTGGGGAGTGGAAACACTTTCAGACCGAGGGCTGAATTCCATTTCCAAGAAGCTCTCGGGGGCTGCATTCCAGTTGTGGGCAGGGCTGAAGGCAAAAGGGGCGGGACCAAAATACCAAGAATACCAGCATATTTGAGTTTAAAGCTCTTAGTGCCAGTAATTAAGTCTTAGGAGAGGCATTTCAATCCTTTAGAACAGGGGGGGGGGGGAGAAATCTGCACAAAAGCTAGGAAACCACCAAGAGGATAGGGGGAAGGGGGTGAGGCCTTCTGGGGAAGTCCTGAAGGCCGGACTGGGACACCAGGTGGTCGAGATTTGGCCCCCGGGGCCTGAGGTTCTGCTCCCCTGTTCTAGACTGCTCACTGAGGAGATTCCAGGGGCTGAACATGGGACCATAAATGAACATACAATACACATGCACTCTCGTTTCTCCTCTCCAGCTTGCAAGGTCGACAAGCGTCCCTTAGGTTTCTGGGTAACACATTTGGTGGAGGGGCAAGGAGCCGAACCTGTTCTGTGGGTAAACAGATGACTTCAGTCCCCCCCCCCCCGAAGTTATTGCAGCCAGCAGAGAGGAGGGTGAAAGTCAGAGGTATTTACATAATTCAAGCCTGCAAGAGCAGTTAAACCATCAGCCCAGAGACACATGTCAATCGTTTATTGGCATTGGCAGCCTCATCGCTGCAGCAAAACTCCCTCCCCCATTTCTGCCAGGGTAATCTGCACAAGAGGGGAAGGAGCTGTGTCACCTCTTGCCCCTAAGTAAGTACATTCAGCATCTAAGCAGGCAGCAAAAGTGTTTATCCAGTGACTTTGCTCCGCACGCACCATTCTGAGGGGTCAAAGAGCCAGGCATATGACACGTCTCTTCAGCCAGGGATTAGAAAGAAAACAAGAGCCGGGTGACCGGGTGGGGTACGGCAGGCATTCGTTTAAGGCTGCAACCCTTGTACACACCTACTTGGAAATAAGTCCCACTGAACCCAGTGAGGCTTACTTGCAAGTAAACGTGGAGCATGACTTGACAAAGAACCAGAAATGACATGAGCACGGTCCCATTATTAATACTAAATGAACTCCTTTGGATACACCAGGGGTGTTGAACCTCTTTCAGCCTGAGGGCCGAATTCAATTTCAGAGAAGCCTGGGGGGGGGGTGCATTTCAGAGGTGGGCAAAGGCAAAGGAGATGGGGCCCAAAATACAACTAAAATCAGCATATTGTAGCTGAAAGCTCCTACTGCCAGTAACTAAGCTTTAGGGGAGGCATTTCAACCTTTTAGAATGGGGGTGAGGGAGAACTGCACAAATGCCTGGAAACCACCGAACAATTGATGGTTGGGGGGAAAGAGCCATGGCCATCCGGGAAACCCCGAAGGGCCAGATTGGGATCTCAGGTGGGCTGGATTTGGCCCCCAGTCCTGAGGTTCTGCACCCCTGCTTTAAATGAAAGCTGAGGTTATCAAGATGCTGAATTCTGCTTCCAGCGTCGCATTCTGTGGGCATTCTGGCGCACTCACACACACAACCGCAGACAAACCATTTTTGCCTTAGAATTCACACACACACACGTGTGTGTGCACACAAGCAACCAGCGCCTGCCAGGACCCATCGACTGTATACCTCCTCAACCCAATCCGAGCCCTCCCCGCCCCAGCGGACTCTGCCTTTGGAGCATCTCCCATTTCCAGCTCCTGCAGAAGGAAACCCCAGCCCACTGAATGCATAACGCTGTTTTTCCCCCGAGCCAAAAGTGTCAGGCTGACAAAGAGGCCCCTGTCCCACTCAGGAACGGCTGCCGTGCACGGCTCAACTTGACAATGACATCACTGGGGAAGGTCAGTTTCTCCGTTCAGCGCCACGTGAATGGGGAATCTGTCTCCTTGCTCCTGCATCAGCTGTCTCCGTCTCGAGTGCTCAAGAATCTACACCGGGGCAACCTTCATCCTGACAGCTGGTTAGAGAAAGACTGGGGAACTGGACGGTGGTGATAGATCTGGAGCTGCATTGCACAGCCATGTTTCATGGGCCGCACTCCCTCAGGGTTTCAGTATCCAGAGATGAGAATCTCCCCACTTGCATATGGTGTGCGTGTTTTGGCCACACACCCTCGCTGGCTATCTAGGCCATTCCCTTATCATGGTGGGGAAGTGTGAATCCCATTCACCAGAAACCTGGCTACTGTATGCATTGGTTTCATTATTACTATTGTGATGAATAACATAACATCATGGGTGCTTTACAGAATAACCTAAGCAAAAGTTAGATCCCTGCCCAAAGGCACCTACAATGAAAATGTATACCTAGAAAACTAGCACAGCAGAGAATGGGCTAAGTTAGGACTCTGCTGTGCTAGTTTTACTTGCAGAGAGGCGATTTGTTTTTTAAATTATGGGGGAGCATCCCAAAAATGACATATCCCACTTGCAATCTACCACCTCTGGATTCTGTGCTGCATTAGATCAGGGTGGGCAGCCTTTTTGCCCCCAAGTGCTATACGCAGCAGTGGGCGGTTGGCTGGGAGTTGTGGCTGCAGCCAGCAGTGGACTTGGCCTGGGCTAGCACAGCATGGTCCGGAGTTGTCTCTCCTCTCCTCTCCTCTCCTCTCCTCTCCACAAACACAAACACACAAACAGCCTCCCACCCATCCCCATTCATAGAATCATAGAGTTGGAAGGGGCCTCTAAGACCATTGAGTCCAACCCCCTGCTCAACGTGGGAATCCAGGTTAAAGCATCCCTGACAGATGGCTGTCCAGCTGCATCTTGAATGCCTCCAGTGTGGGAGAGCCCAAGACCTCTCTAGATCATTGGTTCCACTGTCATATTGCTCTAACAGTCAGGACGTTTTTCCTGATGTTCAGGCGGAATCTGGCTTCCTGTAACTTGAGCCCATTATTCCATGTCCTGCGGTCTGGGATGGTCAAGAAGAGATCCTGGCCCTCCTCTGTGTGACAACCCTTCAAGGACTTGAAGAGCACTATCATATCTCCCCTCAAGTCTTCTCATCTGAAGGCTAAACATGCCCAGTTCCTCCAGTCTCTCCTCATAGGGCTTTGTTTCCATACCCTGATCATCTTTGTTGCCCTCCTCTGAACCCTTCCCAGTTTGTCTGCATCCTTCTTAAAGTGTGGTGCCCAGAACTGGATGCAGTACTCAAGATGAGGCCTAAGCAGTGCTGAGTAGAGGGGAACTAATAAATAAATAGGTGGGTTAAGATTTTTTTAAAAAATTATAATGTTTTAAATGTATTTTACCGGTATCTTGTTTTTAGCCTATGTACATCGCCCAGGGTGGCTGGTTGCCGGCCAGATGGGTGATTAATAAATGTAAATAATAAATAATAAATAAACTAGTACTTCACGTGATTTGGAAGTTATGCTTCTATTAATGCAGCCCAAAATAGCATTTGCCTTTTTTGCAGCCACATCACATTGCTGGCTCATATTCAGATTCAGCTTGTGATCTACAACAATTCCAAGATCCTCGCTTGTAGTATTGTTAAGCCAAGTATCTCCCATCCTGTAGCTGTGCATTTGATTTCTTTTCCCCCCCTAGGTGCAGAACTTGGCATTTATCTAAATTTCATTTTGTTTTCAGCCCAGCGCTCCAGCCTGTGTCACCTGCAAATTTGATAAGCATTCCCTGCACCTCCTCATCCAAGTTATTAATAAAAATGTTGAAGAGCACTGGGCCCAGGACTGAGCCCTGCGGTACCCCGCTCGTTACCTCTCCCCAGTTTGAGAAGGTACCATTGATAAGCACTCTTTGAGTCTGATTTATTTATTTGTTGTATTTCTGAATCGCGCATCTGGCTGGCAAACCGGCCACTCTGGGCGATGTACAACATGATAAAATACATTTAAAAAATATGGAATGTAGATCCACCTGATAGTTGTTCACACACAACCCCTCACACTCTTTCACACAAACACAAACACACATCCTTTCTCCGCACACAGACAAGCATAGTCTGTCTCTCTTCCTTTCACCGCCATCTCAGCACATGGTGATGGGTTTAAGCTTCCACTCACTGCACACTGAGATCCCGGCGTGCTGCGCAGCTGAGCAGCTCTGAGAACAGCTGTGGGGCATGTGGATCAGTGTGCTCAACTTTTCCCTGCATCAATTCGCTAGGAAGAGGGGAGGTGCAGGATTTAAATGGAGAGGACGGTGTGCGGGGATGCCCCTCCCCATGCACCATCCTCCCCATCACAATAGCCCTCCCCACCACAGCCCGCTAAACAACTGTTTGGAGGGCTAGGGAAAAGGAGCACACAGGGTGGCTAAAATGCCCAATCACAGAGCAAGTCAGCTAGAGTGCAGAGCAGATGCTAAATCTGGCGCACTCTGTGGTTGGCAGGAAGCAGGAGCATTGTTTTTGACCCTCTGGACGGGGCTGCATCTTTGGATGGGGAAAACACACATTTGGATTGGGAATAAATATGTGGCGGCCGCTGCATGGAGGGGAAATTCAGGCAGAATCATTGGCAGGTGGCATAGGAGACACACACACACACATGGGCAACATGTGGCCCACAGGTCGCCCACATGTGCCTTAATGGGTGGGGGTAACAGAGGAGGTAGGAGCAGAAGGGAGGAAAAAGCAAGAGTAACAAACCAATAGAGAGAGTCAGGAGGCATGAGAGATGCTATCGTGAAGGGCAAGGGGCGTGATCATCTGGGGTACCCCAGAGGGCTTGTTTGGGATCCCAAGTGGGCCAGATTTTGCCCATGGGATTGAGGTTGAACACCCCTGCCTTAGTATAAAGCAAAGAGAGTCAAGAGGTACTGATCTTGGCAAGGGTATTTAATGCATTTAACCTCAAAGTGGGATGAGGGATTGTTATCATGTAAACAAGCCCACCACCATTACACCACTTGTTAGTTCCATGATTCTGCGATCTTGCTAAAGGTTGCTGAGTCTCAACTCTGCTTCTATGCAGTGGAGGGGGAGAATGGATGGGAGGTTGCTTTTGACATTTGTAATCAGGTATAAACTGCCTATGTAAGTCCTCTCCCAGCAAAACACCCAAGCTCTATGCCAGGGGCGCTGAACCTCTTTCAGCCTGAGGGCTGAATTCAACTGCAGAGAAGTTCTCGGGCACCGCATTCCAGTGCTGGGCGGGGCCAGAGGCAAACAGCGGTGGGATCAAAATACCAGCCCATTTTAGCTTCAAGCTCTTGCTGCCAACAACTAAGCTTTAGGAGAGGCATTTCAACCTTTTAGAATGGGGTGGGGTAGAATGGAGCAACAGCTGGTGATCAGGGAAAAGGTGGCATGGCCCTCTGGGGAAACCCAACGGGATGGATTGGGATGCCAGGTGGGCTGGATTTGGCCCACAGACCTGAGGTTCAACACCTCTGCATCACACCATTGGTCTGTCTAGCCCAGTATTGTGTCCTCTGGCAGAAGCTTTCCAGGGTCACAAGGCAGGGAAAGGTCCGGCCCTGCCCTACTGCTGGAGGCCATTTCTAGCTGGAGATGCTTTGGACCTGAAACCATGGACCTTCTGTATGCACACCAACTGGATCTTTGCTGAGCTATGGTACCGCCCTGTTTTGCATGAGTGCAGTGCCTCAGAGAGCTGCAGAATCACCATTACTGTTATCCACTCCAAAACCTTTATTATTTTGAGAGCATTTCCCAGAGTGCTAATTACTCCACTGTTCATGCTCACAGCAACTCTGTGAGGTAAACTGGGGGGGGGAGAGGGGGGAGAGAGAGGGAGAGAGAGAGAGAGAGAGAGAGAGAGAGAGAGAGAGAGAGAGAGAGACGACCAGACCAGCAAGTTTAATGCTGGAGCTTTCACATAGGAGCAGGAGACACAGAGCTCCTATCAATCACGGTGAGCAAGGGCTGGCAAGGGGGTTCTGCTTGGTCTGCTCAACTCCCCTGGGCCGATGTGCAAGGCTGCACCACACAATGCGCTTGATGGGTGTGCATGCGATGCCAGAGAATGAAGCAGATGGGCTTTACTGGGCTGTGAGACACAGTAATTAGCTTGGATGCCAATAAGCAGAGATCCAGCCACACATAGGCTTGGGTCTTCCCACCCACTCCCTCCCGTGGTTCCCCCTGCCCTTAATTCCTTCCCCCCCCCACTAATGATCCACATGGAGACAGGAGCAGCTCCCCAAGGTGAAAAGAGATTTCCTCCTTCTTGAGCCCTGTTAGGGTGTCTTTTAAAATCAGTACATCTTGCTACATCATGTGCAGAGAGTGCCATGTGATGCCAGGGCCTCAGATTCTGGAAACCTCTAGTCCTCGTCCCCTTCACTCCACTGCTCTAATCATTGGAGGGCAATAACACTCCCAAATTATCTATTATAGCCAATGGAAGCAGGGGAGTCCCTTCTGAAGCCCAGAGATGTCATTCAGTCAGGCATGAGCAAAATCTCCGACTCATCCCATAATCCAATTATATTGGGTGCCATTCCACACAACCTGGTTTTTTGTTCAAGCCTTTAAATGCCTTTGCTCCACCGTTCAAAGCTGCCTTATTAGGTGCCAACTCCGCAGCAGTGTGCCGCACACAGAGGTCTACCACTTCCGTATTCATCCATCACTGAAAAGGCAGCTGAGCAGTTACCACTCTGGGCAGTGGCTGAAGAACAGCAAAGCACCGGCCTGCTGCAGGACCATAAAGAACCTCCAGCCACAAAGAACCTGCCACTCTTATCCTCAGATGCTCTCTTTTTCCCCAGAGTGGACTCCTAGGCGCTCCGTGACCTTCACGGCTGCCGTCCGTCCCCCAGCTGTTTCACATCGGCATGCTTCCTCCACAGCCGCCCAAGCCTGCAAGCCACCATCAATCATCCCAGGAGCCGAGATGCCTTCAAATGCTGTACTAGGTCGCTGCAGCGGAGGTTCACGTGGCCTGTAGCTCACCCTGTCCCTGGGCAGCAGACTCGGAAAGGAACAGGCATGTTAGTTCAGTATACTGCCCTCTCCCCTCACCCCCACCCCAGTGCGCCATCAGCTTTGCGACTATCCCAACTCGCAGGCTGGCTGCAGCGAATACAAGGAGAATGGTGCATTCCGGGGGCCAAATGCTGACAGTTGTGACCTTATTATGGTGGGTCATGCCAGCAGCATCGCAATCACCTTTTGGAGAAAGGAGGGAGAAGAAAGAGGGAATGCAATAGCTGGAGAGAGAGAGAAAGAAGGACAACTTTCTGCAGTAGACAGGTGCAGATCTCTAGATTTTATTTTGCTATATCTGAACATCAAAAGCAGGACCCACTGGGGGAACTGAGGTTTCCTGTTCTACCCATCATTTATCCAAAGTTAACACCATCAGTTTAACTTGCTTCAACCTCAGGTTTGTCTTTACACAATCAAGGCGCTAGGCCTCCTTGTCTAACTCCACCTCAAGCTTTTTTATTGCTTCTCTCTCTGACTCCTGGTGGCTATAGATATTTCCTGGTCAACCTAAGCCCCTTGCTAGATCAAGAGTTTACTGCATGTTTATTTTATTATTCATTTTTATTTGCTTATTTAATGTATGTTTATCTTGCTCTTCCTCCAAGGAACTCAGGATGATAATAAAAGTGTTGCTTGTACAGCTCCTATCTATGTCTTTGCTTCTGCCAGAGGCTATCCAGTTATAATTCTGGTTCCACTTGCCTTCCACCATCTCTGGTTTCTACATCTCTGCTTCAGCCTTACGAACTCCTGTTTTTCCTAAAGAGGCCAAAACATCAGCTTCAGGCAGGCAATTTTAATGGTGAAAATGGAAATGGGAGATCCAGGCTTGGATCTCTATCATCATCTAGGCTGGCCACTCGTTTCCTCTCTCGGCTTTTACCTTGTCTTTATTAATTTATTTATCACATTTCTATGCTGCCCAGTAGTCAATGCTGTCCGGGAAGTTCACAACAGTTAAAACCATCAAATACTACACCATGGCAAAACACGGTATAAAGTTTTTTAAAATTTAAAGCTACAGTATGAAAACAAAGTAAAAAGCAGCAGCTGTGCAGAGATAAAAATAGAGTAACACATTTAAAATTATAAACACTGAAGAGCTAAAATGCCTGGGAGAATAAAAAGGTTTTCACCTGGTGCCAAAAAGGCCATAATGTAGGCCCCAGGTGAGCCTCTCTGGAGAGGGCGTTCTACAACCGGGATGCCACCACTGAAAAGGCCCTCTCCTTAGCAGCCACTTGTCTCACTTCATTTGGCAGTGGCACACAGAAGAGGGCCTCTGAAGACAATCTTAAGGTCCAGGCAGGTATATATGAGAGGAGACGATCCGTCAGGCATGCCTCTCAGGCATGACAGTGGAGTTTGGATCTCTGTCCTTGCTAGTTGCCCAACTGCCTCCATAGATTGGATCTCTGGGGGTGTTGAGCCTCTTTCAGTCTGAGCACCAAATTCAATTTTGGAGACGCTTTCGGTGTGTGTGGGGGGGCTGTATTCAAGTGGTGGGAGGGGCTGAAGGCAAAAGCAAGTGGGGCCAAAGGCAAAGGGGGCGGGGCTAAATTATCAAAAAATACCGGTCTACTTTAGCTTAAAGCTCTTCTTGCCAGTAACTAAGCCTTAGGAGAGGCATTTCAACCTTTTAGAATGGGGAAAAAACTGCACTAAGGCCAGGAAACCACCCAACAGTTGGTGGTTGGGGGAAAGGAGTGTGGTCATCTTGGGAATCCCAGTGGGCCCGGTATGGCCCATGGAACTGAGGTTCAACACCCCTGGCCCTAGAAATTTGGTAGCAGTGCCTAGGAATCCAAAATGTGTATCATACTGGTATGTAAGAATCTGAAATAAGTTTTCATCCCTGGACTGGTCCCTCTTTCACCTAACATTTCCTCTGAACCTGAGGCCATTGGGGAGCACCCCATCTAATGGGCAGGACCCCCTTTGCTGGGAAAATGGCCTGAAAGGACCTTTTCGGCTAAAGATGGCCCACTGGTATTGTGCAGAAGATTAATCCTTACAAAAAAAGCAGGCTTTGTCTACAGGGGTTTACTCTGGATGTGTTGAGGAGTATCGTCTTAAGAAAGAAAAGAAAACGCCTATCAAGCAGTTGCCCTACTTTTACTCCCAACCCCGCCCTTTCGGTGTGCTTGGAATTTTTAAGTGTTAACAAAGCAGAGCCAAGAAAGGCAGGAAAAAGAAATGGAAAGTCTCTTGGTTTTTATATTGTTCGTTCACCGTGGCTTCGACAATCAGTCAATACCGCATTATCCAGTGTTTTGGCCTCTTCCGGACTGAAAAGAGGAGTTGGGGGCAAAACTTTTTAGAGGCACTGTCTGGTTTGCGTGGAACCAATAGGCCCTTTTTGACAGGATTACAAGAGACAAGCACCATCAAAAGGACATCAGCCAGAGAGGAGAATAGAATCACCCAATTAGCCAAAAATGCTCTCCGAAAGAGCTGGGCTGTCCTCTAAATAAAATCTGGCATCTCCGGCATTCCAGACAGTAAACACAATTGAAAAGCGTTTTGAAATTGTACCTCAGAACTGGAGAGTTGGAGTTGGAAAACGGCAGGTGCTTGGATTGGTTGGCCAACTCTTTTGTCACGTAGCACCTAGAATTTTAAGTATTTGTTCTTGCAAGGGCTGCACCAGGAAAGCAACTGTGAGAGTTGCTTTGGGGGCAATTCAGGGGTACACGACAATGTCCTGTACAGATAAATCGCCCACATGGTATTTTGCTTATATTAAAAGAAGTTAAGAGCCTGAAAAAGAGCCTGCATCTCCTAGCAATTTCTTATATTGCTTGTTACCCAACCACATGAAGAGCCTAATGTTACTTATTCTGGATCAGCTATTGAAGAATCAGTGTTGGTCCTTTGGATCATTCTCACATTTACTAATTCAGCTAGCAACCTCTCTTTATTATTTATTTATTTATTTGTATTTCTCATACAGTCATAGAATTGGAAGTCCATCAAGTCCAACCCCTGCTCAGTGCATCAATCCAGTTTAAAGCATCCCTCACAGATGGCTGTCCAGTCTTTATCTGAATACCTCCAGCGACAGAGAATCCACCACCTCCATAGGCAGTTGGTTCCATTGTCTGGCTGCTCTGACCATCAGGAAGTCTTTCCTGATATCCAACTGAAATCTGCCTTCCTGTAACTTAAGCCAGTAAAGCGCTCAGAGAGCTTCGGCTATGGGGCGGTATAGAAATAAAATAAATTAATCATCATCATCATCATCATCATCATCATTATTTATTTCGTGTCCTACAGTCTTGGATGATCGAGAACAGGTTGCAGCCTTCTTCTGTGTGACAACCCTTAGGTACTTGAAAAGTGCTATCATATCCCTGCTCAGTTTTCTCTTCTCAAGGCTAAACATTTATAAACCACCTATATCTACAGATTTCAAGGTGGTGCACTCAAAAATAATAAAAACACAAACATATAAAACCAATCTGCATAAAATGGTAGACTAAATTACACAGGGAAAGCTTCCACGAACAGATCCGACTTCAACATGCGCCTAAAGATTAAAAGTGTCAGCACATGTCTAATCTCAGGGGGAAGATTATTCCACATAGTGGCTCCAAACAACTGCAGAACAGACCTCAGGAATATGTAGCACCACTAGAATATTCTTTTTAGAGAATAGAACTGTGGGTTGCGCATATTCCACTCCTCTACAAGCATAGCACAAGCTCAGAATTAGGGGAGGAACACAGGAAGTTGCCTTACACGGAGTCAACCCTTGGTCCATCTAGCCCAGCATTATGGACACGGACTGGCAGCAGCTCTGCAGGGTCTCAAACCAGGAGTCTTCCCCAGCCCTACCTGGAGATGCCAGGGACTGAACTTGGGACCTTCCACATGCAAAGCATTTGCTCTGCTATTGGGCTGTGGACTCTTCCCAATTACATAGGAAGCTGCCTTGTACCAAGTGTGACCATTGCTCCATCTAGCTCAGTTTTGACTCTACACTTAAGTGGCACTGACGTTTCAGGCAGGAGTCTTTCACAGCCTTACCTGGAGATGCTGGGGAATGAACCTGGAACAGTTGGCATGTAGAGCATGTGTTCTACCACTGACCTTCCCCAATTTTCTCCAGCAGTGGTGAAAGAACAAGGAACCTCACACAAAGAAAGCCTCAACTTCCCGTTAGAGCCACAGGGAAGCTGCAGGAGCTGTAACTCAGCAGATAACAGCTGTCTACTAGTGGGGTAGAGGTATGTATGAATGACTGTGTATACAGGCAAGAGGAGGAGGTGGCTCCTCCTTGCCACTGCCACTGACTCGCCCTCCTGAGCAGCAGTCACCTCTGCTTGTCAACCCACTCCCCCTCTGGGCCTAATACCCACAATCGCCCAGAGGCAGCAGGCAGGCAACTGAGCAAAGGCAGCTGTTTCTTGCAACTTCCACTTGCTTGCCAACTTTGGGCAGGAGGAGGGGAGAAGAGGCCACCACTCATCTAAGGAGTCCTCCTGCCAGAGGTGGTGGCCACTGCTCCTCAATGGCAGCTGGAGGGTGCTATTGTACTTGTGTCCTACTTGTGGGCTTCCCACAGGCGGCTGGTGGGCCACTGTGTGAACAGAATGCAGGATTAAACAGACCTGTGGTCTGATCCAGCAGGGCTCTTCTTGTGTTCTTGTGATGAACTGATGGTCTGATTCAATATAAGGCATGTTCCTACATTCTTTAAATCAGATATTGGACACAGAATCCCACAGCCTATGAATGGCAGCTTCTGTGTTCCTCAAGTCAGGCAAGTGGCTACTGGAGAAAGGGCCTGTTCGGTGGTGATGCCCAAATTGGGGAACTCTCTCTCCAGACATGTTTTCCTGGAGCAAGCTCTGTTATCTTTTGGCACCAGATGAACAATGTCCTCTTCTCTTGGGCTTTTAACAGCCTACTAAATCTTTTAAATGCATGTTACCTGCTACTTTTATCTGCTTTTTAATATGTTTATCTTTTCATCTGCTTTCCCCCCCCCCCCGCCTCAGTTTTGTCTTGCTGGTTTGAACCGGTCTAGATAGACAAGTAATTCAACCTGTCATAAGGCAGTTTCCTAAGTCTCTAAACAAATAATAATAATAATAACAACAACAACAACAACAACAACAACAACCAAGCTTCTAGCTCTTAAGGTTGTGAAGGTAGGTATGAATGGATATGGGTGGGCACCTGACCTGATGAATCATAGGAACACTGGAAGCTTCCTTATACTGACTCCCACCATTGATCCTTCTAGCCGACACTGACTGGCAGCAATGGCTCTCCAGGATTTCTACTAGGCTTTTCAAGCCCTACCTGGAGATGCCAGGGATCGAACCCTGGTAGATCCCAGCTCTACCACTGAGCCACAGCCTACTCACAGCCTATTGTTGACTATCAGTGGCTCCCCAAGGTCTCAGACAGGGAGAGGTCTTTCCCTTCATCTACTATGGGATATTTTTAATCCTGGGACCTTCCGCATGCAAAGCATGTGCTCCACCACTGAGCCACGGCCCTTCCCTTGAGCCACGGCCCCTCCTAAGGCTCCTTGCCCAAGGCTCCTTATCAGCCACACTATGGCCTTAACCTAGGCCACATTATAAAAGGGGTCCTGGTCAAGCCACTAACAGAGCCCCATGTGACACAGTCACCCCCAGCACCAAAGGACCCCAGGATAAACAAGAGAACATTGCTGTCAATGCCGTTCAGAAAAACAGGAAGAAGTTCCACCTTGTCCCGCCACTGAACAGCTAAACTAACCGAACAACAAGGAGATTGGAATTTTCGAAGGAGTTCCTGATCCACGCCACATGGTTTTTCTGAATGCAGCAGATGAGGTTCTCTGACTACATCTGCCCTCCCTTCCTTTCTTAGCTTGGCCCTTCCAGGATGTTTCAAACCAGCCACAGCACCCTTCACCCTTCTCTCGCTTCCTTGCATGAAAGACCCTTGGAGAGCTGCAAGTTCAGAACTGTGAGTCGGGTGAGAGCCAAAGTGGAAGTTTTTCCATCTGCAGTTCTTGAAGCAGATGCTCTCTTGGTTGCCAAAACAAGCAGGAACTGCTGTTCGGCAGCGCAACAGCGTGCCAGAGAGGAGAGGGTGGGGAAATTGCAGCCCTGTGACACAACGGACCATTTCTTCCCCCCCCACACACACACACACCTCAGTTTCTCCCACCCCTCTCTTGAGAGCCAAGAAGTTTTGCCATTATTCATTAGTAGAAAACACTGGGGGACAGAAGGCCACCTGAAGTCCTAAACAAGCACCAAACATGCCACTGCTTAAGTGACGCTCACGGCTCTTATTTCCCCTCCTTCTTTCTTGATAACAAATGCTATGGGGAAACAGATGTGAGTGTCTCCTGCTGACATTCATGCGATGACAGATGAGCTCTGCAATACTTCATATGTGAGTAAAACCCTCCAGCAGCACCTGTTCCCTGTCCTAGCAATATATATATATATATATATATATGCCCTCTGTGAACTCACGACATTAGCCAGGGCAAGAAAAGGAAAAACCAGTTAAGAAAAACAGCACAAGTTAAAATACAGCTTCAAATTAGGTTTTGGGGGGAAAGGGACCCAAACCTCCCAGCTGTTTCAGCATCAGCAGGAGATTCCAAGACCTCCTGGAAAAACAAGAGTGGGAAGCAATCCTCACCACTGGGCCTACACTATGGGAATACAAGAGCAGCTCACTCCATGCAACAACTGCCTTGAAAATATGTTAGTAGCCAACAAAGTCTTTCAATAGCCACCCTGCTCTAAGGTTAGCTATCAACGGCACACTGATGGGACAGAAAATGTTATGGGGGGACCAACTGCCTTCCAGTTTACTGAAGTTTCCTGGTCGCCTACAATTCTAATTCCACAAGCCATCAGGAACATGGCTATTTGCAATGCCTGTTTAATTCAGTATTATACTGGTGTAATAAAAGTATTGCACTAATATGGATATTGGAATGTTTAATTCAGTATTTCTCAAACTGAAACAATCCCATTTACAGATGGCAACCTAAGGCTGAGAATCTACTACTTGCCCCATCTTTTACCTTTCCTGGGATCCGGATTGAGTGCCTACACCATGTAAAGAAGCCATAAAATTCAGTCTGCGAAATCTGGTTCTTTCCCAGGACATATTGGGCAAATCTACACTACAAATTTGTGTTAGCTTTTAATCCATTCAAGTGCCGTGGTTTCCCCCAAAGAATTCCACAGGACTCTATTTGCACTGAGAATTCTTCATTAGAAATTCCTCGCTTTCCTCACAGAAATACAGTTCCCAAAGTTCCTGGAATGGAGTGGGTGGATTGTGTTAATCCGATTTAAGTCTGTAATGAAACACAGAAATATAGGAAACTGCCTCATACGGAGTCAGACCCTTGGTCCGCCTAGCCCAGTATTGTCAACACTGGCTGGCAGCAATGGCTCTCCAGGGTTTCAGGCAGGATTCTTTCTTAGCCCTACCTGGAGATGGACTGGATGAGGGTTAATAAACTGAGACTCAATCCAGATAAAACGGAGGTACTGTTAGTGGGTGGTTCGTCTGCCCGGCTAAGTGATATTCAACCAGTTCTGGATGGGGTTGCACTCCCCCTGAAGGATCAGGTTCGTAGTTTGGGGGTGCTTCTGGATCCACAACTGTCACTCGAGGCACAGGTCAACTTGGTGGCACAGAGCACCTTTTATCAGCTTAGGCTGATATACCAACTACGTCCTTATCTGGACAGAGATAGCCTAGCTACAGTTATCCATGCTCTGGTAACCTCTTGTTTGGATTACTGCAATACGTGGGGCTGCCTTTGAAAACGGTCCGGAAACTTCAGCTGGTCCAAAATAGGGCAGCGAGATTGTTAACGGGGACTGGCCGACGAGAACATATTATGCCAGTGCTTTCTCATCTGCACTGGCTGTCAGTCTGTTTCCGGGCCCGATTCAAAGTGCTGGTACTAACATTTAAAGCCCTAAATGGCTTGGGGCCAGGGTATCTGAAGGTTCATCTCCTCCCATATGTACCTGCCAGGACACCAAGATCTGCATCAGCAGTCCTTCTCCGAGAGCCCCTGCCAAAGGAAGTGAGGCAGGTGACTACCAGGAGGAGGGCCTTTTCTGCTGTGGCACCCCGGTTATGGAATGAGCTCCCCAAAGTGGTTCGCCTGGCGCCTACTTTGTATTCTTTCCGGCGCCAGGTGAAGACCTTTCTGTTCTCCCAGGCATTTTAAATCATTTTAATCATCTTAATCTTGTAATTGTTTTTAATTCCGTTATTGTAACTGCTGCTGCTAGCTCTGCTGTTTGTTTTTAATCTGTGGATTTAAATTTTATATTGTATTTTATGATTTTAACTGTTGTAAACCGCCCAGAGAGCTTCGGCTATTGGGCGGTATTAAAATGTATTAAATAAATAAACCCGGAACCTCCTGCATGCAAAGCCTGTGCTCTGCCACTGAGCTGCAGTCTTATGTAGATACGCCCAGGTCTTTCTGAATTCTCACCTTCAGCATATCTGCACCGATACTAGCCCTGTTGCACATTTTGCTGAAGCTGGAAAAGGAGCAGCTTCCGCAGGAATCTTATTCCACATGCCGATCACACTGACTTCTCTGACTCGGCATCCTCAAGGCAGGCAACTGCTGATCCCATCTCCTTCAGCTGCTGCCCCCAGAAAATCAAAAGAGAAATGCTGGAAAGCTTGTCAACTATACAGGAGCAGCACTAACAAAGCAAACACCTGTGCAAGCACTTGAAATGTAACATCTACAGCAAGCAAGACTACTGAGAACAGCACACAGGAAGCTGCCTTATCCCCAGGTCAGAGTATTCATTCACCTGCCCTAGTATTATCTATGACTGGCAGCCACTGCCAGCTCCCAGTTTTGGAGGGCCCTTTGGCACGACACCCTCCATGGGCCCCCTCCTCCCTCAGCGAGTCTACCTTCTCACCGCCACTGTCACCAGCTGCTCTTGCTCCTCTTCATCTTCTCTCTCTCTCTCATTGTAGCTACCAATTGCTTACTTGACAGGCAGAGAGCCAGCGGGCAAGTAGGCAGTGGCATCTCCTCTCCCCGTTCTCACACCACCACCATTGTCTGGGCCAGGGCAAGAGGCAAGTGAACAAACCAATTGTAATGGCGAGGTCAGTCAGTCAGGCGATCACTCGTGACCGAGTAAGATTGTCTTCCAGGATAAAAAAAGAAAATTTACAAAAAGGAGATTTTAAAAGGAGGAGAATTCTAAAGAAGATTGTGTAGACTCTAGCGATGGGTCCGTAAGTGACTGTGGAGGCCAATTCTAGATCCACACAGCTTCCCACAGTGAGGACACAGGTTAAAAGACAAAGAGTCTATTGCACTGCGTTGGAAAGAGCATTATTAGGACCTTTTAAATCGTAAATCTAAGGTGGATAATGAGATTTTTTCGCAAATCCCGCAAAAACAAATTAGAGAGGAACTTGCAATACTCCCCACTTTGGATGAAGTAAAAAAATCCATTAATCAAATGAAGAATAACAAAGCTAGTGGACCAGATGGGATTCCTGCTGAAATCTTTAAAGAAGGGGGGCCCTGAACTTGTACAACATCTTCATAAACTCATCGAAAAAATCTGGATAAGAGACGAGATCCCAGAAGACTTCAGGGATGCCATAATTATCACCCTCTTTAAGAAAGGTGATAGAACAGACTGTGGAAACTATCGGGGCATTTCTCTCTTAGCTACCGCAGGTAAAATATAATGGTGAGGAGGAAGCTCTTGTCAGTGGGCCCCTGCTGGAGTGTGGCCGCTCGGCAGGTGCCCAACTATGCCTACACTTGATGCTGGCCCTGCTGGCAGGGGTTCTGTAGGGTCTCAAGCAAATAATGTTTATTCTCATCACCTGCAACCTGCTCCTTTAACTGGCAATGCTACGGATTGAACCTGGGAACTTTCCCACGCAATGTATGTGCTCTACCGCTGAGCCATAGGCCCTCCCCAGAAACTTTGACGTCTCACAGGGCCTGGACTTCACATGTCTTAAGGACCACTTCTCCTTACCTTGGATTGCAAGCAACTTGGTCTGAGAGTGTTTTGCAAGACAAGCAAATTTTTTAAATAATTTTTTATAAGAGCCAGTGTGGCGAAGTGGTGAGAGTGTTGGACTGGGACTCGGGAGATCCGGGTTCTAGTCCCCGCTCGGCCATGAAGCTCACTGGGTGACTTTGGGCCAGTCACTGACTCTCAGCCTAACCTACCTCACAGGGTTGTTGTGAGGATAAAATGGAGGAGTGGAGGAGGAGGATTATGTAAGCTGCCAAGGGTTCCTTGCAGGAAAAAAGGCGGGGTATAAATATAATAAATAAATAAATAAATATAAAATTTGACTTGATAAACAAGCAACGTCTTGCAATACAAGTGTAGGGATGTAACCGTTCGCCTCGAGCGGGCGTAGCGGGCCGAAATCGGCCCCGCTCACGTCCGCCAGAGACTCGCTTTGATATACTGTAAGACTGTTTTGGATTACAAGCACAGTTCCGGAACGAATTATGCTTGCAATCCAAGGTATTACTGTATATTGGATGCCACAGCATCTTTGGACATACATTCAGGCCCCACTTCATGCTCCTACTCTGCACATGGCGAGGACAACTGCAGCCTGGAGGAAGGTCTTTGCATCAGTTGTTTCAATGCTGTATATCAAACAATCCCCCCACCCTGATATGTGTGGTTCCCCCTCCTTCTTGGCTTTTAGAAGAGGTTTCAAAGCATGACTGTTCCACTTCGCTGTTAGTCTTCTTGGCTAGCTTCCTGTTGGATTGCAGTTTGACTTTCTGTGTTTCATTTAATGTTATGTTTTTAAGAGAGAAATCTTATGGCTCCTAGACAGTGTCTGAGGAGTCATAGGATACTGGGGATTTTCCCTTCTGAGGCTGCAAACAGAGCCATAATCCTGGAGGTGGAAATACCCACTTGGATTTCCCCCATCCCACCTCTCCCCTCACAGCTGCCATGGAAAAATCCACAGCGGCTCCTCTCCCAAGATAAGAGTTCCAAGCTCAGGATGGTGACAGAGAGGGAGGAAGGGGCATGCTGGTGGGCAGGACTTGGAGGGGAAAGGCTGTGGATCCACCAGGTTCAAAGAGCCTGGGTCCCAGTTCCCACCTCTGGCACTCAACAGGTAGACTGGATGAAAGGCGCATCTAGTGAAAAAAGTGCCACAGGAGGGCAAAGAGGCTAAAAAAGTCTCTGCTGCTCCTCCCGCCTGCCGGCAATAGCTCAGAAGAGGTTGGATTCTCAGAAGCCTCTGAGACCAGAAGCTTCTGTTGTTCGGGCTGCAATCCCATAGGACTGCACCCTAAATCTGTTTTAATGTTTTTGTAAGTTGCCTTTGAGCCTTGGAAAAGTGGCATAGAATTATTTTGAATAAATACAAGTTTCACTCCTGAGTAGAGCAAGAGAACGACACCGTCATTCACAGCGACACTTTCCCCCTGGCTTACTGGTGGACATGTTCCCATTGCTGCAACCCTGTAGGGAGCCAGGCATTGAAGTGTTTGTCACTGTTTCCTCTGATCGCTGGAAAGAGACAATGCATGTGGTTCACAATACTTCTGTCCTCTGGGACAGAAACTGTTGGGCAAAGTGGCCTCCCCAAAGCAGCATTGTCCTTGGGGCAGGCCCTTTTCACCCAAGCACCGCTAAGCAATCCAATGCTTACAAAACACATTGGTTGATGACAGATATCATTCCCGTTTCAGACACCTGCACTATATTGTGCTTGCAGCAGCAAAGCCTCTGAAACCAACTAGTTGGGGATGGTACGGTGAAATGGAACATTCCAGTTACCCAGGAATAAAGCAACAAAAGGTTCGCAGACCATTTTCTGTGAGAAGATAGCTGTCTCCTTGGCTGCAATTAAAACCTCACACAGGAGTTGTCAAAACCCTGAACCTGTCACAGCTGACACTTTAAACGTTCCACGTCATGGCCTGGTTCACACATAATGCTACGCCATGTTGTGGTTTGTTGAAATCTGGCTTGTCATTGGGCCAGTTCAGACAACATGACGGCCCATCATGGGTTAATTAACCCTCAATTAATTAACTCTGCCATTATGGGGGTTGCTGTGTTGTGCGAACCTGGATGGGGAATGTTATTCGAGGGTTAAACAACACTCACATAACCCATGGTCTGTTGAACCCCGCCCAGGTTCACATGACACGGCAATCCATGGTTGGGGGTTGCATACTCATAATGGTGGACGGCATACACTGCAGTCCCTCGAGGGTTAATTAACCCATGATGGGCTGTCGTGTCATCCGAACCAGGTCATTGTGTCTGAACCCACTCCTCACAAAGAAACCATGGTTTGCTAGGCAGCTACAAATCACGAATAGAAGACATGGTTTGTTGCTGGTTTATGTAATCTGGCTTGTTTAAACCATGTTTTGTGTGATGGCTGAACCCAGAACCACAGCTTATCGTTGGTTGGTTTGCACTGCTGTCTGCCCTGAAACCGAGGCACCTGGCAAGAGGCCACTCTAAAGGCTGGCAAAATGGATGGAGAGAAACAAACCAGAAACAGGGAAAACACACCATGGTTTATTTGCACATCTGCAAGGCAACATGGCTAAAGCAACAAACCATGGTTAACATAAACCATGGCTCAGTGTTGCGTGCGAACACAGGCACTGGCTGGAATAGCAGCCTCCATTCGGTGCAACCCTTACTGTCACATCCCATCTAGCATCCCCCTTCAGATAATCCAGTCCAGCAGGGAAGGATTACCCATATCCTTGCCACTTTTCACCTTCCTAAAACATCCCCCAGAGCTGATTGCCTTGGACACCTCATGTATGTCCACTGATCAACTGGGTTGCCACAGTCAATCAGTATCACCCCAATCAAACTGCATAAAACATGGCATAAAGCCCATTTTGAGTTGTCCCTCATCATCCATCTTTGGCCAGCATGAGATGCTCCATTAATTGCTATCCCAGTGTTCTCCAACCTTGGGTCCCCAGATGTTTTTGGCCTACAACTCTAGCTGGCTGGGGCATGCTGGGAGTTGTAGGCCAAAAACATCTGGGGACCCAAGATTGGAGAACACTGTGCTATCCTGACATAAGTCTACATACTCAGTATAGATCATAGGTACACCAGCATCCTAGTTTGGGTTTTGCTTTTCTAAACGTTATCATGCATGCCCACTGCAATCCTTCACTGTCCTGTTTTTATCTTTTCTTTAATAAACATTACTAATTGAACTATCCAGGGACTGCTTTTCTACTTACACTTTCAAGGGTCAGTCTGTCCTCCCACATTGCCTAGACCATTTGGGTTGGAATTTACCAAGGAAATTATGGAAGTAGGGCAGGTAAGATGGGCTCATCGCTTGGCAAGCAGAAACTAGCAAGCTGGCTTCCTACTCCTGAGTAAACACCCTGAGAGTTGGTAGGAAATCCACTCTTCTTCCGACTTGGGTAAACCAGGAGTGGATGATAGCAAAAAAAAGAGAGCATAAGATGCAGACAGCACATGGCTGGTGAGCCACCCCATATGAGCTGGTGCTAGCCCAGGTGACTACCATCTTGACAGGAATCGATTGGGGGAAGTTTAAGTACTGCACCACTGCCTGAGGGAAGGCCCCAGAAGACAGGGAACCTAAGGGGAAGAGAACCCACAGGATAGTTGCAGAAACCAACCCCTGCAGGTTAGTTGCAGGAATGGGGCAGAGGAAAGAGCAATGATATTCTATGAGCAGGCAGGAGAAACAGAAGTTTGAGGAAAAGACTGTGGAGCAGAGTGGTCAGAGTATCAGACTGGTGATCTTGGGCCAGTCACCATCGCCCAAGCCTAAGTTGTTGTGAGGATAAAATGGAGGAGGGAGTGTTGTGATATGTATCACTTCACCAGCTGAAGCACACAGTTTACACATGGAAAGGAACGAGACGGCTGTAAACAAGTTTGTTATGTCTTTCTAGATTCCCGTGTTGTTCGCATGGGAAACTAGACCGTGAGAGCAATATGAGCTAGTCACATGGTTGGTATGTTCTGATGACGTGTTAACTTGTTTTTCTGTCTGAAGCCATCTTCGAGAGAAGCAGGACTGCTTTGTCTCTTCTCCTTTGTTCTTCTTGCTGGGCTTTTGTTACTGCAACAATGTAACGTCTTTGCTGAGGTGGAGTGAAGCTCAACTTACTCCACTGGATGTAATGCTTGCTATGCATTTATACTCTGCACATGGACTGTAACTAGGAAATGTATACTCTGTAGAACTTTACTTGCTAAGTGAATAAACAGGTAGAATTAGACCTGTGGTGTTCCAGAGTGTTTCCTGACTCCATGGATTAATCTGCAACGGGGAAGCTGGAAGCAGTCTGACAAGGCTGACTGGGCTGGAGAAACTTGCTGGCACAACACGCTGCACGCTGCACGGGGGGAGGTGAGATCTGGAAGATCTGTGTGTGGAATTTCAGGCTCTGCTAGCACACAGAGACAGGATTTTAATTCTCCCAACTCGCACACACTCTGCTCAAAGATAAAACCAACAGGGAGAACTATGTATGCTGCCTTGAGCTTCTTGGAAGAAAGGTGGGATATAAGGTAAAAACAGAGAGTTAGAAGCAAACAGAGTTAGAAGCCAAGGGGACACACCGTTGCTCAGTCTAGACCAGGGCTCTCCAACCTTGAGTCCCCAGATGTTGCTGGCCTAAGCTCCCAGCATACCCAGCCAGCATGGCTAATGGCAAGGGATTCTGCGAGCTGTAGTCCAGCAACATCTGGGGACTCAAGGTTGGAGAGCCCTGGTCTAGACCCTGAGAAGGCTCCTTTGCTTCTAAGAGAGAATGCTGTCAGTTATCGCTTCTACCATCATTGGTATATCATGAACTAGACATTTTCAAGGAAATAGTGAGGGCAAAAAAAAGGCAGCATGAGGTACTGAGTTTAACATATACTGACTTGAAGTAACCAGCCAGTTCTTTGCCCACTAACTTCTAGTTCAAGTCTGGGACTACAAAAGTCCTGCTTAGCTGATTGACATGACAGCACACATACTTTCTCATCAGGGCTGGCCCAAGGCCATTTGCTTCCTGGAGCAAAGAACAAGATGGCGCCCCCTCCCATTCCTTGCACAAAACCTGACTGGACTGGCAGTGGAATCTTTCACTGGCTACAGGACAGTGTCCTCCACTGCACCTGAAGGCAGCAGGCTAACTTAGGGCAGTCCACGTGGCATGCGGCTTTCTTCTTCAACATCTCCCAGCATCTGCCTCCTGAGATGACTGCCTCATTCTACCTAACGGCAGGGCCAGCCCTGTTCCTCATCATCCTATTCAAGGGGACTATTAGCCCCACTCATGGCTAAATAATTTAAGAACACAGAACTGTTAGCCCCACATATGGCAAAATTATTTCTGGACAAAGCTGGAGCGCCAGTGTGGTGTAGTAGTTAGAGTGTTGGACTGGGACTCAGGAGATCCAGTTTCTAGTCCCCACTCAGCCATGAAGCAGCTCACTGGGTGACTTTGGGCCAGTCATTGACTCTCAGCCTAACCTACCTCAAAGGGTTATTGTGAGGATAAAATGGAGAGGAGGAGGGTCATGTAAGCGACCTTGGGTTCCTTGCAGGAGGAAAAAAAGGTGGGATATTAATGCAATAAATAAATAAAATAAAGCTAAGGATTTGGAGATAAAACATCCTGAAACAGCCTATCCCTGTCAGTACTGAATGTACCACAGCAGCCCCCCCCCCCAGCCCTACCAATTCAAATGGCAAGCTCAGGGTTACAAAGGCAGCTCAAAGATCAGATCACATTTTATTACAGTCCTGCAATGTCCTTCTGGTAAGGCCTGGTGGCGGGGCAAGTTTATTAGCAGCAGCTGTTCCCCTCTAGCCAAGGGGATGAGAGCTCAGATAAAAAGCAAACAGCCCCTCTGCAAGGCTTCCCGGATTCACAGCAGCATGAAAATCCCAAGAACTTTACCCTCCTCTTACACAGCTGACTTGCACATTACAAAGACACATTCCCATGGGAAGGGAAAGAAGCCAATCAGGTTGGGGGGAAAACACCTCCTCAAATGATGCTGGGGCTTCCGTTTTCCATTTGCTGGCAGAACTGGAGTGCCTATCTTAAGGGAACATGCTTGTTTGGGCTCTTTCAAAAGCACAACTATCTTGATAAGCTTTCTTCAAGACCAAGAAATCTGTCACCAATGGCTGGCGGGTGGGGTGGGGGGAGTTCCCAAGGTCTTGTGGGCAGAGCTATTCCTTTAAAGTTCCACAAGCCTGTAGATGAAAGCAGCCAGGCGGTCGCTTTAGGATCCACTTGCATGAGCTGAAAAATCACCCTTTTAAAAGTGGTTTCAACTGATCTATGCAGCCAACTGCTGTTGCTGTTAAAGCAATGCTACTGGGACAGTTTTTATTTGGGGGGGGGGGGAAATCTGGCTACAGAAATACACTTGAGATCAGCTTTACACATTACCAAGCCCATCCAGGCACTGACCAGATTTAGACTTGCTGAGCTTCAACAAGGTTCCTGAATTATGTGCCTTCATTCCATGCTTTGAGACATCTTCCATTCTTCCACATCTCACTATGTGATCAATGCGTGACTTCCTTCTTTCCACACAGCTGCAGGTCCAACCACATGACTTACAGAGCCTAATTTGAATGTCTGCAGACTCCTCTTCTCCCATTCCATGTTGGGACTCTAAACAAACACTGACTTCACAATCCAGTCAGATTTCCCCCCCTTCCCTATCTCTTTCCCCAAACCTGCTTTTTATGACATCTTGCTTGAGGAAGAGATCTGGAGATCTCATAAGCTTCCACATTTTTGGTGATCTTTTGGATGGCCTAGTCTAGGTATTACACAAATATGGTTTTTGGATTTTACTTACGGTCAACACTGTCAACTTTGCTTTTCATGAGACTTGCAGAAACCGGAAGTGTGACGTGTGCCCTCTTTCTCTTTCGGAATCTCTCACCATGTGCAAACCACAGAAAACATAACAGCTGCTTTTTGAGGGAGTTCTTACCATGTGCTGGTCTACGTGTGTACCTCTTAGGTCATGGATGACCACATGTTCTTTAGTATTTTTAATGCAAGGAGCCAGATTCAGCACAAAAGGAATACTGCACCCTGGTCTGGTAAGGGAGTTGCTACCAAATGTTCCCAGGGCCAGCCAAAACACAAAAAAAGTGTACCCAGGGCCAGCCAATGATTTCTGTGTATCATTGCACAGAAATGATGCCCTTTGCCCCCCTGGATCAGCTGCATCCTAAGAGGGAAATGGATATCCACTGCTCCCTGCTGTATTCAGGGAGGAGTGTATTTATACAACCCTGGCCTTCCACATGCTCCTGTATTGAAGCAAATATTACCTACCTATTTGCTTTTAAAGGCCTGCAAACCACTTCCCACCCTCCACAAAACCATATAATAGAATTCACCAAATTTTCAGAAACATACAACTGATGAGATGCAGACATTCAGCAGGTGAAGGTTTTTCTTGCACGGGGACAAACTGCTGGGAAAAGCTTCACCTACTACATCAGCACATGTCAGGCTGGTATGAGAGACACAGAAGGCAGTAAAAAATGATCGCAGCCCTATTCCTGGTTGTCCCCACACTGATTTGGAAGCCTGACTCACACCATCTTCCCATCTCCTGCATTAAGCTGACCAGCAGGGATTATTTAGACCCCCTACCCATAAAGTTCACAAATCTGCTGTTAGGACAGCATCAGTCCATCCACGCACACTGGCACTGCAGCTTATACCTGTGTGTGTGTGTGTGTGTGTGTGTGTGTGTGTGTATCCGTGTGTGCTTTCAAGTATTATAGCTAGCTTGCCAAAAGTCACTCACCCACCAACATTGGCCCACCATTTGGTGGTTTTAGTTTCATGCCACAATTTACTAGCATAGCTATTATGCACAGGAAGGTGGGCTACTAAGGCCCAAGCTGGACAAGAAGACAGAGCTCAGAGATTGGTACTCCCTTGACTTTAGATCTGAGCAAAATAGCCAAAATAGCCACGGGGGAGGGAGGGCAATGTTGTGGACTATTAACTTTTCTGGATTTACTTGCAAGGCTTTGCTGTAAGGAATCCAAACCACAGGAGAGAGAAAAAATGGCCTGGAAGTGCTCTCCGGCTATTAAAAGAAAGTCTTGCGTACCACCAACTAGTTCACTGTGACCTGGGACTTTGCATTGTGCTGCCATAGACTGATGCTTTGGGGATGAATGGATTAGTGCTATGAGGACAGGGGAAACCTGATATGCCCATTACCAAAAAACAAACACACACACCCAAACACACACACACACACACACACACACGTGAGAGAAAGTACTACGCATCATAGCTGGGAATAGCTGGGAGAACTGTGGTATTTCTCAAGGCTCTATAAAGGTAATGTGCAGCTGATTCCTAAAAGGCATTTAGTAACAGCAGTGGAATAGACCCAGTGTTACAGGATTCTTGTCAGATTCTGGGCTTGTGTGAGCCACCTGAGTGTGAGAGAGAGGGCTTCCCAGGAGCCAGTGTTTGCTTTTTAAGGCTCTCCCATGCACCTTGACACAGATCCATGTTTTTTTAAGCCATCGGTCAACGGCTTTGGGATGGCTGGGTTTGCTAGAAAGCACCCTGTTTGGCACCTGCCTCAAGCCAAAGCTCTTTTCAAGGGCAACAGGAGGCCATTCCAATTCCACTGAAAGGTCGACCAAGCGCCTTACCTTTGGGAGAGAAGCTGGTGCCGTTGCAGGTGCGGCAAAGAGCTCTCTGGACACCGTTGTTTTGCCAGCAAGCACCAGTACGGCACACTCAGCACACGCTCCGATGGTCAGCTGCTTACCATCATCCACCAGCAAGCTTCCAGGCACTCGCAAAGAGCACAAGAACACCGGCAGCCTGGCAACTTGAACAGCTTTTAATCCAAGGCATCGTTTCTTCTCTTGCCTACAGAAGAAGCAGACAAAGGTCTCCACTTTGTACTGCCTGGACCAGGCACTGCTGAGGTGGTGGGGGTGACTGCTTTCATGCTGTAGCCACTGGCCCAAGAGGTCATGGTAGCAGAGCAGACAGGTGGCCACAATCCCTGTGGAATCAGCAGGCCTGGCCCGAGGAGCTGGTGGATAAACAGTGAGGAAAGGGAAGAAAGGCTCCTTCTCTCCAAAGCGGCCTGGTGGGTTGACACCCAGTTGGAACTCCTTGCCTGCTCCCAGTTCAGCTCCGCAGATGTAGCAACTGGATGCCAGGCTTGGCTTGGCCAAACCTGGGTGCCTGGCGACGCTGCTGTTGGAATCCCCAGCTGAAAAGACCTGGTGGTACCTGCCCAGGAAGCTCTGCACCGAAGTGATGAACTCCTCATTGTGGCAAGCCCGGTACATGGCCCACAGATCCTGCAGCACCCCATAACACTTGCGACAGCTCCGTACCTCCCAGTGCTTGTTGAAGCCTTTGGCGTTGGGAGGGCAAGGAAGGAGGCTGAGGAAAGGGAAGTGCATGGTGGTCTTGGCATTACCATTGGTAATCTTGGCACAGACAGGCCTGCCGTCCTTGGCACAATCCTCCCCACAGAGGTAGCAGGCTTCCTGGGAGGGCCGCAGGGGAGCAGGAAGCAATTCCTCCCTCAGAGGAGTCTCCCTCTTCGCCTTGGGGGCCACGGCAGCGTTCAAGGGGACCACATAGAGCCTCTGCAGGACGGGCACGTTGGCCAGCTCGAAGCTTTGCCACTGCTGCATGAGGGAAGCGAAGCAGCAGGAACACACCAAGGTGCTCCCCGCGGTGCTGATGGGCAAGGCCCCCGGGGGCGGGCTGTGCAGCCACAGGAAGGGGAAGAAAGGCGCCTTCGAGGCCTTCTCTTGCTTCTGCACGTGGATCCGGTGCTGGGAAGCCGGCGTCAAGGGGGAGCCGCAGACGTAGCAGGCGGCTTCCCCCACCGACTGCGGCTCTGCCCCCCAGGGAGGCCTGGCCGCTGGCAGGGCGCTGCCGTTCTCCTTCTGCTCTTCGTCGCTGGTGATGTTGATCTCGCTTTCCTCGGAGGAGCAGTAAGCCGAAGGCTCCCGGCTCCTCTCGCCCGGGGGCCGCTTGCCCGCGGAGCCGTCGCCTCTACCCGCTTCAGAGGAGGCCCCCGGCGGCGCCCTTCCGACGTTACCTACGGGCGCAGCTCTCCAAATCGGCGCATCGGCTCCGCAAAGTCGCGCCCGCCGCTGCCGCTTCTTCCTAGACTTCTCCGCTGGTGGCAGCCCGTTCCCCGGGCACAACGGGGTTGCCGCCGCCGCCTCCGGGACCGGCGGCGGCTGGTTCCACTCGCGGTAAGTGGCGCGGCTGGCCATGTGCGCGCCTGGCTCCGGGCGCTCGTTGACGCGCCAGTAGCCCGGGCTGGCTTTGGCGCTGCTGTCCCGGCCGGGAGAGCGCAGGTCGGGCTCGGAGAGGTTCTCGGCGTCGGAGAGGGAGGAAAGCTCGGAGTCCCCGCCGCCGCAGCCTCCGGTCTCTTCTCCCTCGTCGTCGTCGTCGGCTGGTTGGCTCCGGCCGCTGCTGCTGCTGGGATGCGGCGCGTCGTCGGCGCTCAGCGCGTAGGAGAGATTCCACTCCTGGGGGGCCCTGCGCAGCCCCCCGGGGCCCCCGGCGGCCCGTCGCACTGGTAGGGCCGCTTGAGCCAATACATGCGCTTCTCCACCGGCGTGCGCGTCCGCTCGAAGGAGTCCCACTGCTCGGCCAGGAAGCAGCGGCACACGGCGCACACCAGCGCGCAGCCCTCCGGGGTCACCTCCTGCGCCCCGGGCGCCGGCTCCTGGTGCTGCAGGAAAGGGAAGAAGGGCTGGCTGTCGCGGGGGTACCTGACTTGCAGCTTCAGCTCCTTGCCCCGGCTGATCCCGCCGCCGCAGATGAAGCAGCAAAGCGCCGCCGCGCTGGAGGCGCCAGAAGCGGCAGCAACCGCAGCAACCGGGGACTCGCTCGAACTACAGCAGCTGCTGCCCGCCGCCGCCGCCGCCGCCGCTCCTCCACACTCGTCCCCGGACGCAATCGCGGCCATCAGCCGCTGCTTGCGGGAGATCGGCGCCTCCTTCTCCGGATAATCGCTCATTTCGCCCTCGGGGAGTCGCCGCCTGGGCGGTGGTGGTGGCGGCGGCGGCTGCGGGAGGCTCCCCAGGGCTGCTCGCTCATCCTGCAGGCGCCGGGTGGCCGGACACGCTCGGGGAGGGCGAGAGAGAGCGCGCGCGAACGAGCGGGGCTGCCGGAGTTGGCTGCGATTAGTTGGTTCCCATCTGCAGACTTGCTGCTGCCACCGCCGTCACTTTGGGAGTGGGTGGGAAAGGACTGGGATCCGGGGTTTTGGTTTTTTGGCGCGGGGCGCTGCTGCGGGCGAAGGCTGAAGACGGTTGCCAGCCGCGTCCCGCTCCAGAGCTAACTTCGGCCGAGTGGAGGAGCCGCCGCCGCCGCCGCCGCCGCCTGTGCAAAGTTTGGCTGCGAACTCGGCAGCGCCATCTCCCCCTCTCTTTCGCTCCCTCCCTCCGTCCCTGGAGGTGGGTCTCCTCCGCGCCACCAGCAGCGGCTTCACCAATAAACCAGCCCCCTCGCCTGCCGGAGCCTGTCTCTCTTCTCCCCCCCCCACACACACCTCACCCCAAGCCAAGTTCTGCAGCGTGGGGAGGGGGAGGCAGGCGGGACGGACGTAGCCCTTCTTACTCGGGCTCTCCGCCGAGGCTCAGAAAGAAAGCGCCGCTTCGGAACAGCTTCACCGCCGTAGACTGCCCTGCGCCCCATCTTATGGACCCGAAAAGAAAATAAATGGGGAAAGGAGGGGTGGGGGTTTGTAAAGAGTGTTCTTGCATTTGGATCTGCGACAGTCAAGTCCCAATTCCCACTCAAGGCTCTGAGGGGCTTGGTAGAATACAGTAATAGCAGTTTCAGCCTCTGCTCCCTCATCTGTAAAATGGGAATAAAGATCAGCCATTCTTTACTTTCTCAGATTGTCAGTGGAGCAGTTTAAAGAACTTTGCTTCAATGGGGCTGAATTACTGCTGTTTTTCACTAGCACAGCCTTCCCCAGCCTGGTGTCCTCCAGATGTTTTGGACTTCCACGCCCAACATTCCTGACCACTGGCCGTGCTGGCTGAGGCTGGTGGGAGTGGAAGTACAAACCATCTGGAGGGCACCGGGTTGGGGAAGGCTACTTTAGCACTACCGAGAGAGGCACCTTTTGCAGGCAGTTGGAAGAGGGTTGATCACTGTGGTTCTTCCACTGGGCCCTTAAACTATGTAGTATTTCCACTCCTGCAGTGCAAAAGTGGCTGGTGTATTAACATGGCAACCATAGCAATCTGGACAACAACAAAGTTAGCACTTTTTCTTCTTTTTTGCACCAAGATGGAATGAAACTGCTTTAAAACTTCTTAAAAGGCAAACATGAGCTGATGAAAACTAGCAGGCTAAGGGAACACACTTTGAGTGTAGGGCATGAAATGGCAGAGGTGGAAGCAGGTGGTTATTTGTATTTTTTTCCCTTCACGTACTTGTGCTTCAGTGCAATAATGCAATGGATTTAAAAAGAAGAAGAAGCAAACACAAGGTGTTGCGTAGTAGTAATGGTAGGCAACAAGTTGCACAACACATAACAATGGAGGAATATCCAGCGAATGGAGGTGAAAATCCCACCAATCAGACCTGGAGAATCAGACCTTTTTGAAAAGTCTCTTTGAACAAAAAATGCGGGCAATGTGAGGATAAAGTATAGGGCACCTGGCTAGGGGTTTATGGGAGTTGTAGTTGAACACATCTGGAGGGCACCAGGTTGGGGAAGGCTGTTTTAGAACTTCAATTCAGAGGGCCATTGTTCAACAACCCCATCACCAACTGGGTAATAGACCATGCTTCCAGTCAGGGTGGGCAACACACAGGATCCATGTGGCCCTGCTGTCCCCTGACATGCAACAAGTTTGAGTTCTTTTTAAAAAAAACAAAATAGCATATCATAGCTGTGGAGTGCTGAAATTGACATTTAGCTTGTGACTAGATGATTCAGTAGCGCTTTGCCAGTCTCTGAAAGGTTGGTGCTGGAAGTGCATTGAGTCTCAGAAAAATTGCTACAAACCAGATATTTTTTAAAAAACAAGCCAACAGGACCACAACGAAAGATAGAATCATAGAATCATAGAAAAGTAGAGTTGGAAGGGGCCTACAAGGCCATGGAGTCCAACCCCCTGCTCAATGCAGGAATCCAGGTCAAAGCATCCCTGACAGATGTCTGTCCAGCTGCACCTTGAATGCCTCCAGAGTGGGAGAGCCCACCACCTCCCTAGGTAGTTGATTCCATTGTCTTATTGCTCTGACAGTCAGGAAATTTTTCCTGATGTTTAGGTGGAATCTAGGATACTGGATTGCTGGAAGTGATGTCGCCTGGATTCTCTGTAATAACTGAGTGAACAAGTGACAACCATTCTAAATGGCTAGTGTAGAAGCACCCTAGGCTTTGCCTCTCTAGTGGGTATCTTTATGCCAAATAAGAGAAATGTTGCCTTTAAAAAGACCACACTACACAACTTTTCCTGCTCAGGAGAACAAAAGTAGTTATTCTACTGCAGAGCTGTCTGTAGCAGAACTTTCCAGAAGTTCAAAGAGTTGGGAATTGCTCTGTCGTCTAAGAGCATGGTATTCAGTCTAGAAAGAAGAGGTTACTGAAAGATATGATGGTAAATAGCTTAGTTTTAAAGACAGTTTCATGGAAGAGAGATGTCTCCACACTCCACAGCTAGGGAGGCAGTTGGACCATTGGAAGACAATGGAGTTAAAGGAATACTAAAGGAGGATAAGGAGATTACAGAGAAGTTCCATGAATTCTTTTCATCTGTCCTCACAACAGAAGATATAGGACAGATACCTGTTCCTGAACTGATGTTTTCAGGAAGGGAGTCTGAGGAGCTGAGACAAATAATGGTGACAAAAGATGACGTTCTCAACGTTATTGACAAATTGAAAGTTAATAAATCACTGGGCCCAGATGGTATCCATCCTAGAGTTCTCAAATATGAAATTCCTGATCTTCCAACAAATATATATAACAGGTCCCTCAGATCAACCTCTGTACCAGAGGACTGGAGAATGGTGGCTAGGAAGACATCCCCCCTCCCCCTTCAGGGTCATCCCATGAAGCTAAGTTATAAAAGATTCAGGATAGATACAAGAAACAGATAAAACTATGCCCTGTTCTTCACTACAGTGCATAAACTATGGAATTCGCTACCACAAGATGTAGTGATGGCCACCAATGTTGTAGTGATGGCCACCAATTAGGGCATTCCATAAGGTGGACACCACCACAAAGAAGGCCCACTTCCAGGTTGCCACCAGATGGCAATTTCCCGGTCACTGTACAACCAGCAAAGCCTCCTCCAATGATCTTAGCAATTACACAGGTCTATATCAGGGAAGGTGATCGCCAGGTAACCTGGTCCCAAGTTATTCTGGGCTTTATATACTACGTTAGAGAGAACCTGGCTGATTGATAGTAGTAGCTGAACCAGTAGCTGATAGATAGCCAATGTAGTTGCTTCAAGCTGGTGCAATATGTGTTCAGCCAGGTGCCCCACTCAGCATCCTGCCGCTACATTCTGCACCAACTACAGTTTCCGGACCAAGCATAAGGGTAGCCTCAAATAGAGTGCATTACAGTTGTCTAAATGCACGTAGTAGTTTCTTGCCTTCACACCCTGTTTGAGCTTCCAGGGGCATCTGGCCAGTCGCTGTTAGGAACTGTACGCTGAACTAAATTAACTTTGGACTGTCCCAGCAAAACAGTTCTTACTTTCCTATATTCATACTTTGCAAAAGTGTGACCATCTTTGAATGTCTCACCTTGGTAAATCAACTAAGAGTCACATTGGTCAGAATGCACATTTCAGTTACAAGTGGCTTTCTTCTGCATTTACAAAAGAGAACCATTTGGCACACCAGAGGTGAAAGAAGTGTTTTTAGAACCACTTGTATGAGTGAGATGCAGTGTGGTGTAGTGGATAAGAAGAGTATCAGACTTAGATCCAGGTTCAAATTGGCACTCCCCCATGAACCTCACTGGCTGACCTTGGGCCAAGCACTTGAAGCTTGACCTACCCCAGAGGGTTGTTCAGAGGATAAAACTGGGAATGTGGGCAAAGAAGAACCATGTATTGCCATCCTGCATTCTTTGGAGGATAAAAATAAGTAATGTTCTGCCTATTGACTGAATCAAGACATACACAAACTATGAGGTAGTTAGAGAGAAGTTCTGCTTCCAGGAGCTATTGCTCAGCCTCCTCCCCAAAAGAAGACTCATCTTGCAGTTTGAGGACCCAGAGTTCAATGTGTCTAATAATGATGTCCTGTACAAAAATAGCATTAAATTGGGTACAGACGAGATGGTCCAAAGCTATCCATGGTAGCTAGGTCTAAGGTACATTGTGAAATTGACATCATAGAAGAAAACCATATCAAAGAAAGCAGGGACCAGGGATTCCTAAACTTTGTCCTGGTAAGCTTTCCTTAGCTAAGAAAACAAATGCTTTGAGTCTCCCCAGATGTAACAGGAATATTTGCTTCTAGCACTCACTTCCGAACTCCGCCGGAGGTAAAGTGGATCAAAACAAAAGTGAACAGTGCCCAACAGACTGCCATGGAGTTCCATTACCACAGAGAACATGAGGTGCTTTATACCAAGTCTACCTCAGGGAAGGGGAACCTCCAGCAGTCAGGCCATACATGGCCCACAGGGGTTCTCCATCTGGCCTGCTAGCGTCTTCTGAGGCTTGTCCTGCTTCCTTGTGAGGAGACATGCTGCTCATCCTTCTGACTGGACATGCAGAAGCTATCCTACTTCTAAGTAGACATGATGCTCATGCTTACTTTTGAGTAGACATTTGGGATGCTATTTGAAAGTGCTTCTTAGTGATTCAGTCCTGCTTACTTCTGAGTGGACATGCAGAAGCCTTGTCCTGATTAGGCTTAAAACCAGTAAGAATCACATTTCAGGCCCACCCGCTCTGCTTTTGGCCATGCTCACTTTGCCGTTGGCCCTGCCTGCAGATGGAATGCAGCCCATGAGACCTTTCCCAATTTGGAATTCAGCCCTTGGGATGAAAAAGGTTCCCCACCCTGGTCTACCTTGCCCACTATTGTCTACTCTGACTGGCAGCAGCTCTCCAGGATCTCAAGTGAGGGTATTTCTCACTCTTTGCTGTCTGGGTTCCTCTTTTAATTGGATCCTGGAGATTGAACCTGGGACCTTCTAAATGCAAAGCATGTGCTTTACTGCTGACATATGATCCCTCTGCAAAGTGTCCCATGGAAAAGGTACAGGGCAGCTGAAGACCAGAAGAACAACAGTGAAACAAAAGACCAGCAGAAGACCTATCCTTAGTAGACTGGACCAAAATGGTCCTCAGACTGCAGTAAACTCCAAACGGCTGACTGACTAGTTTCCCACACAAGCAGCACCCACCCATGTCTATACTACTTGGCCTCCCTGATGCAGCTTTTGCTTCTAACAACAGCTGCGTTGCATTTTGCACATGGGAGAAATGTCATCGCCCCTGGTGCTGAAAGCATGATGTTCCCCATAACAACTGGCTGCAAAATCAAACAGATTGTATGACGTCAGCTCAGAAAACACCCAGGAGAGGAAAGTCGACTCCTCTTCCTCCAGGGATGAAGTTCTGCTTTCTTCGCAGGTGGCCCCAGCATTCAAGGATAGGGTGGGAACACAGAAGGGCACTAAGATAAATGTTAGGATGCAAACAAATAAATTGTGAACCTTCCAGAGAGCTTCGGCTGTGGGGCGGTATAGAAATGAAAGAATGAAATGAAATGAAATGAAACAGAGGACGGGGGTGGGAGTGGGATGTCTCTCCTTAAGTGCTCTAAGAGTAAAAATCATATTTCATATTTGAATGTATCCATAAGGCAGCCAAAATCAAAGGGAGGTTTGAATGGAGAAGCAAGTGCAGCTTAGGCAATGCTTAAGCTTTCCTTCCTTTTAATGGGGTTTAATTTTTACAGGCAAGGGGTTCATAACCACCTCAAAGTCATGCCCTCTGGCCTGATCACCCAGCCTCTTTATGCCAGACACACAAGGGATGAGTGTAGTTCAGGGGGTGTCAAACCGCTCCTCTTTCAGTCCACGGGCCCAATTCAACTTCAGAGAAGCACTGCGGGTTGCATTCCAGTGGTGGGCAGGGCCAAAGATAAAGGGGGTAAGGCCAAAATACCAACATATTTTTAGCTTAAAACTCTTACTGCTAGTAACTAAGCCTTAGGAGAGGAATTTCAACTTTTTAGAAGGGGAAAAAACACAAAAGCCAAGAAACCACCAATCAGTGGTTGGGGGACAGGGTGTGGGGACAGGGGGTAAGGCTTTCTGGGGAACCCTGGAAGGCTGGACAGGGACACCAGGCATGCTGGATTTGGCCCGTGGGCCTGAGATTCTACACCCCTGGTGCAGTTCTTTATGAAAAAGGGAAAGTATTCCACATGCTCTCAGATGCCCTTTGTCTCAAATATTAATACACATACCGCACTTTTGGTCTTGGAAGTACAAACAGATTCTAGGAATCAGTTTTGTTGCAACCTGTCTCAACTTGTCCCTTGCCTTTTATAGGCAGCATATATCTAGCCATTTATCCCTAGCCAAGGGACTACACTGGTTTTTGGTGTGTTTCCAATTCAAAGGAAGTTCTAAATGGCCTGGAGCCATATACCCTGAAGGACCACCTTCTTCTGTACAAGGCTGCCTATTTGGAGATAGGGCCTTTTTGGTTGTGGCGCCACAACTGCAAATACCCTCCTTGGAGATGTGCACTTGGCAAACTATGCTGTCCACCTTCAAAACCTGTTTATTTTCCTGTGCCTTCCCAAACTGCATTTTGCTACTGGTTTTGACACTTTTATTGCTTTGGTCTCAGCATCACTGATTTTGGAATTGTGAGTTAGACATTTATAGAAAGAAAGACTCTAGCCCAGAGGTAGACAACGCGGCTCCCGTTGGCACCAGTGCAAGCCTGGACACTTTTCTTTGTGCCCACTGAGGTGCCCTACCCCTCCACTTTCTATTTTTAATTTTTTTAAATTAACACATTTTCTTAGTGGTAGCTGGGAATGAGCTGGTGGGGGGGGGGAGAGAAAAAGAGTTTGCCTTCCATGAAATAGGTTTCTGTTGTTGGTGCTGAGAACTGTGCATTTGAAGAAGTTGCTTAGTGTGTTGGGACTCAGACCCACCTCTGCCCTCCATTCAGACTTTTGGGCAGGTTACATGAACTTTGATACTAGCCATGCCATGCCCAGAAAAGGCTGCCTACTATTTATCTGGCCCTAGCAAAAATTGGGGCGGGGTTATATATTTGTCAACAGTTTTAATGGCTTTCAAATGCAACTTTGCTTGAAAGATAAGTATCCGCAAAGTGGGGGCAGGGGAGGGAGCTTGTGATTCACCAGGCTGTCTCTGAACGCCAGGGCCATTTTCCTGTGAATGTCCCAGACTGGAAGTCGGTTGAATTTTGCCCCACTTTGAGCCAAGTACTGCACAGCACGCCTTTGCTCTGTTAATTCACTTGGGCGATTTCATTAGCTAAACGCCTTTCACTTTTGACAAATCTCAGGCAGGATTCCATGGCTCGCCTGTCTCTACCCCTCCCGTCATCTAGCTTTGCCTTTCAGGATAAAAGCAACTAGAAATGGAAATGCAACACCACAGGTTGGCCACCAGGGTGCACCAAGGCATTTTAATTCAATTTGTCGTCATCATCATGATCATCATGATCATGATCATCATCATCATCATCATCATCATCATCATCATCATCTACTATTACTACTACTAAGGAGGCAACCTGTCTCAGAAACACAGTGGAAAGTTTAAAATTATAATTTTTGAAAAACTATTATATAGTATTCATACAGCACATCATGAAAGGGCTGTACCCTCCATGGTAGAGCACATGCTTTGCATGCAGAAGGTCCAAGGTTCGATCCCCAGAATCTCCAGGTAAGAAATGCAAGCAAAGACTCCTGCCTAAAACCCCGGAGAGCCACTGCTGCCAGTCAGTGGCCTGATTCACACAATCACAGGGTAGTTAACAAGCCACAGTGGCTTGTTAACTATCCTGTGGGTGCCAGTCACAGGCCAGCTGGGTTGCATAATTACACTTGCTGAGCACAGCTTGTTGGGATGGTTAACAAACCACCCAGAAGAACCGATGGCCTATTGTAGGGTTGTGGGGTGGCTTGTTCACCACCCCAACAAGCCACCCTCGCTGGGTTCAGACAACATGAGAAGCTGCAGCAGTGGGGGCTTGAACTGGCGACCTAGTGCCCACAGGCACCACAACCCACTGTGGCTAATAAGCCACGGTGGGCTGCAGTGATCGTGCAAACCAGGTCAGTGTCTGTCAACAACAGTGGGCTAGATGGACCAATGGTCTGACTCAGTATAAAGCAGCTTTCTATGTTTGTATATAATTAAAACACTCAACTGATAATGTGCTAAACAGAGGTCAAAATTAAGAATATAAGAAGAGACATGTTGGATCAGACCAAGGGCACATCTAGTCTAGCATTCTGTTCGAACAGTGACCAACCAGCTACCTGTGGGAAACCCACAAGCAGGACATGAGTGCAACAGCACCCGCCACTTGTATTCCCCAGCAACTGGTCTGGTATACATACAGAGGCATACTGCCTCTGATACTGGAATTAGCATATAGCCATCCGGACTACTAGTCATTGATAGCTTTATCCTCCATAAATTTGTCTACTCCCCTTTTAAAGCCATCCAAATTGGTGGTAATCACTACCTCTTGTGCTAGCAAATTCCATAGTTCAACTATTTATTTATTTATTTTTACGTTTGTATCTTACCTTTTTTCCTCCTGCAAGGAACCCAAGGCAGCTTACACGATCCTCCTCTCCATTTTATGCTCATAACAACCCTTTGAGGTAGGTTAGGCTGAGAGTCAGTGACTAGCCCAAAGCTTCATAGCTGAGTGGGGACTAGAACCTGGATCTCCCAAGCCTTAGTCTCTAACCACTACAACCATACTGGCTCTCTATGTGCTGTTGTGTTTTGTCTGTCCCACCAATCAGCCTCATGGGATGACCCCATTGTGTTCTAGTATTATGAGAGAAGAAAAATGTATCCCTAACTTTTCATTTCAACAGCTAGAAAAGAAGCAGCATCTATTGAAATCAAGTCTCCAATTATATTTCTGCATGACTACAACTATTGGCTCTTGTTCTTGTGAATGCGATCCTAACGGGGCAAATTGTGAAATCTGGATGCGCACAGACTGAACAAGGTGGAGTGGTAACTAGGAAAAGGGAGGGGGAGACAGAGAGGTAACTCCCAGGAATCGGATACACGGAGCCACATATCACGTTCACAGGGGTTCAGCCAGAGTGGCTGTGTCCAGAAGTGAGGATTAGAGCTCCAGAAAGGGCATCATTCGTGAGTGCAAAAAGTCGCACCGAGGTCGGCCATCAATATTTATCAGGGAGGAAAGCTGAGATCCGACAGAGGTGAAAAATAGCGGCAGACAGGTGCTGCCATTTGCTGGCAGGACAGCTTGCCAGGGAAGGACATGCTGTTCATAAACAAAAACAAGCACAGGTGGCTTGGTCTTCAAATGGAAGGCGGCCACTTTGCTCCTCCTTCAAATGGCTTCCTCACTTTGCCCATGGCATCTAGAATACACATCCCCTCCCCACGCCCCAGTAGAGTCAGCATCTAATTTTATTACAAGCAGAGCTGTGGGCAGGCTTGCTACTAGCTACATCTCTCAAAGGCTGGCCTGCTTCCAAGCCCCACACATAGACCCTTGGATAGTAGCAGAAGGGTTGGCAAAGATGTCTGCTGGTGATCCTAGAGGGCTGCAGCCAATCAGCATAAAGGCAACTACCGTATGTTAGATGGATCATTAATCTCCTAGTGGCAGGAGCCTCTTAAGTATTGGGAGAGGCCAGAGCTTAGAGGGTGGATCACTTGCTTTGCATGCAAAAGGTCCCAAGATGGGTCTCTAATTAAAACATCTCAGCAGGGCTGGGGAAAGACCTTCCCTGGGTAGTGGTGCAGTGATAAATTCTGAAGTGCAGGCACATTGTGATGATCCACATAGCCATGCCCCCAAGGTCATGTTGTTCGAATGCCTGACTGCCGTCTCCCAAAGCAGTTACTTTATTCCCAACTCAAGGATGGAAAGCGGAATATCGGTGGTCAATATAAGAGGTTTAAAGATGTTCATAAGGCTAATCTAAAAAAATGCAATATAAACATCGAAAACTGGGAAGCTCTGGTCCATGAACGATCTAAATGGATCGTTCACAAAGATTCTATGGACTTTGAAGAAGCCCGAGTGCAAGGTGAAAGGGAGAAACGTGCTAAGCAAAAAGCACGTCAAATGAATCCTTTACAGGACCATCTTCCATCTGGTAACCTGTGTCCTCACTGTGGGAAGCTGTGTGGATCTAGAATTGGCCTCCACAGTCACTTACAGACCTATCGCTAGAGTCTACACAATTTTCTTTAGAATTTCCTCCTTTAAAAATTTTTCTTTTTGTAAATTTTTTATCCGGGAAGACAATCTTACTCGGTCACGAGTGATCGCCTACTACTACTCCCATGTAAGAACAACCCACAGCTTCAACCAGGGTTGGCATCAAGGGCAGGCATGTTTGGGTACCTAGCAAAGACCCACATCCCAGCAGGGGCCCACTGACAAAACCCCCTGGATTGGTTCTCCTCTTCACCATTGCAACCTGCTTGCTCACCTGCATCTCGCTCAGACAATGGTGTTGGTGACAAGGAGGAACAGCAGATAGATTTCATAGATTTCATAGATCATAGAGTTGGAAGGAGCCTAAGGCTATCGAGTCCAACCCCCTGCTCAATGCAGGGAACTAGAGGAGTTCACTGGCTCTCTGCCTGTCTGACAAGCAATTAGTAGCAATGATGAGAATGAGCAATAGAAGCTGGTGACAATGGCAGTGAGAAGGCAGACTCACTGAGGAAGGGGGCCCATTGAGGGTGCCTTGCCGAAGTGCCCTCCAAAACCTGGAGCCAGCAATGGCTCCAACACAACAATATTTTTCGTAGGCACTCCTTTTTGATTATGCTAAAAAAAGGTACCTGTCCAGCAGCAGTCAGGACAGTGACAGTGATACTGCAGGGCTTCCTTTTGGTGCCGGGATGCTGCCGGGAGCACTGCTGTCAGCATCCTGACTCAGACAGGAATGCTGCTGAGCATGGATTGTCAGAGCCTCTTTGCTCCACGAAGCACTTTTGCAGCTCCTGCATCAAAAGATGTAACTCTCTCAACATCTAGAGGACAAACTGCTCCAGAAGGCTGCGCATCAGAGAAAGAGCCTCTGCCTGCTGGGGAGGGAATTTGGGGAGGCTGAGATTGGAGTCACTGCGCCTTTCATGTTCCTTGGTCTCTCAAAGCTACCACAGAAGGTTTTTTTGCACGCACATGCTCTTAGTGTGGTTTTCATTGTCTGTGAACTGGATCGGGCTTTCTGGACTATTGCAGACTGGCTACATGGTGCCAGAAGGGCAAAAAAGTGATTTTGTCACACTGGTCCTTGTCAAGCGAACACTTTGTTACTGCTGAATAATTGCAAGCTGGAAGGCAACAGAAAGTCTTGAATGCATTGTTTTGAAAACACTGGGGATGCAATCTCAAGATAAAAATACCTGGTTTTCGGCCAGCAAATTGAAACCGGGTGAAAAAGCAGAGGCAGAAACTGTAAGTGTATAAACTTCTTGTTCCTCACATGCTTCTAAGAGCAGTTGCAGAGGCATCAGGGACTAACAGCGTCAGCAAAAGCAGACACCCACTCAGAGAAAGCCTTGGTGAGGAGCTCAGAATGAGCATGCCTAGATAAAAAGGCCTGCAAGGGGGAGAGATGCCTCCCCTTCTCCTGTGGAAAGGCCAAAGGTCAGCGTGCAGCTGTGACTCACCGAGTGGCATCCCGCCCACAGAGGCAGGAGCCAGCCAAGTGCCTCCGTATGGCGTGAGGTTTTTCAAGCATTCCCTTTTCATCTCCACCGTGTGCCAAGTTCATATGCCAAAGTGCTCTGTCAACGCAGAAGAATGACTGCAACTCTTTCAAAAAAACAAAGAACCTCTCCAAATCCTCCCAAACTGTAATTGAAAAACTTAAGATGTTTATAAAGCTATAAGCTGCTCCATTAAGATAAATAAGCTTTAATTCCAGGGACTGGGGCAAAGGTACTTGGTTGAGATACTTGTGCACTAAACCGGCCTTCCCAAACCTGGTGCCCTCCAGATGTGTTGAAGTACAGCTCCCTTTATTCCTAGCTGCTGGGAATGATGGGCATTGCAGTTCAACACATCTGGAAGACACCAGGTTGGGGAAGGCAGTACTAAAGAACCATAAGCAGCAAGTTATTCTCCAGGAATTGTCCCCGTGTGTGACCGTGGTACAAGACGCTTCCATCCAGAAGCAGCATTCACATGAGCAAAGGCAAGCAATCCTTCAAGGGTTATTAAGAAAAAAGAAAGAAAAAGGATTCTTCCATTTATCTTATTCTGTATGGTTCAGACACTTTTTATATGCCAGAGGAGATACCATTACGTTTTGTGAACTGCCCAGAGAGGTTTGGCTATTGGGAAGCATAGTTATGTCATCAATAAATAAATAAAATAAACACCATTTCCTCCATAAGCATGATCTTCTCCACACAAGGAGGGTCTCCTCCAGAGAAGGTGACTGTGTTCCTACTCTGTCTTCACTTTTCTTGCTAAAACACTGCAGGGATTTTGCATGCTGAAGTGAAGGTTACCGTAGTTATGTGCAAGACTAGCCCCGGCCATAGAGGCAAGCTAGATAGACGCTTGTGCTGCCCAAATTTAAAAAGTACCACTAGCCACAGCTATGTAAATGTCTTGGAGAGAGAAAGAAGCCACTGCATTTGTGATGGAGCAGAGGTACAGAAGAATAGCACAGCAGCTCATCAGCTGGACTCACATCCCCCTGCACTCTAGGTGAGTTGTATAGAGAGCCTTCTCATTAATAGAAGTATAGCTTCCAAATCATGGGAAGTACCAGTTCCGCTCTACTCAGCACTGGTTAGGCCTCATCTTGAGTACCGTGTCCAGTTCTGGGCACCACACTTTAAGCAGGATGCAGACAAACTGGAAGGGGTTCAGAGGAGGGCAACAAAGATGATTAGGGGACTGGAAACAAAGCCCTATTAAGAGAGACTGAAGGAAATGGGCATGTTTAGCCTTCAGAAGAGGAGACTGAGGGAAGATATGATAGCACTCTTCAAGTACGGTATTTGAAAGGTTGTCACACAGAGGAGGGCCAGGATCTCTTCTCAATCATCCCTGATTGCAGGACACGGAATAATGGGCTCAAGTTACAGGAAGCCAGATTCCGCCTGGACATCAGGAAAAATTTCCTGACTGTTAGAGCAATACGCCAATGGAACCAACTACCTAGGGAGGTCGTGGGCTCTCCAACAATGGAGGCATTCAAGGTGCAGCTGGACAGCCATCTGTCAGGGATGCTTTAACCTGGATTCCTGCATTGAGCAGGGGGATTGGACTCGATGGCCTTATAGGTCCCTTCCAACTCTACTATTCTATGATTCTATTATCTCCATCAGTTGCCCAAGCCACAGACAACCATTGCAAATATGGGAAAGTAAAGAAGTAAAGACATTAAAAATTAAAATGAGAAAAGGGTATACTGGTTAGCCCATGATCATTTAACGTGCTGTCGAGTTCTGCTGCTTGGTGTCATCATCAGGCGATCACTTGTGACCGAGTAAGATTGTCTTCCAGGATTAAAAAAAAAGAAAATTTACAAAAAGAAAAATTTTAAAAGGAGGAAATTCTAAAGAAAATTGTGTAGACTCTAGTGATGGGTCCGTAAGTGACTGTGGAGGCCAATTCTAGATCCACAGCTTCCCACAGTGAGGACACAGGTTACCAGATGGAAGATGGTCCCGTAAAGGATTCGTTTGACGTGCTTTTCGCTTAGCACTTTTCTCCCTTTCACCTTGCACTCGGCTTCTTCAAAGTCCATGGAACCTTTGTGAAAGGCCAACCTCCATTTAGATCGTTCATGGGCCAGAGCTTCCCAGTTTTCGATGTTTACATTGCATTTTTTAAGATTAGACTTAAGAACATATTTAAACCTCTTATACTGACCACCGATATTCCGCTTTCCATCCTTGGGTTGGGAATAAAGTAAGTGCTTTGGGAGACGGCAGTCAGACATTCGAACAACATGACCGGTCCATTGAAGTTGGCATTGAAGGATAATTTTTTCAACGCTAGTAGTCTTTGCTTCTTCCAGTACACTGACATTTGTTCGCCTATCTTCCCAAGTAATTTGCAGGATTTTCCGGAGGCAACGTTGATGAAACCTTTCAAGGAGGTGGAAGTGACGTTTATAGATAGTCCATGTTTCGCAGGCATACAATAAAGTTGGTAATACAATGGCTTCATAAACCAGTGTTTTGGTCTTCTTACAAATATCCCGATCTTCGAACACTCTATGTTTCATTCGAGAAAATGCGGCACTTGCGGAGCTCAAACAATGCTGGATTTCACTGTCAATGTTAGCTGTAACAGAAAGATAGCTGCCAAGATAGAGAAAACGATCGACATTTTCCAGTATTGCCCCGCCAAGCTGGATAGATGGCATCACAAAGGGTTAACTCGCACTTGCTGATGAAGCACTTTGGGTTTTTTTGATGTTAAGTGAGAGACCAAATTTTTCGTATGCTTCTGCAAAAGCATTTAGGATAGTTTGGAGATCATCCTCTGAATGTGCGGAGACCACATTATCATCAGCATACTGAAGTTCCACAATGGAGGTTGTAATTACCTTACCTTTTGCTTTCAGCCTGTTGAGATTAAAAAGCTTTCCATCTGTTCGATATATAATTCCCACACCAGTGGGAAGTTTCCCCTCGACAAGATGTAAAACCATGGCGATGAAAATAGCAAATAATGTTGGGGCGATAACACATCCCTGTTTAATACCTGATCCCACTTTAAATGGAGCACCATGAGAGCCGTTGTTGTCCAAAAACATTGCCGTCATGTTGTCATGGAGAAGTCGCAAGTTATTCACAAATTTATTGGGGCATCCAATTTTCATAAGGATAGTCCAGAGAGCTGTTCGGTCTACAGTATCAAAGGCCTTAGCCAAATCAATAAATGCCATATAAAGGGGTTGATTTTGCTCCCGGCATTTTTCTTGGAGCTGACGTGCAGTAAAAATCATGTCTACTGTCCCTCTAGAGGGGCGGAAACAATATTGAGTTTCAGGGAGGATCTCTTCTGAGATAGATAGAAGACAGTTTGCGAGAATCCTAGCAAATATTTTACCTGCGGTAGCTAAGAGAGAAATGTCCCGGTAGTTTTCCACTGTTCTATCACCCTTCTTAAAGAGGGTGATAATTATGGCATCCCTGAAGTCTTCTGGGATCTCTTCTCTTATCCAGATTTTTTCGATGAGTTTATGAAGATGTTGTACAAGTTCGGGGGGGGCTTCTTTAAAGATTTCAGCAGGAATCCCATCTGGTCCACTAGCTTTGTTATTCTTCATTTGATTAATGGCTTTTATAACTTCATCCAAAGTGGGGAGTATTGCAAGTTCCACATGGGCAGTTTCCCCACCACACAGAGGAACAATGTAAATCTCTGCAAAGTTTGCTCTGTTCCAAAGATTGTATCAGTATTGAACAAGAAAGGCCAGCAATTACACAGAAGGCAAATTCCATGTTTGGCAAAATTAGGAAAGGAATCGAAAACTGCCACTATCATACTGCCCTTATACGAATCTATGCTGCATCCAAACTTGGAATACCGTGTAGAGTTCTGGTACCGCACCTCAAAAAGGATATTGTAGAGTTGGAAAAAGTGCAGAAAAGAGTAACCAAAATGATCAAGGAGCTGGAGCAACTCCCCTATGAGGGAAGGTTACAACATCTGGGACTGTTTGGCTTAGAAAAAAGGCAAATACCAGTAGACATGTTACAGGTGTATAAAATTATGCATGATGTGGAGAAAGTAGATATGGAAAGGGGAGAAAAACTTCTCCCTAATACGAGAACCTGGGGTCATCCTATGAAGCTGACAGGTGGGAGATTCAGGACAGATAAAAAGAAGGACTTCTTCATACAGCACATAGTTAAGCTATGGAATCCGCTACCACAAGATGTAGTGATGTCCACCAATTTGGATAGCCTTAAAAGGGGATTAGACAAATTCATGGAGGATAAAACTATCAATGACTACTAGTCCTCCTGATGACTATATGCTACGTCCAGTATCAGAGGTAGTATGCCCATGTACACCAGTTGCTGGGGAACACGAGCGGAAGGATGCTATCTGACTCATGTCCTACTTGTAGGTTTCCCATGGACAGCTGGTTGGTCACTGTGAACAGAATGCTGGACTAGATGGACCCCTGGTCTGATCCAGTATGGCTCTTCTTATATTCTTATAAGGATACAAACTTTTATCTCCTATCCCTGAGTCGCTTCTGCAGAAATGGTTCAAGAGAACACTGTTGCACACTCAGATACAAGGGACTATCTACTTCTGAATTGTCCAAATGCGCAAAGCTACTCAGAAGTGAAATTGCAAGTGGAGCTTGCAATGAATCAATCCACTGGCACTCACAGCTGGCAGAACTTGGTGAATTTTACGAGAGGAAATTAGAAGGCTGAGAAATCTTCCATTCTTAGCGGGTTCCCTGCCAGTCTGGAGTTTGAGATCAAGGGTCACATCCAAAGGGTTCTTCAGTGTGCTCCTGAAAAGAATTGATGGAAGTCTTTGTTTGGAAAGCTCTGGCCAAGGGACCTCAAAGACAGCCAAGCATACACATACAGATGCCCTTGTACAGAACAAGCCTAGGTACACATTAATTGTGTACTTAAAAGGCAAGGCACATGCACTTGGAAGTTCAGAGTTCAAGAACAACACATTGAAGAGGAAGATGTGCGCTGTTTCCAGGGCATTAGAGTCTTGGAAATCGCAGGGCTTTCAAAATAAAATGCATCGTCCAAATGCTTTCTTCCTTTAATTTGATGTTTAACCTATTAGGCTGGCCCCATTTTCACAGTATATAGATGTACCGCTACATACAAACAGGAGGTAGCGCCCCGCCCCCCTGCAGTGAGGCCATAGCTCAGTGACAGAGCACCTGCTTTGCACACAGAAGGTCCCAGGTTCAATCTCCGTGATGGGCTGGAAAAAATCCTGCCTGAAATCCTGGAGAGCCTTTGTTGCCAGTCCTTGTTGACAACACTGAGTTAGATGGACCAAGGGTATGACTCAGTAGAAGGCAGCTTCCTCTGTTCCCGTGGGAGCTCAGCTTCCTCCCACCCACCTCCCAGCCACCGCTGTACTCCATAAACAACATATATGGCAGATGCCCTGTGTTATATCTTTGTTGAAGCTCTAAGGGAAATGTTTCTTAATGCTGCTTCCTTAGGTTTAATGTAATCCGTAAGTGTTTTAGATTTTAAGTTGTTTTTGTGATATTGTTTAAAATGTACTGATATTAGTTTGGTCGTACAGTCATGCCTTGGATTGAGAGCATAATTCATTCCGGAAACGTGCTTGTAATCCAAAACACTCTTATATCAAAACGAAATCCCCCCCAAAAAATTTGTACAGAGATTTTAAATTTAAGCCATACTACAGTACTTGTATTGCAAGACGTTGCTTGTATATCAAGTAAAAAAAAATTAAATAAATATTTACAAATTTGCTTGTCTTCCAAAACGCTCTCAAACCAAGTTACTTGTAATCCAAGGTATTACTGTATTATCTAAGCTGCTTTGTGGAGGCCATTTGCCTAGAAAAGTGGGAAATAAATACTTAAGTAATAAATGTAAATAAATAAGGGAGAGCATGGATAGCTCCAGGCAACCGTTGCCAAGGAGATGGGGATGTTTGGGAGAGAGCCAATAAAACAGTAGGAAAACTGGACAGCTGGACAGGGGAGAAAGAGGGATGAAGTCTGTGAAACTGAGGGGGAGAAAGGGGGAAAGTGTTGCTGGGATCCCGTGGAGTAAATTTAGTGACGTGGGAGCTATGACTGGACATTGGAAAAGGCAGTGGCATCTGGAAGTGGAATGCTACAGCAAAGGCCTAGGGTCTCCAGCGTGATGCCCAACGGCACCAGTGTGCCTCTTGACACCCTCCAGGCTCCCTGCCCCTTCTGATTTTAATTTTATTCCTTACGATTTTTAACTTATTTTTTAAAACTGGGAGGCTGGCATGCTGCAAAGCAGTTGCTGCCCTCCAGCACCATCTTTATTCAACATTCTGATTTCCAAATATTTGGTGGCAGCAGGCCTCTAGTTATATTGTGGAGTATAAAGGTGACAGGCCTTATAATGCCTAATGTGGGCCACCTACAGTTCCTCCGCCTCCCTGACCAGAGCAGCAGCAGGAGCCTTGCATAGCATTTTCATGTCACCACAGCTTGGCGGGACAATACTGGAAAATGTCGATCATTTTCTCTATCTTGGAAGCTATCTTTCTGTTACAGCTAACATCGACAGTGAAATCCAGCATCGTCTGAGCTCCACAAGTGCCGCGTTTTCTCGAATGAAACATAGAATGTTCGAGGATCGGGATATTTGTAAGAAGACCAAAACACTGGTTTATGAAGCCGTATTACCAACTTTATTGTATGCCTGCGAAACATGGACTATCTATAAACGTCACCTCCAACTCCTTGAAAGATTTCATCAACGTTGCCTCCGGAAAATCCTGCAAATTACTTGGGAAGATAGGCGAACAAATGTCAGTGTACTGGAAGAAGCAAAGACTACTAGCATTGAAAAAATGATCCTTCAACGCCAACTTCAGTGGACCGGTCATGTTGTTCGAATGCCTGACTGCCGTCTCCCAAAGCAGTTACTTTATTCCCAACTCAAGGATGGAAAGCGGAATATTGGTGGTCAATATAAGAGGTTTAAAGATGTTCTTAAGGCTAATCTAAAAAAATGCAATATAAACATCAAAAACTGGGAAGCTCTGGCCCATGAACGATCTAACTGGAGGTTGGCCTTTCACAAAGGTTCTATGGAGTTTGAAGAAGCTCGAGTGCAAGGTGAAAGGGAGAAACGTGCTAAGTGAAAAGCACGTCTAATAAATCCTTTACAGGACCATCTTCCATCTGGTAACCTGTGTCCTCACTGTGGGAAGCTGTGTGGATCTAGAATTGGCCTCCACAGTCACTTACGGACCCATCGCTAGAGTCTACACAATTTTCTTTAGAATTTTCCTCCTTTTAAAATCTCCTTTTTGTAAATTTTCTTTTTTTTTAATCCTGGAAGACAATCTTACTCGGTCACGAGTGATCGCCTGACTGACTGACTAAGCTGGCAGAAACAGGTTTGGTTTCAACATTAGCATAAGGGCATTAGCTGCACCAGTGTTGAGATGCCGAAATCCACTTCTATGAGCTCCATAATAATAATCTATCTAAATCTATCAAAAATTACTTATAGGTCACCTTTAAGGGTGGAACCCTCTCAGCTGTTGTACTAAACCTCATAGAACAGCCCCGGGCTTCAGACAAGATGGCCTTCTCCATTCCATTCCATAACAAAGTCCATGGGAGTTGCACAGACTCAGCCTTTCCAGCGAGTCCCTGGGAAGCAGCAGGATGGAAGAGAAAATAGACCACAGAACTCCAGTCTCCTGCTCCATCCGAATTATATGTGTTCATCAGATCGCTTTGTTCTTCACACACTTCAGTGACATGAAAACAAACCCATAGACTAGTTCATTTGAAGGGGTTTTCTTTTTTCTTGCTTTCAGAATGGCTTTGGCAGAATGCCATCAGGAAGAGGGGGATGGAGGAGGAATCAGGGGGAGGTTTATGCATCTCTGAAGGTCCCGTCCATAAAAATGCATTTCTGGCTCTCCAAAGCTCCCGCTACAAATCAGCTCCCAGCCGTTCCCTTCCTGTGCCGACCTGCTGGAGTCTGCTGTTATTCTTGGCAGGGTGCCCCGAGGAAGAAAAACCACCTCCCCCCCCTCAACACCACACACACACACACACACACCACCACCACCACCCCCATCTCCCAGTGGCTGGGGAAATGCTGATGAGATGACACCTTCAAACATCGTTCAAGGTCAGGAAAGGAAAGTTAGAGAACAGGCAGACAACAGTGAAGAGGGATCTTTTTTTAATGCTTGTTATTGCTATGCTCAGGCGTTTTTTCGCTTTCAATGCTGCAGGCTCACAGTCAACAAAGCAAAGTATCAGGGTCACAAACTCATCCCATCTCTCCATGCTTCTCCTCTGCATCTGCCAAGATGGAGTAGATGTGTCTTCCGTTCCTCCTTGGCAAACCCATCTGCGTTGAGTGGCCTGCTAGCCAACCAGGAAGGGCTAAAAGCTGGTCTCTACCTTGATTTTAGATACCAAGTCATCAGAGCCCCAATTGCTTCAGCTTAGTGACCTAGTAGCCAGTAAAAGGAAAACCCCATCTGCATGCCATTAAAGCTGAAGTTGTAAAGGGTTTGCAGTATTAATAAAAAAAAAATGGGCTGCCCCATTCTTGTCAAGCAGTGTTTCCCACCCTCTCAAGGACCAATATGCAGCACTATGTTGTTGCAACTGTTTCAAATTTCACTTTTTAAACGTTTGTTGCTCTTGAGGCAGTAGGGAAAAAGTGATAAATGTGAGACGAGCTGAACCAGTCCTCTCCAACTTGGTGCCTTCCAGACGCGCTGGACTGCAACTCCCATCATTCCCAGCCAGCATGGCCATAGGGAATGATAGGAGTTGCAGTCCAATACATCTGGAGGGTGCCAGGTTGGAAGAAAGCTGAACTAAACCATAGCCCCAGAAACCCAAAAGGAAGATGATAAGAGCCGACCTTTCAAACATCTCAGAATGATCAGCACAATCTTGTGAGTTTGCGCAGGCACATGAAGACACATGCCTTATACTGAATCAAGACCACCGGTCCTAGTACTCCAGTGCTGTTTGCTCTGGCCGGCAGCAGCTCTCCACAGATGCGGGCAAGCGTCTTTTCCATCCCTGAGTCGCCTGTAGTTCTTTAACTGAAGATGCCACAGAATGGAAGCTTGGACCTTCTGCACACGAAGCTGGCGCCCAATCATGCGCCACCTCTTTGGAGGATGACCGGGGGTCCCCACTCCCAACCCGGCTGAACATCGCGGAGGAGCTGCCTCTGTCGGGACCTTGAGCCACATCAGGGGAGCCCCAGGCCTGCAGGGGAGATGGCCATTGGACCGTCCCCTCAAGACACGCCCAGCCCGCTCTCGGGCTCGGAGGCAGATGCAGAGGGACACCTAGCCCCAGGGAGCACAGGCGCTTAAACTTTCAGGGGCAGCCGGCTGTCTGATGCAGAAGTGCCCGCCTGAGGAAGAAGGACTCCTCATGAGTAAATTATACTCGTGAACAAGGCTCTGCTTGTGAGTAGAGCATTTCTCAGGTGGCACTCATGAGTGACCTGCAGCTGTGCTCTGAGTAGGGCCCGGAAGGCTCAGGCTCAAAAGCCTTCCATTCTAGGCACAGAGTGCTAGAAAAATGTCTGCGCACCAGCTCCATGCCCAGCATGCCCCTGATAACTTTGCTCTTCCCTGCAACTCCCTGTGTTTGCGCTGTCTACTGACTTTGCCTTTGGTGCTGACCCTGTAATTCCCTGGAGCTCTGTCCTCGCACCACTGTGTAAGTAGGACAGCCGCTGAGCTGTGGTCCCTCTGACTGATGAGTCTTAAAGACCAGAGGAAATGCTGGTAATGTCAAAAAACCAAAAAGTGAAGAGGAGGAACTAGGCTTCCAGCAGCAACTCCAGATTCCATGGACAACTGGCAAGGATTCATGTCCTGCGGGATATCCGGGAGACCTGCATCACAATACATTGCTTCCCCTTGAGTTTCCTAGTTCAAAAAACAACAACAAAATTGCACACTCTGGCAAGAGCCACTACAGGGGTCTCCAGGAAAGAAGCAACGACATGGGAGCAGAGGGGCTGCTTAATGCTCACCTAGCATCTCGGAGCCCCAGCCAGATTGGCTCTTGGCTTCCTTTAAGAACCAAAATCTGTCCTTTGTGACTGGTGCTCTCAGTGTGTGCCAGCAGCTCATGCTTGGCTGTGATGTTTCCTTATAATATCTGCACACGTGCTCACGCTTGCACAATATGAATGGCGCACAGCAAAATTTCAGGTTTTTCCCATATGCTCCTTCCCTTTTTCTGGAGACTTCTCCTTTAATTCCAACTTAGCTCTCAAGAAGAACTTCTCACACAGATGCACACTTCAGTTGCCGTTGACAGTGTCACCCTAACGATGATAGACATAGGGTTGGATTGAGGATCTGCCTTCTGTGAGAGGAAAGGCTCCACTCAAGGAAGGTCCCTCCACCCAATGTTTAAGGATTCCCCTCCCACACACATCAGAGCTCAACCCATTTAGCAGGGCCTCCTGACTCCCCGTGTAGCGTTTTCAGGGGGCTGGAGGGGCTACTGTGAGAAGGAGGAGGTGGAGAAGTCCATTACCACCAGTGCAGTTGATCCAGCATAAATCTGGATCCAAGTCACAGTCCCTTTGAAAGTTATCTCATGCACAACCCAATCCTATGCATGTTTACATAGGAATAAATACCCCTGAGTTTAATAGAATTTACTCCTCCCAAGTGAGTACAACTTAATTGTTTTGATCTCTAGCCCCCCTCCCCAAAACATTCTTCAGGTGTGTGGGTTAGAACATTAAAACCACACACACATACACACACACACGTATGATTAAACATCAAGCTAAATAAAACATATGCACAAAATAAATACTCCCAGTTACAGGCATAAAACCTGACCTCTAGAAATCAGCTCAAACAGAAAGGTCTTAAAGTTAGAGCCATCAACCAATTAAAGATTTTTCTTAAATCGATCAGCTGTCAAGCTTTTTAAGCAATCTGAGAGTGAATCAATGAAATGTAAATAAAGGTGCCTACTGCATCTTGTGGACACCCCCCAGGATACATTTTTAATGCCCACGTAGCATATGAAGATTGACTGAATAAATAACAAAACACTCTTTTAGACCTCTCCAACCCCTCAGAAATGGGGACCACAGGAAGAAGGGATGGAAGAGGAGAGGTGAAGATTATCATCATTTGAAATGGTGGTATCAAGGGAAAGAAAGGAAGCGTACCTATTAGCACTGAGGAAGGGTATGCCAGATATCACCCCTTCCCTTCCTCTTGATGTGTGACATACTTGATGGATCACTCACTCACTCACTCATTCACTCACTCACTCACTCACTCACTCACTCACTCACACACACACATGGTAGACCTGACAAAAAGCACTCCTGGCTACCACAGGAACCAGAAGAAAGGATAGAGCGAGGTGTAGGACCTCAGGCTGGGGGCTAAATCCAGCCCTCTGGGATTCCCCAGAAGGCCACACTACCTTCCCATGACCCTATCCCCTTTCCTCCAACCACCAAACATTTGTTTTCCCCCCAGCTTTTGTGCATTTTTTTCCTCCATTCTAAAAGGTTGAAATGCCTCTCCTAAGGCTTCGTTACTGGCAGGAACGGGCTTTATGCTACGACATGCTAGTATTTGGTCCCGCCCCTTTTGCCTTCAGCCCCACCCACCACTGGAATACACACACCCATGCATGAGGTTCTCCGAGGCTCTCCAAAATTCGGCCCTCTGGCTGAAAGAGGTTCCCCACTCCTGCCTTAGAGGATAAAAACACACTTTGAGGCTGCAAAACGGAGTGAGCAATGGCCAAAGTCATGATCCCTCCCAAAGTCACAAGATCTGCTGCAGCCAACTGTCATTATTTAAGCCTGGACAAAGGTATGGTCTGAAGAAAACTTCAACTCTCTCTGCAAAGAGATATCAATGCGACCAGGCGGCTGAGTGCTAGCAGGAGCTATGAAGAGCACTGCCAAATTTTGCACCATACTGAGGATGGACAGACTAATGCAGAACTGCACCCATACTTCACTGGCGACATATAATAGCTGTACAGCTCCAGGCTGAAAAGCATTTGGAAAAATCCATCCGCATGACTGATTGATGCCATTTCCAATGTTCATGAGTCTGTTTCTGTTCCACTGCCCAGCCCTAAGAAGCCATCTGCAATCTGTCAAAATTAGGGAACCTTAACGACAACAACAAAAACATATGGGGGGAAATATTTGAGGGCAGAGCTGTTCTCCTTCCTTCTTGCACTGCAATGTGAAAGAAGAAAGGATTACTTTCAAGTTTGCCAAAGAGCAGAAGATGGCTCTGATTTACACCCCCACGCCCAAAAGCGGTGCCTTCCCGCTCATGTGTCTAAAACTTAAATGCTTAGAAATTTGAACTTTACAGCCCTGTCCTCATTTCTTACACAATTCCCTAACAGAGCATCAGCAAGAGACAGGGGCCATGATAACACAGCATAGCCACAGGAAAGACAGGTTGCTTACCTGTAACCGTAGTTCTTCAAGTGGTCATCTGTGCAGTCACACACATGGGCTCCGCACCTGCGCGGTGGCCATTTCGGGAAGTTCTAAAGCTGAGGAGAATCGGGCGGGAGCCCCGCCCCCATCGCACATGCTCCTTTGCGCGGCTCCCGCCCATTCCCCCAGTTCCCTGAGACCGCCTATTGCGAGCCTCGAGACCGAGGGAAAAAATGTTTCTTAGCTCGAATGCGACATCACTCCCGACATCGATATGGAGAAACAACCACTGAAAAAATTCAATGTATCGAACTCGACTGAGAGATCGAGTTGAAAAAATTATACAGCAACCGTCCCGACATTTATCCCAGTCGGATATCTATCGAATTCGAGGTAGACACCGAAGCGGGGATGGACGGGTGTGTTGTGTGACTGCACAGATGACCACTCAAAGAAGGTAAGCAACCTGTCTTTCTTCTTCGTGGTCTCTGTGCATCACACACATGGGCAGAGTAACAAGTTGACTTACCGGAGGTGGGCAGGTGTCGACTCTCACAAAGTCATTGACAACAGCACCGCCCTGCCGAACGTATTTTGTGCTCTCGCACGAACGTCAAGGCGGTAGTGGCAGATAAAGGTCAGAGGGCTGGATTTAGCCCCCAGCCTGAGGTCCTACACCTCGCTCTATCCTTTCTTCTGGTTCCTGTGGTAGCCAGGAGTGCTTTTTGTCAGGTCTACCGTGTGTGTGTGTGAGTGAGTGAGTGAGTGAGTGAGTGAGTGATCCATCAAGTATGTCACACATCAAGAGGAAGGGAAGGGGTGATATCTGGCATACCCTTCCTCAGTGCTAATAGGTACGCTTCCTTTCTTTCCCTTGATACCACCATTTCAAATGATGATAATCTTCACCTCTCCTCTTCCATCCCTTCTTCCTGTGGTGTGGACACAAGTTCTTCCTGTGGTGTGGACCAAGTTGCCGCCCGGCACAAGTCCTGTAAGGGGATTCCCCTTCCAAAGGACGTTGAAGTTGAAAGAGCCCTTGTTGAACGGGCTTTAACCGTCTTTGGCAGCTGCCTATTAGCTAGTTGATAAGCTAATTTGATGGTGTCTACGATCCAGGATGACAGCCTTTGTTTCGACACTGGCTGCCCTATCTTTGGATTTCCATAGCAGATGAATAGCTGCTTAGTTTCATAGAATCATAGAAAAGTAGAGTTGGAAGAGGCCTACAAGGCCATCGAGTCCAACCCCCTGCTCAATGCAGGAATCAATGCAGGATTAGTTTTCCTAATCGCCTCAGTGCGTTGTGTATAGAATGCCAGAGCTCGGCGCACGTCGAGGCAATGTAAAGCCTTTTCGGGTTCAGTGGTTGGAGCTCGAAAAAAAGCCAGCAATACAATGTCTTGTCCCAAGTGGAACTCGGAGACCACTTTAGCTTTAAAATGAATGTCTGTCCTAAGCACCACTTTGTCATGATGAAAAGTTGTATAAGGAGGGTCTACCCTAAGAGCACATAGTTCACTTGCTCTTCTTGCAGAAGTAATCGCGACCAAGAACACTGTTTTCCAAGTGAGCAGCCTTAGGTCAACAGTCGCCATGGGCTCGAACGGCTTAAGAGTCAGAGCTCTTAGGACGACAAGCGGCAAGTCCCAACCTGGAGATATAGCTCTGAGTGGTGGATGCAAATTTCTCAGACCTTTCAGGAACTGCTTAGTGATCGGATTAGTGAAGATCGAGGGCTGAGACGAGTCTATTCTGTATGCTGATATTGCCGCTAGGTACACTCGAATTGAAGAGTATTTCAAACCTCTAACCATCAGTGAATTTAGAAATTCCAAGATGATAGCAATTGGACAAGACACTGGATTTGAGCCCAATGTGGCTGCAAATCTAGAAAAAGCAGTCCATTTTCGATGATAAGAAATTCTTGTAGAGGGCTTCCTTGCTGCCAATAAGATGTTCTGCACCTCTTCCGAAAAACTATTACTTGATTTATCTTATCCTCCAAGCCACCAGGTTCAGTGACTTGAGGTCCAGATGCAGAACCTTGCCGTTGTGCTGAGATATCAGGTTCTTCAATAAAGGTAACCGAACGTACTAGTTCCTGGAGAGATGTAGTAGATGAGAGAACCACGGTTGACGGGGCCACCAAGGTGTTATTAGTATGCAGTTCGTACGGTATAGGGATATCCTTGATATCACTCAAGTTAGAAGTGGGATTGGAGGGAACAAATAATATAGTTTCCCCATCCAGTCTATCATGAATGCGTCTGCTATCGAATCCGGGCAGACTGTGTTTTGTGCTGTTGCAAATAGATCGATCTCCGGATGGCCCCAGTCATGGAAAATCCTGTCTAGGACTTCTCTGTTCATCTGCCACTCATGGGATAGTGTGGACACCCTGCTCAGGGCATCTGCTAGTACATTGATCTTTCCTGCAATGTGAATTGCAACAAAAGACATTCGTCTCGGCAGGGCCCATTCATAAAGTTGTAAGGTGAGGCTCGTGAGCCGAGTCGATCTCGTGCCACCTTCCTTGTTTATGTAAGCCACGACGGTTGTGTTGTCTGTGGCAATTTGAATATGACAGCCGGATAGATGATGCTCGAGGGCACGGAGGGCTTGCCACACTGCCATGAGCTCCAGCCAATTTATATGCATTTTCCTGTCCTGTGCAGTCCAAACGCCTTGCACCACTTCGGATCCGGAGTGTGCTCCCCACCCCAACAGGGACACATCCGTAGTCAGCATTCTTGTCGGTGTCAGATGGTGGAAGGGCATACCTCCTGCTAAGTTTGGCTTGTGCATCCACCATAGGAGTGTGTCTTTGACTTTTTTTTGGTAGAAGTAGCTGTTTCGATGGTTTTTCTCTTTGTGGTGAAAAGTGACGAATGAACCAATTTTGCAGGTTTCTCATTCGGAGCCGAGCATGCTGCACCACTGTGATTGTCGATTCCATATGCCCGAGCAGACGTTGTATAGAGTGAGCAGATGACATCTTTCGATCGAAGATCGTCTTTGTCGCAGTAAGTAATTTCTGTATCCTGTCTGAAGGTAGGTATGCCCGACCATCGTTCGTGTTCAAGTGAGCACCGATAAACTGTATTTCTTTTACAGCGTGCAGAACCGATTTCTTCGAGTTCAAGCAGAGGCCCAGGCCCTCCATCAAACCAAGGGTTTCTTCGAGTGCTTGTCGAAGCTTCGACCTCAACGGCACTACAATCAACCAGTCGTCGAGATAGGGAAAGATGTTAACCCCTCTGGTTCGAAGAGAGGCACAGACGACGGCGATGCACTTTGTGAACACCCTCAGCGCGATGGAGAGACCGAACGGAAGAACTGTGAACTGGTAGGTTTTTTCTGCCATCCGGAACCGTAGGTACTTTTGACTGTACCTGTGGATCGCGATGTGAAAGTATTTTCCTTCCTGAGATCGATGGATGCAAACCAATCGGTCCTGCGTAGTAGGGACAAGATCGACTGGAGTGTGACCATGCGAAACTTTCGAGGTGAGATGAACTTGTTGACAGTTCTTAGGTCCAAGATTGGCCGTAGACCCCCTCCCTTTTTCGACACCGTGAAGTACCTTGAGTACAGTCCCTCGTGCAAGCTTGATTGAAGAACTGGTACTATGGCTCCTTTTTGAAGGAGGGTAGATACCTCTTCCAACAATGTTGGGTTTGGTGTGGTGGTGCAAATGCTGAGAAAAGGAGGAAGAGCTTTGAATTCAATCTTGTATGCGTGCCAAATGATGTTCAGTACCAATCGGTCCGTGGTGATGTTGTTCCAGGACCGATGGTGTCAGCTTGGCTTAGATGGTCTCCGAAGATGGTATTCTCAGATGGATGTATAATTTCAGTGCTTGAGTTTGTTCGTTTTATAATGGAGGGGCGAGAGGAGTCAAACTCGGCGCTTGGAGAAGTCCCCCCCTCGTCGGGCTCCTCAGTACCGAGGCTGATAGGTGGCACATTGAGGCGCTTGGGCGGCCCTGCCTCTAGACTGCTGATCACCTCCTCTGTATACAGTCGATGCCAGTTGGAACTGTGTGCGATGTACAATGGAAGTGGCCCCATTGTCTCCTTCTGTATGATTTTTGTTGGATCTGAGGAAGGAGTCCCATTTTTTTCGCGTTGGGTTGCACCTTCTGTACCGCATCCAATGAGTCATCTGTAGAGTTATTGAATAGGCCTGACCCATCGAATGGGAGATCTTCAATGTGCGTTTTCGTGTCTGTAGAGAGATTTGAAGAACGCAACAATGCATGCCTTCTAAGGGCTACGGAGGCGATCATAGAACGGGCATGGCTGTCTGCTTGGTGCCTAGCAGTGTTCATTTGCAGAGCAGCCATGTCCGTAGCCTCTTTTTGAAAAACCCTGGCTAACTCCCGCTTCTCATCCGGGAGGTAGTCGCACAGGTCCCCTAGCTTCTCGACCAGAAACATTTGGTACCGAGCCATCACAGCCTCATAATTTGAGATTTTCAGACCCATAGAGGAGGAGGCATAGACCATTCAGCCTTGGGCACCGGGTGCAAAACCATAACCAGCCCAGCTGTTTAAAGATCCCTCACAGATGTTGAGAGCAGGCCGTAAAAATATCTCTCACTCGTCATGGAAAGGTCACCTGGGTCTCACTGGCATGGTCTCCTATGGCAGGTGCGTAGCTCTGCCCCATGCGGTGCTTGGCAGAAGGTTCTGATGAACAGCCTGTGCCGAATGTTGCAGCTGCTGCTACTGCTGCTGCAGTCAGACAGAAAAGGCACCAAAGAGAACAGGGGGTGGTTGGGTGGGATAAACAGACTTGACTTTTTCCTTCCTTATCTGTGGGGACACTGTGTTGCTTACCTCCATGTGATTGTGCCGACCTGACTATGATTGAATTGGGCACCGGGTGCGAAAACAAAAATTTGGCGCCATCCTCCTGCACCCTGTACACCAACTCCAATTTTCTAGCTGTAGGCTTAGTCGATGCCGGGGTTTTCCATGTCTCTTGTACGGTTTCTAGAAGAGTAGGTAGAAACGGGATCAGGGTAGTGGAGGTCTGCATGGCTTGAAGGATGTTATATATTGGATCCTTCATTTTCGGTTCCTCAATTTTTGACTCCAAACCCAGGGCCGCCGTCATCTTGGCAACATGGGCTGCGAAGGAACCCATGTCCTCTGATGGGGAAATTGCCAGCTTTCGATTCCACCTGAGGATCCAGCGAAATCGAATGGGGGGGAAGACTGTACCGAGTCCGAGTCCGATGAATAGTCCAACTCCGAAGACTGCGGCTCAGTTTGTACCATGGGCAAATTTCAGCCAAGGAAGATGCAGCAGGAGCAGGAGCTGTAGCTGTAGCTTGCTGTTGTGGTGGTACAGGCGGGGGAGTAGGTAGCCGTGTCCGCTCCGTTGCGGCTAGTGGAACTTGGCCTCTGGTTGGTGAACGAGACCTTGTTCGAACTCGAATGTAGTGGGTCTCATGGCTTTCCCTGCTGCGAAACCACCGGTGCCGAGATCGAGACCGATATCAAGATGGGGTGTATGACGGGGATCGGTATCGTCTGTAGTAGCACGAACGCGATGTAGAGGCGATCGAGTACATAGACTCTTCCCTTTGTCTTGGAGATTGAGCTCGACGTCTCACGACGGTCTGCTCCTCTCTCCTGTAATAGCGTGGAGACCTCGTTCTGGTGTAATAACTCTCTCAGGATCGAACGGTTTCTCGGGACCGAGATCGAGACAGGGTTTCCTGTATTACTTGGTGCCGGGTTGGAGGTGTCTCCACAATTTCCCCCTCCAAAACAGATGCCACTGGCATTGTCGATGCCAAGGGCCTTGCTGGGGATCTCGATCCCGATATTTCCACCAGCTCTTGGGCAGTCGATCCCGATGGTGCCTGCTCTGTTTCCGGTCTATCACTCGGAGGTGACAGGTTTTGAAGTTCAGGCTGCTCATTAGGACGTTTTTCTGTAGGTCCCTGAGCTTTTTGAGAGTGTCGAGCCCCCTCGGCACTCTTCTTTTGCCTTTTCTTCTTTTCCTCCTTCCTCTTTTTGAGCTCGTCCGAGCTTTTATGCGCCTTCTTCGCCAGTTTCTTGGCTAAGAGAAGGGCCTGCTTTTTTGAGGAGGCAGCCGCGTCCTGTGTAGTAGCGGTATGAGAGGAGGGGATTTTCCTTTGCTCTTGAGGTTTTTCTGCCTCAGAGGGTGCAGTTGCCGATAGTGTCTGCTCCCATAGTAGAACCCGAAGCTTGTCCGCTCAGTGCTTTCGGGCCTGTTTCGTAAAGGCCTGGCAGTGCTCGCAGGAGTCTACTCTGTGGACCGGGCCCAGGCATAGCAAGCAGAGCGAATGGCCATCGGCGGGCGGTAGTTTCGTTCCGCACTTTTCACATTTTGAAAAAGGGCCTTTAGGAGGCATAGCTGTTAGAGGTGAAGAAAAGGAGGATAGAAGAGGGAGATATACTAACGATTTGGGGGGGGGGGGTTAGACGAAGGAGAAGATATATCAAGAAAGAATTACGAAGAAAACAGAGATTTATGAGATAAAATGAGCAACTAGATATAAGAGAAAAGTTTCTTCAAGAGAAGAGATAGTAGAACGTTCCCAAACGCTGTCACTTGCAATGGCGGTCGAAGAGGAACTGGGGGAATGGGCGGGAGCCGCGCAAAGGAGCACACGCGATGGGGGAGGGGCTCCCGCCCGATTCTCCTCAGCTTTAGAACTTCCCGAAATGGCCACCGTGCAGGCGCAGAGCCCATGTGTGTGATGCGCAGAGACCACGAAGAAGAAGCTGAATCTGCCATTAACAGTTCAAGAGAACTAATTTCCCTCATTCACTTCAACTTGTGCAAAAGAGGATCTTCCCCTTAACAGGAGCACAATAATTGACCAATTAGGTGTGTCAGGAAGCATTTAGGACTTGTTTGCCTGCTGAGAGTTTTGCTTGAAACCAAAGGCAGGACTGCACATAGGACTAATAAAAAAAGTTCTTGCTTCAGGCTGGGTGACACTGCAAGAGAAGCAGGTTACTGTAGTGCCCTGGATTTCCTGGCTCTTGGGACCTACAAGAATTCAATTTTAAGATTAGTTGCTCTGCTGCATCCATACATCTGTTGCATCCCAATTCCTTTTCAGCTTCTTTCTCCAAAGGACACTGCAATATGCAAAGGCTGCCTAGAGATTTATTTATTTATTACAGTACTAAAAAGTGCAAAACACCATGTTTGAATTAATACACAATCTTCCTCTAGGATGGTCACTTGCACATTGCCCAAAAAGAGGAGATGCCTCACCAAAAAAGAGGGCACCAATCTGCACAACATCTACACATGCCACCTTATATATAGATATAGGTGCAAATTTAGAAATAATAACTATTATTTAAATAAGAATACAAAACATCGCACCATAGTGGAGAAGACTGACTAGGTTAGCTGTGTGCCTGCTTGGTCTGTTGCCCAGATGCTAAGCATTGAGGGACAACTTCAAGGCCCCTGCTGTCCTGCCTTATGGTTATTTGATGTTAAACCAGACTTGGCCTGATCAGCCCATCAAATAGAGGACACCTTCAAAGAAGGACTGTCCTCTGCCAGCTCTCCAAAATAGACGATTGTCCTCGGTCAAGTAGGTCACTTGGCAACCCTGTCACCTCCTCCCCAGAGGCAATGAGGGATGCTTCAGCCCAGCTGAAATTCCTAGCATATTTACCTTGGCGAACAGGGCTGGCCCAAATGTCCAACCACTACCCAAGTGGTTGCTTGATCGCTAGTATTTTCAGGGTGCAAGTGGAGCAGTGTGTGATCCAAACCTCTGGATTTCTTACAATACTGCAAAGGATGCTGGGGCCCAGCTCTCTGACTAAACATCGCTATGTGCAATCCAAGAATTTGCACTACTAGCATCGTCTGCAACATTGCAAAGGGTTCTGGGGTCCGTCTTTTGGATCCTAAATTATAGTTGCTCGCTTGAGGTGGCAAAGTGTCTTGAGCTGGCCCTGCTGGCAACCCCTTTCCAGCTCTTTGTAATACCCCTGACTTTCCAATCTTGAATAACCCTAGCATTGCTCTGCTCTAAAACTCTCTCCCCAGTACCCTTCAGCACCGCCCACGCTCCAGCTACCTGGCCAAATGAAACAACTTGCCTTGTGCAATACATCCAAGAGGAGGTCACCTTCACTGCGACGAGGTTTTGGCATCTGAAATAGAGCCACTATGCTTAAAGCAAAGGTTTCCGGGGGGGGGGGGGTTGTATCTGTAAACCTCCCAAGTTCATCCCTTTCGGCTTGGATTGGATTGCCATAACCAGCCCAGCTGTTTAAAGATCCCTCACAGATGTTGAGAGCAGGCCGTAAAAATATCTCTCACTCGTCATGGAAAGGTCACTTGGGTCTCACTGGCATGGTCTCCTATGGCAGGTGCGTAGCTCTGCCCCATGCGGTGCTTGGCAGAAGGTTCTGATGAACAGCCTGTGCCGAATGTTGCAGCTGCTGCTACTGCTGCTGCAGTCAGGCAGAAAAGGCACCAAAGAGAACAGGGGGTGGTTGGGTGGGATAAACAGACAGCCTACTCATGAATCCATAAAGCAGGGGTAGGCAACCTCAGTCCTGGGGACAAATCTGCCCCTCTTGGGGGCCAAATCCAGCCGTCCAGTAAGCCCCAGATGACAAAACTCACTTCCTCTTTCCCCGGACCACCAACTGTTCGGCAGTTTCAGGGATTTTGTGCAGTTCCCCCCACCCCCATTCTAAAAGCTTGAAATGCTTCTCCTAAGGCTGTTACTAGCAATGAGAGCCTGAAGCTAAAATAGGCTGGGGGTGGTGGTGTTTGTATTTCTGGTCCTGTCCTTTTTTCCTTTGGCCCTGCCCACCACTGGAATGCAGCCCCCAAGAGCTTTTCTGAAATTGAATTTGGCCATTGGGCTGAAAGAAGTTCCCCATCCCTGCATTAAAGCCACCCTCCTCTTTATCCCATGAATGCCCCCTCTACAGAGCCTGGAGAACACAGAGGAACATACGATAGCCCAGGGTAGAAAATGTTGCTGTGAAATAGTTAAATAAAGCTTAGTCAATTCATGGTGTGTTACCTCTTCTTAAGGATACCTCTTCTTAAGGTGCACCAACCACCTGTGGCATAAGCAAGCACTAAAATGAAAAATACCTATTTTACAAAAAAACGCTGTCTAATTAATCAGGGACAGTTTCTTAATTGATCCAAAGGCTTTTAATCCATTAATCTAACCAATTAATCAGTGTCCTTTCCTCTTTCCTGTGTCTATTTTTAGATTGCAGGCCCCTTGGAGTAGTGACCTGTCCTCTCATTTGTTGTAAAGGGTTATGCACATATAGACACTATGACCTAGTTCGAATGTAACAGCAGCAAGTCTTGGGTTAATGGACCCACGATTTGCCAGGGTTGTGTGCCGCCGTCATTCTGAATAGGCGACCTCTGATTGGAGGTTATTTTGTGACGTGTGAACCTGGACACTGAGATCATCGTGGGTTAAACAGCCCATGGTTAACCTACGATTCCAACTCTATGATCTATGAAAATCTATGGTTAGTTCTTAGGTTAACTGTGGATTGTTTAATCCACAATTAAACCATAGTGTCCGGGTTCCCACGTCATGAAATAACCTCCAATTGGGCCGATCGAAAGTTGCATATTCAAAAGGGCAACAGCACACACTGGCCACACAACCCAGCAAATCATGGGTTAATTAAGCCACGATTTGCCACCATTACGTGCGAACAGCCCTATATGTACGGGGAACAAGAAGCAGGAGCTCCTGCAAACGGAGGCTGTGTGTGTGCCGCTCCCCCTCCCAATTGGGATCCCCTTGTTATCTCCAAACTGTAATTGGAGGTGACAAAGGGATTCCCCTTCACACCACTTGCCCTCCCATTGGTCACCTAGCAGCCTTACACCCCAGTATACTCATAAGCCTTTACTTTGTCATCTTCCAAAAGGGTACACACACAGACTACTGCCTATGGCACAGGGGTGCTTCCTAACTGGCACTCAGCCAATCTCAAAATAGCCTTTTCTGACTTTGTAGGTTTCCCCCACCACCATTTTTGCACCAACTGCTCATATCATTTTTAGCTTGTCCTCAAAGTGGGGCCAAGTGCCGTTTTACATTTGCATACATTTAAATGAATTAACACATGCAAATGAGTACTAGCTGCCCCACACCACCCCCTCTCTTTTGCTTGGAAAGGCAGCCAACCCATGTGCTTTTCCTGTTGGCAGGCTGGGGGGGGGGCGCAAAAGAAGAGGGCACCGGCTTCAGAGGGGAAAGCGGCAAGGACAGCACAGCTCTCTCATCTGGCTCCTAGATCAGCTGCTATTAGCCCTTTGTTTGCACAGCTGCTGGGGTGGCACTATGCCTGTTGCATGCGCGCTGGGATTGGCAGGGTTATTATGCTGGCTTCTGCAGCTTTGGCCTGGTCCAGCCTCACTGGAGGCAATAGGACAACACAAGCTCAAAGACTAGTGTTTTGACTTGAGGGGCTTGATAAAAAAACTACCGTATATATCTATATCTATCTATCTATCTATCTATAAATGCAGACTCCATAGTTCCCCAAGGTAGAGATGTGAAGGCCTACAAAAAGAAAAAAGCAGGGGAGGGTCATTGTGTCCCCCCACCCCGTTTTTCCTTCACGGATTTTCTCCTGTCTTTCACAGCTCTCCCGAATAGTTCAGTTTCCTAGTTCAGTTTCCTTTGGATGAGAAGGCACTGAAAACTTATAGGTGGTGGCAGCGGTCTCACAACTATATCCTTGCTTTGCTACCATCCCTAAAGAAAATGAAATGTAAATTTCAAAGCAGAAGATGGTGTGTGTGTGTGTGTGTGTGTAAAAGCAACTTTCTAGATCTGTGCAAATGCCTTGGGCTGTGACTTGAAAACACTCTGCACCTCAGCTTTTGCAAGTTTCCTAAATTTACACACACACACACACACACACACACACACTTCAACTCCCAAACATATACAGATTTACACCCTGAATTATGAGGCTCCAGGAACAATTAGGGCTATTGACACGGATATACAGCCTGGAAGACCAGCCTTTTGAATTCCGCCTGGTGGGATGTTTTTCCCCTGCCAGAAGGGCAAAGTCCCAGCTTATGAGCAACCAAGCAGCAGCCTAGCTCAGTATATAAGTTAAGCAACAGCCCTCTGTTCTTTAACCAGGCCCTTGTAAAAAAATAAATTAGCTAATATATTCTTTTAGTCTCTGCATTAAAACACATCTCCAGCCATTTGCTCTCTCATAGAAACATGTTCTGCTAGTCTCTAAGGCCATCTAAAGCCTCTGTCCCCAAACACATAAATGTGCAACTGTGGAGCCTGTGGAGCCAAAGGTAATTTTACCAAAGGGGCTAAATTCAACCTATTATTTTAAACAAATGTCCAGGTACCACCTTATTTGGTAACTCTTTCCAGTGCTGAGATATTTTAGTAATCAGATATCTGGTCCCAACAGAGTAAATAAAATAAAATGTGTATATTAAGAGAAAAGCTACCTTGTTTCTCTCTCCTTAAGACAGGGGTGTAGAACCTCTTTCAGCCCGAGGGCTGAATTCAATTTCAAAGAACCTGGGGGGAGGGCACATTCCAGTGTAGGGTGGGGCCAAAGGCAAAAGCAGGTGGTGCCAGGAGCAAATGAGGCAGGCCCAAAATACGAAAAAAGAATATTTTAGCTTAAAGCTCTTACTGCCAGTAACTAAGCCTTAGGAGGGGAGTTTCAAACTTTTAAAATGGGGGGGGGGGTGTGCACAATAGCCGGGAAACAACCAAACTATTGCAGATGGGGGGAAAGGGGTGGGAGCATAGCCATTTGGGGAACCTGGAGGGCTGGACTGGGACCCAGGTGGGCCAGATCTGGCCCACAAGCCTGAGGTTCTGCACTCCTTCCTTAAGGGATTGAGAAAAACTTCACTTACAGGAGAAAACATACTGTGAAAGACCAACAACCGGGTCTTTGGCACGAGTTCGGCACTTAACGGGTTAACCGGCACTGAGATATTGCCCTTTACAGAGATATCAAGCGATTTAAACCCAACCGCAACCTAAATATAACACGTAACTGTATTTAAACCAGAGAATAGACTTTATTTACTACAAGGTTAATGGAGCGGAACTAATAGACTTCCAGGAATGTTACAACATAAACAAAACCAGGTCGTGACCTGATTCACTAGAAAGCTTCAATACAGAGGCGTAGCGTATTGCAGTAAGAGAGTCACTTCACACCAGAGACTCTGGACTTACGGACTTTAAGTAGTGGGCTGCATCGCCAACTCCGAGCCTTGCCGCGCTCGGGGAAGAGAACTGCTTGGTCCTAGCTGGAGCTAGGGTTGTCAGGGATCAGCGTGTCCCAGGTTCCCAACAACTCAGTCACTCTGGCAGGGGGTTTTCTACCCCGCACGCCCCCTCCCCGCCTCCTGGCGATCAGGTGGGCTTATTCCTGCCTGGGAAAAGGTGGCGCCTTGGGTTTACCGGGGTCTTTTGGGATACTTGGCAGCTCTTTGAGACTGCCTCTCACCTTGGGATTGTTTATGCCTCTTCATGTGGATTGATGTAGATGTGCTCTATTGAGGTTATGCAGATGTGGTCACCTCCCGGGTGGGGGATTATGCAGAAAGGGTTGCCAATATAGGAGGGGAAAACTATGTCAGGGTTCATGGCAGGGTTCATGTCACTGTGTGTGTGCTCAGGCTTTCTCCACACATACAGAATTCAGATATGGAATTTATAGGAACCCTGGTTAACAGGCACTTTCTCTTGTATGCATAACTTCAGCCCATTGCCAGATTAATGGAATACTTCCTGACCAAGGGGTGGTTCCAGACTAGGTTCTAAGTGTGCAATCACCCTGCCTCCTTCACGGAATTTTACCGGGTGGTGGTGATTCAAGATGACATCCTCCACTTGTAACCTTCTTATGTTTTCCCACTGCTTCTTCAGTCTTTTTTTTTTTCTTTTCACAGAAAATCTGTTAAATATGGAATAACTTATCAATGTTTTTTTGATAGGTAGTGCGAGGAGCCGTCCATCTGGAAGGATCCCCTGTCCTCATTATATAAAAAACTGTTGTACTGCTCTCCTCACCGCCACTTTTGGGCTTTCCCCCACCTCAAATTAAAAATGCCCAGTAACTTCTATTGTGTTTCCTTACAGATCTTGTGTTGCAAAGCTGCCTAAGCAAGAGGGACATCGAATTGCTTAGCTGTACAATTACTCTTCTCCCACCCCAGCCCCCAACACATTTCACTATCTCCGAGGAGACAACATGGTATATATGTCTGGCAGTCAGTATCTACTGATCTGCAAGAAACAGCTGGTCCTCAGCCCAGGAAAATGGGGGGGGGGGGAGTTTGGAGAAAGAAGAGTGAAGAGTGTTTTGCTCTTTCTTCCCAGCTGGATCGATTTCACCTTGGACACACAGACTTGCATAGAGCTAGTTATGTGCTGAGCATTGCAGAAGGATCTGTATCTGCTGAGATTTCAGTGGGAGTTTGCTTCCTTGGCTAGACAATCAAATAACCCTGCACCAAAGCTTTGCTTCAGGGCAGGGGCTGCCACTGAAAATGAGGACTTCTCGTGCGGAAATGCAAAATTTTCTGGTTGGAGTAGATATTTCGGTGACCTGGCCTAAGCTCTATACATTTCTGTGTTTCATCTTCAAATACCTCCCCACAATTCTTCCATATGACCCACGTTATGCTGCTGCAAGTCCTGCTATTATGTTAAGCAAAACTTTAGGTCAGGGGTGGGTGACCAAGGGTCGGGGGTGCATTTCCCCCAGAATCCACTGGGGGCACACCCCACCCCCACCAAAATTGCTGCGGATGAATTTGCTGCCACTGAGGCAGCAGCAAAAATCACAGCAATTTTTCAAGGAAACATGGGGTGCGGGAGCACACGTCTTGTTTGCAAGCAGAACTATGCTCCTGGGAGCCTTCCAGAAGCACAATTCTGCTTGCAGACAAGGCATTTGCTCCTCGCACACCTCGTTTCCTTGCAAAATTGCTGCAATTTTTGCATTTCAGTAGCAGGGGGCTGCAAAAACAGCCATGTGGGCGGCTGGCAGCCTGTGGGCCATGTGTTGTCCACCCCTGCTTTAGGTTTTGGTATGGTCTAATAATTGATGGAGTACAAAGGGCATTAATGGGAAGTTGTCAGGGCCCACTTCTGGTGCCCTCTGTTGGGACTTGAAAAAGATACTAGGAGAGGATATATTGTGGAGTAATATCCTTCCTATCTCACGTTAGTGAGATCAGCAGAGTCCCTTTCCAGCTTAAAAGAAGCTTAGATTTGGCTAGTGTTAGCCAGTTAGCATTTGGTAATCCAGGATGCTTTAAGGTAGAATGGATTTCCCTGGTTTTGCCCCCTTTTCTCTCCCTCAGAACAATAATCAGAGACACAGTCTTGTAAAAGTTAAAAGTAACATTTACTCACTCAGATTATGCATTATGCAAAAGTAACATTTACTCACTCAGTTTCATTCAGGCAGGCTTAAAAGCGTTTCTTACAGTTGGTTACAGTTCATTTGGAAATACTTGGGGTCTGAACTTGTGGAGTTCAGACCAGCAACTCTGGTTACATGCTGCTGCTAGAACCACGTGGAGACAACAACTGGTGCCACACTCACTAAGAGTCCCAGCAGAAAGAGGAAGAGCTGATAGCTACGCCCACTTCCTGTTGGGGCTCTGTTAATGATTCAATGAGTATCTTCCAGTGAATCCACCCTAGAAGATACCAGTGATCTTAACCATTTCACCCAACTACCTGGTGAAACATGAGCCATAGGTTTTGACTGCAACTTAATTATCCCACACCCTCCCTGAATCCCTCTTAATTTTGCTCCTGGCCAACACTCTGAGCAGTGCCAGAGGGCTGGATCTAGGTGGGATTTCCCAAAATGCCCTGGACCTAGCATCACTCTGAAGCATTGTGGCAAGCTTAGCCAGCCAGTTCTGACTGGAGCACTGCCACTTAAAGCCAAGTAAGCCCCCCAGGGCCCAATGATAGAGGAGAGGGCCCACCAGAGGGCATTTTGCCCACAGCCCCCTTAAAACAGCCATCCCTGGAAGTTGGCATGTAGAATACATGATGCCACATTCATCTGCCAGTGCCTGCCTTTACGCTACGCTTCTATGCCTTAACAGGGCAGGCAGAATACCAGGCACATAAGAAGATTAAAAGGTTTTTCAGTTCTGATTCTTTCATATCCTTACAACATATTAAAAAACAACCTCTTCAGCATTCAACTGGTGATTAAACAGATTCTGAAAATGGCACCCATCAAAAATATTGGCAGGGGAAAATAGGCATGCCCGTTTTGTGCTCAGTGAACATTGGCCCCACAGTAAAGAAGGGAGCCTTCTTCTTGCCAATGAAGTTTTAAACCATTACGTTAAATGTACACCCTCTAGGAAATGTATTTTCCTATTTAGATTCAACTAAACTGTACATTTCTACCATTACACAAGTAGTAGCAGCAATTATGGCTTTAAAAAAATCCAGGTCTTCAACCAAAGTTACGAAATTGAACCACTAATCAAGAAAGAGGGCCAGGCTAGACATGGTTGATATAATCGAACTCGTGGTCCACTCCAGCCACTGTTTTCTTGCGGAAAGAAACACTTATGTGTGTGTGAACTGTTGTCTTGACAGGGGTTACTTCTGGTCCTAGAGCACCAGTAGGAGAACATGCAGATCTGCAGTTCTGGAAGGAAAAGCTCAGGCAGTGGGAGTCTTCTTCTCCAGCACCTCCTGCCCACCTCTAATGCACTTTGTTTTTATAAAGATTCAGCCACAACACAGTACTAACACACAAATCCGCCACTATCACAAATGAAATGGCCTGGAGTGTACATTGCTCTGTCCAAACTGAATAGTTATGAATATACAAAGCTGCCGGATACAGCTTGGGACCAAGCTACCTGAAAGAATGCATACAAGCCTGTCCTGGTTTTCAGATCTTCTGTGGAGGCCCTTCTCTTGGTCCCGCTGCCTTCACTAGGTACATTAGGTGAGGTCGCAAGAGAGGGCCTTCTTGGTGACTGCTCCCAGGCTCTGGAATTCCCTGCAAAGGGAGGCTAGATTGGCTCCCTCTCCCTTTGGCTGCCCTAGACACTGGCCATACTGGCTGGGCTGATTGAGTCCATCATCATCTGGAGGGCCACTGGTTGTTCCCCAGCCCTGGTGACTGCCAGAGGCTCTCCAATACTAATTGATACCATTGTAAGGGAAGTCCCGGTATTATGTACAAATTCAGAACTTACCAAGAAGCAATATGCAGTGAAAGGAAACAAACTTTTCTAGTTATTGATAAGAATTCCAACATGGCCCACTGTTCCAAAAAAGTGACGTACATCTGCTCTCCCAAACCAGGTGTAACTAAAAAGTATTCAACTGCAAGAAGTCTATATACAAACCTAACAGATTATTGGAAAAGCCATGGTACATGAAGCTTTCTCAGCTGTACTAGCAGAAAACTGGACAGGTGGGGAGATGGGTGGAAACTGGTGGGCTCCACCCCATGGGTTTTTAACTTTGCCCTTGGATAGTTATATGATTTTGATTCTCCACAATGGGAACCCTCATGAACCCATACATGGACTATTTTTTTTTTTTTTAAATGAGTACCTTAATACAATGTTTGGAAATCTCATTTGGAATAAAGACCGCACACACACACCCCAAGCAAGCCAGGGTTAGGCAACTTTTAACCCTTCAGATGTTTTGACTTGCAACTCTCATCATCCCTCACCATTGGCCATGCTGTCTAAGTCTGATGGGTGTTGTAGGCCAAAACATCTGGAGGGCCACATTGGCCACCCTTGGTGTAGGTGATGGCAAACAAGGAGTGCAAGGCTTCAGACGTTGTCATCGCTGAATGAAACTACAACCTTCCTCTGAGTATATCCAACAAGAGCTTTAAGAAGGAAAGGTGTCCATGTCTGTAAGGATTCTCACCACTTCCCTGTGTTTAGGATTGGGAAATGCACCACCGGAGACCAAAACCTTCAACCCACAAAACATACACACACATACATTCTGCAGGGCTTACTCTGTGGAGTCATAGTGGCTGGAGAATTCCAGCTATTCCAGAATGATCTCTCTCTACAACAACTCTTGTCAGATGCATTGTAAATTATGCTGCTTTCTTCCTTTCTAACTTCATCAGAGGTAGAGCTTTTGACCCCTTTTAAGGCCTGACGGCTGGCTGGTATGCCAGCTGCTTTGATGGTCAAGGACACAGCCCTGGTCTAAAGGTTCTACTAACCACCAGGAATTCGTTATCCTCCCCTTCAATTATGAAGACAATGATAACGGATTATCTGATGGCGACTGGGGTACCAGGACACAACATGCTTCTAGTTCTCTGTTGCTGCCCACCAATTGATGCTTCTTTACGCAATTAACAATGTAATCCTATACATGTCTACTCAGATGTAAGCCCCACTGAGTTCAGTGGAACTTGCTCCCAGGTATGTATAGGATTGCAACCTAAATGTCTGTTTTTTAAAGGTCTGGTCAGTTAACTTTTAGTACATTTACATTCCACACAAAAAGATGCCTTTTAGTGCATTTTGAGGGAGAGCATTTTCTCTTAACATGCAATTTATTTACAAGAACAAAAAGGCTACCATTACTTGTTAAAATAAATGTGCACATTTAATATTTCATTTTTTAATTGAAGCTGGGAATATGGCATATCCCTGTTGCGGTAACACACCAAAGCCAAAATGGCTTCAGAAAATGAACACGCTCAAAGCCAGCCAATGTTGCCCTGAGTGGATCTAAAAAGGCTCCTTTTACATTGCAACCCTGTGCATGTCTACCCAGAAGTACAGCCCACTGTGTTAAATGGGATTTACTCCCAGCCCAGGTAAGTGTATAGAGCAGGGGTGGACCGCATGAGGCTCTCAGCCTAATTTCATGCAGCCCTCAGCCTAATTTCAAAGTCCCTAATTTCAAAGTCCAAAGTGATCGGTTTAAATCACTGGCAAGAGCTATCTGTCCCTTCTATGGCAGCACGCTTCTTTGGAAAGAAGAGAGAGAGAGAGGTAGAGAGAAATGGGGGAGGCAGAAAAAGAAAAAGGGTTTTGACTCTGGCCCTGCCCATCGCTGGCTTCCACCCCACCCACTGCTAACATGCAGCCCCCGACAGATTACCCATGAGGGAATGTGGCCCGCAACAGAAAAAAGGCTACCCACCCCTGGTGTATAGGATTGCATCTTTAGTTTCCTAGGTTAGCAGGGATACATCCTGAACTTGGCTCACTACCTGATACTTGCATAACACTATCCTATCACAATCGAACGCCTTACAACATTCCACTCTGGGCAGAAAACAATAATAGTTCTGATCCAACCATTTTTAAAAAGTCCATCCAAGCCTTTTCTCTGAAAGGGTTGTTTTATTCTCTCTTCAAAATTATAATAATCTCTGTTTGCAACCACTGGACAATCAGAATCTCCTTTTCTCTCTGCAGGGGCTCTCTCTTTTGTTTGCTAAACTGCACACTGCATTCTTTACATGCTGCAATTGGAATGATTTGATTTTTTAAAAAGAAGAAGCAGAGAATCTGCTTTCCCCCCCCCTAGAGGATTACCTGCTGTACGGACAGTCAAGGCTTTGTTAGCACTTAATTCCTCCCTCTGTGAAGAAGGCCTCTTATAGAGGAAGGCTCCCCAAAGACAGCTCAGAGACTCCGAGCTTCAATGCACAGCATGAGGCTATCGTGACATTAAGGCCGGATGGGTAAAACAGATGGCAAAAAGAGCACATGGGAAAGCCATCCAGAGACGCAAAAACAGATCTGTGGCATTCCAGAGAGGAACAGGCAACTTGGCAGCCACAACCAGGGCACAACAGGAGTTGTCGGGAGGGTGGAGATAAGATCCAGCCTCTTTCTTGGGCAAGAGAAGAAAAAGGAAACATTGCCCAGTGATTCTGGGCTTGATTAAAACAAAATAAAATAATGACCAGAAATCATGAGAATAGGGTGGCCATGTGTCCTCTTTTACAGAGAATGGTCCTCTATTTTAAGGCATCCTCCATTTGAAGGGCTGCCCTGTCCAAATCTGGTTAAAGATAAAGAATCATAAGAACTGTTGATAAGATGAGCACCTGAACGGCAGGCTGAACAGGCAGGAACACAGGTCACCTGGTCACAGTCTTCCACACTATGGTGAGATTTCTTGTATTTCTATTTAAATTATATAATTATTTCTAAATTTGCATCTGAACATATAAATTACCATAGCATGTGCAAATTTTATACAAATCTGTGTTCTCTTTTGTCCTCTTTTCTGGTGATGCAGTTCCTCTTTTTTGGCAATTGGATCAGGAGAGAGGCCTCCTCACATGCTGTGGTCTCTCCTCCTCCTATTATTGACATACCTGTAATTGCAAGTGGCGCCCTGAGAGTTACATCGAGTTTGGGCCTGAGAAACAGGAGTCTCTCTCAACCTACTTCCTCTTGGTATTGCATAACTACATTCCACATAGCAACAACTTATCTCATAGACGCTTCCTGGATTTTCTATCCTATGACATAATTAATGATGAGTAATTGTTTTGCAAACTCTTTTTAAAACTTTTATTTCTTTTCTTCTATTACTTTGGTGGCTGTACATACACACACATATACACACCTGAGCAATGCAGTGTGTGTTTGTGTGGCTTTAATCTGTAGGCCTCTCAGGAAGTCCAACTCATCTTATAACAAACAGGTGGCGAGCTGTTTAGGCAGATAGTCAATACCTAATCTGAAGTTTGGCCTTTATGCAGTTTCTCATTCATTTGGGAACACAGGTTTGATAAAGAGAAGAGCAAGGAAGATTTCTCTCTCCCTCTCCTACTCCTTTGCAATTTGGAGAGGCGCTTACTATAGACAGACAGACAGTCACACAGACACCCTGAACAGGTCAATGGCAATCACAAAGCATAAATCAAGCAGCACAGCCCTGAGGCTGGCGAGCTTCAAAGAGGCTAGGCTATGCACCTTAAGGAAAGCTCATAAAGAAGAAACTGCTTACAGCAACTTACAGGACAAGTTACTGGCTCAGGAGGATAAAATGTTGAGCTAATGAGGAACTGACCCATAGGTTATGGGGGTCAAAAGCACCTCGACTCAGGAGAGGAGCTGTTCCATGCCAGTTAACAGCTGATTACAGGTGTTTGTACTATAAGGGGGAGGGGGTTAGCAGGTGGGCTGTGAACTGTGAAGACCTGCAATAGGAGGAGAACAAGTGGGACCTACAATAAAATGGCTTAGTCCATGCCCTGGTAATCCCCCAGTTAGATTACTGCAATGTGTTGTTTATGGGGCTGCCCCTGAAGATGGTCCAGAAGCTTCAGTTAGGACAAAATAAGGTACAGTACCCAGCTAGGGAACTTACTGGAACTGGGCGTTATGACTACATTATACAAGTATAATTTAATCTTCAGTGGTGCCCAGTTCATTTCCAGACCCAGTTCAAAGTGCTGGCGTTAACCTATATAGCCCTTCATGGCTTGGGGCTACAGTATCTGAACGAGAGCCTCTTCCTGTATATTCCTACCCAAACCCTGAGATCATCACTAGAGGCCCTGCTCCAAGGGCCCTCACATGCTAAGGTACCGTGGGTGACTAAGTTGGGAGCAGGCCTTTTCAGAGGTCTGCCTGGCACTTACTTTGTTATCATTGGGGCCTTTTAATCCTCCATATTTTCATTCTCTCAGGCCTTTTAATCCTCTTTAGTTCTGTTGTTAAGATGCGTTCTTAAGTAATCCTGGGTGTTTTCACATGTGATGCTAAAAAGCACACTTGAGCTTCTCTTGTGCTAGTAGTCATGTGTAAAGGTTTCCAGAGGGGGTAAGCCAAGTTAGTCTGTTGCAGCAAAAACAACAAAGAGTCTTATGGCACCTTAAAGACTAACAAATTTATTCTGGCATGAGCTTTCGTGGACACTGCCAACTTCATCAGATGTATAAAGTGGACAGTGTCCACAAAAGCTTATGCCAGAATAAAATGCTTAGTCTTTAAGATGCCACAAAATTCTTTCTTGTTTTTACCTGTAAATGTTGTTAGTGCAGGACTGTGGAAGATAAACTGCATGCATGCTGTACCTCTTATTTATTTTATTTATTATATTTATATCCCTGCCTTTTTTCCTGCAAGGAACCCAAGGCGGCTTACATAATCCTCCTCCTCCTCTCCATTTTATCCTCACAACAACCCTGTGAGGCAGGTTAGGCTGAGAGTCAGTGACTGGCCCAAAGTCACCCAGTGAATTTAATGGCTGAGCGGGGACTAGAACCTGGTTCTCCCGAGTCCCAGTCCAACACTCTCACCACTACGCCACACTGGCTTAGACTAATTTAAAACTCAAGCCAATTTAAGCCTCACATATGCAAGCATCCTTAGTAAGATAGGGTCCCCTGCGAAATCATGATGCAGATATGTTTACCCCTCTCAGCTGCAGTTCCTCTCTGGAACTGCTGTTATTCAAGTCCAGACGTATAGGAAAGGTTATCCCGAATATAAAACTCTTGGTTGCCCTCTCCTGGATGCATAGCTATATGAATACAAAGGACACAATTCAGTTTCCCTCCCTGCAAATTTTCAAAGAGCACATCCACACAGCATTATACCATGTTCCCAGATCAAATATTCTTTGGTGCAGAACCAAACAAGCAGAAAGTAGGTTTTGGACTACAACTCCCACAATCCCTGACCATTGGCCACACTGGCTGGGATTTAGGGGATTTTTTTTAGTGCAAAACCGCTGCAGGGTACCAGGTTGCCTAAACCAATAAACAGCATCGTGTTCATCATTCAGTGACTGCAACATTATAGAAAGTGTAGAGAAAGTGACTAGGAAGACACACACACCCCTTTCAGGGTCGTCCCATGAAACTAAGTTATAAAAGATTCAGGATAGATAAAAGGAAGAGATAAAACTATGCGCTGTTCTTCACACAGTGCATAAACTATGGAATGGCTACTAGTCCTGAAGGCTAAATACTACCTCCAGTTTCATAGGCAGTATGCCTATGTACACCAGTTGCTGGGGGACAGTGGGCAGGAGGATGCTGTTGCACTCATGTCCTGTTCTCTCTTTGCAACAGCTTGATTCTTTGTTGGGTATTTAAAGGTTAATTGCCTTTTAAATACCCTTTTCTCTCGTCAGAGATACAGCAAAAGAGTCTGGCTGGATGAGGCATTTATTGTGTGCTCCTGATTCCTCACTCATGGGGCCTCTCCCATGCTTTGCGACCATTTCCGAAACTAAGAAGAGCCAGGTGGTTAGACAAGGGTCCATACTCTGTCAAGTTTGTGTGGTGATTCGTTGTGCACCGATCTCCCCACATAAAACAGTTTCACGCACAGGCGTCTTCCAACCCAACCCATCCAACCCAACCCAACCCAACCCAACCCAAACAAACAAAAAAAAAGTCCCATGGCGACTGGCGAATGGCAACGGGGGCAGGACTGTGAATCTGGAAGCCCCTAGTCATGGACCAGCACATGGGCGGTGGATGCAGACTCAGTCGCCCTGTTCAAGGAACGAGGTAGTCGAGCAGCTCGGCAGCTGTATCCATGACTGAGCAGCCCTATTTAGGATCCACTCTGCTCACCCCGTATGGGGAGGGGGCTAGAAAAGGTGCCCTAAACATAGTCTACCTCTTTCTCCCCTGACTGGATTACCGCGTCCAGTGGGGTCACCATTTTAGCGGTCGAAAAAGACATTTGAACTTACACAATCTTCTTTAGAATTTCCTCCTTTTATCCCGGAAGACAATCTTACTCGGTCACGAGTGATCGCCTGATGATGATCTAGTCCAGCATTCTGTTCACACAGTGGCCAACCAGCTGCCCACGGGATCCCACAAGCAGGACATGAGTGCAACAGCACCTTCCCACCCACATTCCCCAGCAACTGGAGTCCATAGGCATTTCCATGGCTTTTTTTTAGATCGAGGAAAGTATTATTTGGAAATCGCACTATGAGAAGCTTGTGTATTTTAGCAGTTCCACTCTACTGCAGTGCCACCTTGTGGTTGTGTAATGGGACATATAGAAAGGCAGAGAAAGAAAACCCCCAGCAAAAAACACATGTAAAAGAGCAGATCTTAATCCCGCAAAGAATCCGAAAGCAGAAGCCCCGGTAAAGTGGCAGGTTAAAAGCCTCATGTAGAGAAGCCTTACATGCTACCTCCAGTATCAGAGGCAATATGCCTATGTACACTAATTGCTGGGGAACATGGGCAGGAGGGCGCTGTTGCACTCATGTCCTGCTTGTGAGTTTCCTGCGGACAGCTGGTTGGCCACTATGTGAACAGAATGCAGGATTAGATGGACCCTTGGTCTGATCCAGCATGGCTCTTATTTCTTATGTTAACATTAAGCAATTACTTTAATGTGTGAAACCAACCCTGTAGATCAAACACCACAAACAGTACTTTCATATACCTTCAAACCCTATGTAACTGGGTCTTCAACTACATTCTACAATTGCCTGTTTGTTTTAAAAAGGACTATCCAGATGGGTGATTAAGGAAATGTGTATCATTTGCCATCAGCTATCAGGCTATACAAGAATCTAGAAACAGATCTCCACCCCTTGGCTTGGCACAAGAGAATAGCATGACTCATAACATGATGCTCTGAGCTTGCTGGACCCTTGGGAACAGTGCACTGCCTATGAGCTTTCAGTTGCATCCCTATGACTTCTCAATCTATAAATAGCTTTCCCCCAAAAAAGTAAATGTCTAGAACAGTCTTCTCCGAATAGCCCTGCACAGATTGGCCTGTTTCCCACCACTTAGGTGAAAACAACGTATCTGTGTGCATGTATATAGGTCCTCCATTCATCCCCCCTCCCTGACTACTCTTTTTTATCTTTGCTGCAGAATATATTGAATTTAGATTAGATTTAATCCTCAGACAGCCACTGAGCCAGCCCTGGGGCGCACTGACAGGAATTGCCTACCCAGCTGCAACACAATGAAAACAAGCCTTCCCCTGCCAACCTATCACATTTGGACAGAGAGAAGAGATTCTTTATATCCTCTTCACAGCTCCCTCTATGCCCATAGGAAGCTCCTTCTATATCCAAACTATCCGAAGACTGGGAGAAAAGAAGAGGCCAGGATTTCAAAGCAAGGAAGGCAAGCAGTGGTTGTCTGAACCGGTGCTAAAGTTGTTCATTCAGCAGTTCTGTCCCAAGACATTTGTTGCCTGGAGGTTGACTAGAGCCCAAATGGTGACTTCCCCATTCACCACCACCACCACCACTTTGAAAAGCTTTGCTGCACCATTCAGACACTAATTCCTGCCTCCATCAATCCTCTCCCTCATGGCCAGCCATGTCATCGCAGCCTTCCCCAACCTGGCACCCTCCAGATGTGTTGGACCGCAACTCCCATAATTCCTAGACATGCTGGCTAGGAATTATGGGAGTTGTGGTCCAACACATCTGGAGGATGCCAGGAAGGCTGAACAATCAACAATCGTACTGTTTCATTCCCTCCCTGCTCTTTTGTGACATCTGAGGTAGCTACCTCCCTGCCTTATGGTAGGGCTGGCCCTGGCAGTAAAGAAGAGTGGGCCTAGGGGACATGCAGGGTGCCTTGCTCTCTCCACAACCAACTTCCAGGAATCTGGAATTAGGGGGTTTAGATCAGCAACTATAGCATCTAGGCAGACTTGAGCACCAGTACATCTGATGATGATGATGATGATGATGATGATGATGATGATCCGACTTCCGTTCACACACTGGAACTTTCTCTTCCCCTCTTCCCCCTGCAGCACCCCATGTGTCCCCTGCAATCTGCTCTGGAGGGTCCCCCAACCCTCTGGAACAGATTTGGGGGGAATTCAGAAGGAGGGGGAACCCATTGTGCTGACGGATGCCATTGCATTGACAGTCAGACAGTCATGCGATTCATTTTAGTGGGTTTCTACAACAAATCAAATGGAAGTTTTGCCACCTTGAAAGGGTTCTAACCTTAAAGGTGGCCTAAAAAAATAATAATTTCAAATACGTAAATAAATAGAAGCTGCGTGGAAATCTGCTCCAAGCCACCATTCCTTTCCCCCCATAAACTCATCATTTGAAAAAGCCTATATGAACTGCAAAATGGCCTGAAACTGAACCAAACCTGAACAGTATTTGTCATAATTACAGTATAACAAACAGAAAGAACTGAACCAAAGCAAATGGCTGGTATGATTCCCTTGGTGCTGTTACTTACAGGACTTTAGTCTAACTCTAAATAAATACTCAGTTGGGCTAGGTGCCAGAAAAAACATGACTCTAAGAGACAGTTACCCTTGGATACAATCACCCGTCCTCTTCCCATGGGCAATGGCTCTGTTGGTGCGGTTACCATACCAACCAGGTCTGGAGTAGCACCTGAGCAGAGTTTGGTGCAGCTGCTCCTTCAGTTCAACCTGAACCCTGTTCCTCCTTACTGCTGTGAATATTCTAAAGACCAGCTGATTCCTGCAAACATGAATGTCATCCTCTTCAGGTAAGACTGGCTACTTTGCTCTTGTTAGAAATGTTCCCTTTTGCAGATTGAATTGAGCCCTGCTCGCGGAGATGCAGTACTTTCTAATCAGGCAGGAAGGCCGGGTGGGGTGGGGGACATTTTGTGGCACTGGATGGATTTCCTTGTGATTTATCATTATTATTATTTACATAGCAACATCTATTATTTATGGTATGATACAGAAAACTATAAACCAGAGACACGGGTCTCTGTTCCAAAGAGGTTGCAATCTAAGTCAGGAGTGTTGAACCTCAAGCCCATGGGTCAAATCCGGCCCACCTGGGTCCCAACCCTGCCCTCCAGGGTTCCCCAGAATGCCACGCCTCCTTCCCACGACCCCGCCTCCTTTCCCCTGCCCACCAATCGTTTGGTGATTTCCCAGCGTTTAGACAGTTCTTTCCCCCCATTCTGAAAGGTTAACCTACTTCTCCTAAGGCTTCATTACTGGCAATAAAAGCGTTAAACTCAAATATGCTGGTAGTTTTGGCCCCACTCCTTTGGCCTTCAGCCCCACCTGCTACTGGAAAGCAGCCCCTGGGAACTAAGAGGTTCGACACCTCTGATCCAAATTTTTACAGAGGGAAAAGCAACAGAGGGGGACTAAATTGGACAAGGAAGAATAACCAAGTATGAATGCAAGCCAGTGCAGTTGTGCGCACTCGGGCTTAGATTCAGTGGGGAGGAAGCACAATCATGGGTGAAACCGTGAATCACCAGGGCTCATGGAGGCAAGGCGGAGGCATAGGAAGGTATTTCAGGGAGTTAAAGAGGAAAATTCGGGAGCCTAGCAGAAGATGTTGGGAGGCCTGGAAACATAAGCCGGTGGAGGTGTAGATAGGTATGCACAGGAGCAGGGGAAGATAGTTAAGTAGGGACAAAGGTAGCTAAGCACTTGAAGAGCACAGGAAGATAAGTCCTGTCAGAGGTAGCTAAGTATCCTTGGGGGCAGAAGTAGCTAATTATACATAGGAGAGGGCAGCTTGTACCCTTTCCTGACACATCTGTGAAGCAGCAACAGCAGCTTTTTGGAAATTCTACAGCTGCTACAACCATTCTCCCAGATGACAAACATCCACCGTGGTCGATTGAATCCAGATGCTTTACAGCAAATCTTGAATCAAAGCTTTCCTGGGCCCTTCAGGAGGACAGCAGGAAAAACAGCGTCCAAAGAGAAATATCTATGAAGGGACTGCGGCAAGCAGGAGGGATTTACCTCTAGGCAGCGTGCCTGCTTTTCCACCTCTAATGAGGAGCCTGCGACACATGGAAATCTAGCAGGTGAAGCTTTTCCTTGCATGGAGATCTAGTGATGGGCAAAGCTTCGCCTGCTTATATTTTGTTGTGCCATGTTGCTATTAGATGTGGGCCTATGGCTTACGTGCTGGCTCAGCTTGTCTGAGTGTGGAAAGCTAGGTAGGGTCAGGCCTGAAAAGGAGAGCAGCAGATAAAACCGATTTCGGTCAACAGTAAGGAGACATGGGAAAATAAAAAGGTCTTTACCTGGCATCAAAAAGGCATAAGAGTCACCACCAGGCAAGCCTCCCTTGGGAGAGCATTCCATAAATAAGACATAACAGCAAAGAGGGCCAGTTGCCACCCATCTATCTCAGAAGAGGCACCCAAAGAAGGGCTTCTGACAATGTTCCTTATATGTGGGCAGGTAGATGAGAAAGGAGATAGTCCTTGGCATCACCATGAGGAAGATAAAAAAAACAGAGGGGGGAGGAATAATAATAATAATAATTGTGGAGGAAGGGGGGGCTGGCTGACCCGCCACACCCCCACCCTTTCCTACCCAAAAGGACCCAAGACCCCCAGAGATCTCAAGGTACCAGATTGCCAGCCTCAGCTGTCTGCAATCCTACTTGAATCTCTGTTCAGGGACTTGCCTTTCTCACTGTAACCTGGATTTAGTTGCTGGAGCCACAGAGCCATCCACAAACACCATGTGGGGTAAAACCAAGAAAGGTTTATTCTGGTAGCATTTTACAACAAAAGGTGGGAAATGAGAGAAGCACAAAATAGAGAGAGACTTTGGTACAAAGTAAAGCTGCAAAATAACAAAACCTGATTCCTTAATATCTCCCAGGCACACAACTCTGTTACCTGGGGGTCAGTTCTCTTCCAGGGTTAGATCCAGCACAGCCTTGCTGCCCGGGGAGGACTACTTCACCTACCCGAAGGTCCGAGATGGGTAGCCCCCCACAAGGCTTGCCTTTACCAGAGCCCTCATTCAGCTAATTTCACCAGGAGCTACCTGGGGTCATATCCTGAGGCCCCCCGAAGGCTTGGACCTCTGCCTGGCTTGCTGCCATTGCTCCACAGCCAGCAACCACGCGACGAACAAAGACACACAGGCTACACTTTGGGAATATACCTTTTCCCCCTCCCCCCCTCCTTCCTGTAGCTCTACTGCCTCCAGTCAATCATGATGCACTTCACCTGGCCAGGCAGGGAGGGGAACTCATGACTTACTGGGCCTGAACTACATTTGCATTTGAAAGCCGTAGACCCAGGCGCCATGTCTCATCCGATACTTTATGCACATTTCGCCTCCTCCCAGCCCCCAACCGGCCTTATTTGTTTTTCACATGAGGAGGCGTGTGTGTGTGTGTGTGTGTGTGTGTGCATGTAGGAACCCCCAAAGGCTCCTTCCTTCACAATAATAATAATAATAACAACAACAACGAGCTTACTTCCCATTCCAGAGATAACCAAGTGAAGATAATGGAAAATACAGTCTTCAATGCAGAGAAATACTTTGGCAAATTCTGCAGCCTGATTGCTGCTTACACCCGTAAGACTGCAAAGCTCCGGGACAAGGCAGACCTTCTGGTCAGGCAGCTCCTCGACTATGGAAACACGGAGAATCCCGAGCTGCGAACTACCATGAAGAACTTTGCTGAGGAGCTGGCCAAGGTGCAGGACTACAGGCAAGCTGAGGTGAAAAGCTGGATTTGGTGATCTAAATCCATAGCACATGTACACACACTTAAGATTAATGGAATATCCATTCCATACAAATATCATAGTAAAAAAAAATTAATTATGGGAACTCAGTATCCCCAACCTTTTGGGGTTGGTGGGCACATTTGGAATTTTGAGTGAGTGTTGAGGGTGCTTTCACAAAATGGCTGTCATGGGGGGGCTGCCCATTCATAAAATGGCTGCCATGGTGGGGGCATGGCTGGACGCAAAACACTAATTTCTCAGAAGACAACTGGAAAGACTAAAAGAAAAGTAACTTGCCTAAGAACAAGGCAGAGGTGGGGGTCTGAGCTCCAAAACACAGAAATGCTCTTTAGCATTTAAGATGGTGCTGGAGGGCGGCATATCACTTTGCATCATGCCAGCCTCCCAGTTTTGTTTTTTTTTAAAAGTGTAATTAAAAAAAAATCTTAAGAAATAAAATAAAAATCAGGAAGGTCAGAGAGCTTTGTGGGAGAGGACTGGTGCCACAGGCACAGGTTGGAGACCCCAGGCTTGAAGACTCTTTGCCACAATAAACTAAAATACATATCTTTTGGAATGATCATAGGTGGCTTGAATTGCCATCACTTTTAATATTAAGGGACAGATACACTGTGCCTTTAATAACTACACGAAAGGCAGAAATCAAACAGGTCCATCCCGTTTCAAACCATAAGCAGCCAGATGTCTCCGGAAGGCAATAGCCCTTCCCCCTGCAAATGGTATAAGGAAGTCTCTCTCCTTCAGGCAGGCACGGTGCAGGACACGAGAGCCCTGGCATAACATCACAGTAACCATAGTGCAGACTGTGGAGCACTACATTGACACCACAATCTGAAGTGTGGAATGCCACGGGTCCAACAAGGCACATAACATAGCGCAAACTGCATGGCCATACACTCAATGGGACATGTGACCAATGCATCTCCGAACCCTGAATTTGTACCACTGTTGCCAATGTGGCTGAAAAGGTGCATTGTATTCAGTTTGGCATGCTTTCTCCTTTAGGTGGAGAGATTGGAGATGAAGGTTGTTGAACCTCTGAAGGTGTATAGGGTGCTCATCAAGGAAACCAAGGTAAGCGAGTATTTTTAAAGACATCAAGCTCATAGTGGGGTTGCAGTGACCTTCTAAATTGAGATCTGTGCTCAGGAGAGTGGAGTGGATACAGATAATCACTGCACCACCTGCCTGCAAAAGCAGATTGGCCATTTGAGAGCATCATCCAGCATTAGATTTACCAGTGATACTGAAAGGTCAAAGAGAGAGAGAGAGAGAGAGGAAGACCACAAAAACTCAAAGCCCAATCCACTCAGCCATAGGTCTTTGAGGCCTGTGCGGATCTAGACTCCTCAGGCAAATCAAGCCACCCATACCAGCTTCATTGTGGCTGTTCCACTGGGACCCCATCCCCCTAATATTTCCCAATGTCCCTATCCATCACGCTGGCTGACAAAAATGCATCCCAGATGGCAAATCCCAGAAGTAGTCATGTGAATCCACACGCTCATTTTCAGCTTTCAGAAGCTATTATACACAGCCCTGATATCTGTGCCTAGCCCCTCACTTCTTTCCAAAAATTCCACACCTGGAGCTTTTCTACACGAGGCTGTTAATCAGCTGTTAATCTGCTGTACCAGCTTTCGGTTTTGTCACAGAATTGAGATCCGAGCACTACACAAGGAGCGTTTCCTTTGTTTTTCCACTACATAACCTCCATGTGGCACTGTGTATAGTGGAATAGCGCAAATACAGAAGAGGAAATTACTTTCGCTTTCACAATTAAATGCCACATTTTCCCTGCTCTGAAAAAACTCAGCAAAAGTGCTGGTTAGACACAGAACCGAAACTGGAGGGTGACGTCGTCTAAAAAACCCATAAACCACCATGAGTAGGGATAAATGCTTTGTGTAGAAAAGCCCCAAGACATGGTTGGAATCTGCAACCTGTATAAAGTATGCAAACTTACATAAGTTTTATTATTTTGCATAATTTGTTCTGCTCCTCTCATTCAATGGAGGAATGAAAAGCTAGGAAGCCTGCTGGAAATCCTGCTTTGTTCCTATTCTTTGCCCAGACATTTGCAGCATTAAAGATTAGAAACGTACCTTCTCACAAAACATGAAAGCTGGAGAAGATGGGGGAGGGGACGCCCCTAGTAAATAGTCTGAGAACAAGATATGTTGCAGGTTTACTGAAGCTAAGCAGTGGATAGGAGACCACTGGGAGATCCATGTAAGAGCAGAAGGGATAGAGAGATAGACAGACAGACATGTGTGTGTTTGAGAAAAATTAAAGGTGACATTTTCTACATGCCGAATTCAGTATCCAACATTTTTTGTATTTCCATTGTACAATCCCAGAATCACAAAATGCCACCATCTTGGATATTGGTCAAAGTTCTCTGTATATACCAATATAGCATACAACCATATCTAGGAGACACAGGAAGCTGCCATATACTGTGACAGATCATTGGTCCATCTAGCCCAGGGTTGTCTTCTCTGATTGGCAATGGCTCTCTGGGGTCTCAGACAGAGAGAAGGTCTTTCCCAGGACCTACCTGATCCTTTCAATTGGAGATGCCAGAAGTTTGAACCTGGGACTTCCTGCATGCGAAGCATGTGCTCTACTATGAGGCCTATAGTGACTATTGCACCACACCAAACTGAAATTACAGAGAACAAGAGAGGGGAGATGGAACAGACATCCGTGTTGTAATCAGGGCTGTTTTCAGCCCTTATAGCCCAGATGAGCTACCATACAAAACAGGTTGCCTTTGTTACATTCAACAGGCCGATATTAAGAAGTTCAACAATGCCCGAAAAAATGAAATAAAGCAACTGGAGAAGCTAGAGAAGATCCGACTGAAGTCGCCATCTGAGCCACACATGATTGTATCCTTGCCAGCACATTAATCCTTCAACCTTCTCCTTGCTCCTGCAAATGCACTCTTGGCTCCCCAGTGTCACAGAGTTCTGGCTTTCCTAATGCGGCCAACTCAGGAAGGCAGAGTTACGAGCCCTCACCAAGGGAGGCTTGTGTTACAGAGAGGTTTCCTTCTGAGCGTTCCACAGCACTGCGGAATCCGATGAAACCTATTGGAAACAGACGTGCGCAGGGAAAACTGTCTCCTTGAATAAGGGGAAGCAAAATAGATTGTTGCAGGCTAACAGCCGGCTCTCTGGGGAGGTAGCTGGGGCCCAGATAAATGAGATGAAAACAGTATGAATAATACTGAAATGACAAGCGTGAGTTTAAAACACATGCACGCACGTACGCGCGCGCACACTTGCAAGGCCGACTTCCTTGCCACAGAGCAGCAAAGGTTAAATGGGAAATAAAAATATGCAACACTTGGACATGCGTTTTAAACCAGGGGACACGGACACACACTCAAATGTAGAAATAATCGCAATGATTTATTTAAATTTCACAGGAGGCAAAGCAAGCCAATTAATTTCTCATCCAAATAACCTCAAATAAAATAATTTCTTCAATTAATTTGCATCCTGGCCCAGATCATCGTAAGAACGTAAGAAGAGCCATGCTGGATCTCCATCCCAAACCAATGGAGAATTACTTTTCCTAAACTTAATTGCCATGCAGGGAAAGATTGGGGGGGAGGGGTTTGCAGCATATGGGAAGGACAGAGTTAACCCTTCCCTCCCCAGCTGCAATCCTCCTTGAAAATCACCCCCTGCGTGGCAATTAAGCTGAGGAAAAAAACCTTCCATTGTCACCAATGGACAGTCAGCACTCTGTGGAATAGATCCGGGGTCTTGAGAAATAGATTTGGGGCCAGGGCCCCATGCGCCCAAGCCTAGCAATGACCCTATAGGGCCTATACTCAAGAGTCCATGCCGCCTTGAGCCTATTTGCTATTCCAGGCCTCAGCCTTGGAATGTCTTGACTTCCTGAAGGACAAGAAAACTTCTGCACATGTGCAGAGGGTCAGTCATTACTGTATAGTCTGTGATTGTGAGATGAGGACTTTTAGGCTAGAAAGAAACAATATTTTTTATAGTTCCCAAGCACTACTTCTTCTGGAGACCTACGAGTGCAAGCACAGTGCAGCGAAACCAATCAAGCTGTATTCTTCATTCACAGGGGTTCACGTTTACCATCTAATTCCTTAGGGTCTGATTGAAATATCCAAATAGCTTCCTAGCATCAGCATGTTTAAAATATCAGAGAGAAATGGGAGTTCTCTTCCTTCGTGCGACGTTCACCCGAAGGGGAGAATAAGATCTCTGTTGGGGAAAGAGGCAACAGGATAATCCAGGCAGCTCAAAAAAGATTTTCCTTTTTCCCCTCCCTCTTGGCAAAGGATATTTTAATCAGGATCTTTGAAAACTAAACCGTTCTTTCCTCCAAAGGGAGAAGCTCTCAGCAGCAAATCCCCAGGAAAGATTCTCTAGGGAGGAGAAGAGGCTTGACATACTCTTAATCCCTGCTGTGCTAAACTCAGATGCTGAGAGAGCAACCTTAAAACAAGAGAAAGGAAGAAAGAAAGCTGCCCAAGGCAGCAACGGTGAGATCTCTTCCAGGGGGGTAGAAGAGTGTCATTTCCAAGAGGCACACACAGAAGACTGCGTGGGGCCATCATCTCTGGTTAAACGGCAGCATCCAAAGCTGCACAGCAGCCCCCCCCCCAACCTGGTACCCTCAAAATGGCTGAGAATGATGGAAGCTGCCATTCAACACATCTGGAGCACACCAGGCTTGGAAGCCTGCTGCAAAGCTATAGCCCCAAGCTCAGTGTTCTCCAACCTTGGGTCCCCAGATGTTTTTGGCCTACAACTCCCAGCATGCCCCAGCCAGCACAGCTGTGCTGGCTGGGGCATGCTGGGAGTTGTAGGCCAAAAACATCTGGGGACCCAAGGTTGGAGAACACTGCCCTAGCTTAACAAACACCTTTTAAAAAGCCAAATTCTCTTTCTTCATGGGGCAAGGGTGCCAGACAGGCCCTCAGGCGAAATCCAGCCCTCCAGCATTCCCCGGATGGCCACGCACCCTTCCCCCTGGCCCCAAACTCTTCCCCCCCCCCCGCACCACCCGTCCACCTATCATTTGGTGCTTCCCCAGCTTTTCCGCAGCTCCCCCCCCCCCATTCTAAAAGGTTGAAATGCCTCTCCTAAGGCTTAGTTACTGCCAGGAAGCGCTAGAAGCTACAATAGGCAGGTATTTTTGGCCCCACCGGCCACTGGAATGCAGCACACACACCCCCAGTGCTTCTCCGAAACTGATTCAGCCCTCAGACTGAAAGAAGTTCGACACCCTTGTAGATAGGGCCAATCATGCAAATTTGGGTAGAAAAGGTTAAAGCAGCATCCGGAGTCCTCCTTGCCACAGCACCACCAAATCTGAAGCTTGTGGATGCCTGGCCCACAACCGTTCGACAGTCAAGTAGCTTGTTGATCCATTATAGAATCTCTTTCGCGCAGCACACACTCCTTCACCCCATTTCTGGAGCAGTACTAGCTAGCTGCCCTCTATAGCTCCTGAACTCATTCCCTTTTTTTGCCCCCCCCTTGATACTTGCGGGGGGGGAGGTTATACTCAAACACATCAGTGATTTGGTAGGTTTCTCTTGCCAGCAGAGATCTTCTAGGGCATAGGAGTGGGGTGAGTAACTGTAACACCCAATCTCTTCATGCAGCAGAATTGTACAGGGGGGTACGGACAACATCATGTTACACTTGTTACCCACCCATCCTTTCCCACCACCACTACTTTCTTTTTTCTTACTGCAGAAAATCCATGAAGGGGGGGGGGGGAGACAAATGGCTGGATTCAGACAACACGATAACCCACACTCAAGAGTTGAGTATGGGTTGAGCGTGAGTTGTTGTTGAACCGTGGGTTGTTGTTGAACGGGGGTATTGTGTTGTCTGAACCCAGCCACATGAACAAGCCATGGTTTGTTAGCCACGAACAACCCATGAAGAGAACCCATGGAGTTTTTGTTGGGTTGTGAATTGTGGGTTGTTCTTGGTTAACAAACCATGGTTTGTTAGCATAGCTGTGTTCAGACAACATTTACCAATTCAACAACCCACGATTCAATGACAACCCACACTCAACCCATACTCAGCCCTTGAGTGTGAGTTATCAGTGTTGTCTGAACCCAGCCAGTGCTTTCTGACTGTAAGCACTAGGAACCACAGCCTGGCCCAAGGTTGGTCACGTCAGTGGCACCAGAACATTTGTTTTTTTCAAAAGAGAGAAGCGGAAAGACAGACAGTAAGAAGGAGGGAGGGTTAATGTCTAGTCTACACACTATAAATGTATACTGGTGCTATACAATCTGAATTGTCGAGACTTTCTTCTGCAAATCATGGGAATGATAGTTCGGAGCAGTTGCTAAGAATTCTCTTTAGAAATATAATTCCCAATGTTCCCAGGGAGATGGAATGTCTGTAAAACCAGTATTGTCTGCAGTGAAAATGAAGAGAGAGGAAACCTCAAAGGTACACTGAAAATGATGTATTAGCCCAACTCAATTTTTAAGTCTTCCAACTCTGCGATAGTGTAGAAGGCTATTTGGGTTATTCTTTGAACAGCTGATTCCAGTTGCCCCTGACAAAAAACCACAGGACTCTGAACACAATCAGCTAATAAATCATTTTTAGTGCACCTTTGAGGTCTCATTTCTCTTAGGGTGTTTGTGTGTGTGTACTAGTGCCATTCCTTCTGTCCTGAGAAAAAAACAAGGGAGAAGCAGAAAGATAGACATATAGGGCCAATACAAACAAACAAGCAAAAGCAAACAAATGTGGGAGCCATTATGCAGATTGGTATTAAAGATAAACTCCCAGCCTGAAAAAGTCAAAGAACTATTGTTTTAAAGCAGGGGTGGGCAGAAAGTAGATCTCCAGATGTTTTGGACTTTAACTCCCAGCATCCCTGACTGTTGGCCAGGCTGGCAGGGGCTTCTGGGAGTTGAAGTCCAAAACATCTGGAGATCTACCTTCTGCCCACCACTGTTTTAAAGGACATGCAATTTCCCTTGATCCCAAAGAGTTTACATGTTATAATCACTCTCTCATCCCTGCAAAAATGTACAGTAATACCTTGGATTGCAAGTAACTTGGTTTGAGAGTGTTTTGCAAGACAAGCAAATTTTTAAATATTTATTTATTTATTTTTTACTTGATATACAAGCAACATCTTGCAATACAAGTACTGTAGTACGGCTTAAATTAAAAATCTCTGTACAAATTTTTTTGGGGGAATTTCATTTTGATATAAGAGTGTTTTGGATTACAAGCACGTTTCCGGAACGAATTATGCTCTCAATCCAAGGCATGACTGTATACTGGTTGATGAATGTTATAAATAAGGTCCTTATGGGAAAAGTTGCCTCTTGTGTCTCCAGTTAACCTTTACTGGGTGCATCGTGCAAACCGCTCGTCTCCCAGATTCCTTCTTCATCCTCCTACACTTCTCCTCCTTTTCCTGTCTCCCTGCTCAAGCTTTCTTGTTTGTTTCTGTGAAGCCATTCCAAAATCGTTGGAGATCCTGATTTAGCTTTCACACTCTTCCTCATGCCAATTTTTTTGCCACAGTTTCAATGATCTGTTTATGGATTTGACTGCCCTCTGGTGCTGAAAGCCGAACATAGACATCTCTCACTACAAATCACTAGCAAAATCTGTTTGGTTAATGAATATTGTATAATGGTTTTTAAATTTAAAGGGATCAGATACCCAGGCAAAGCAGCTGAGTTAAGATCATTCTGTGAAATTTATCTTCTTCTATAGCCTCTGGCTTTCCTGCTCCCTTGGTCCATGGATCAGAGTTCACCAACATTCAAGGCACACTTGCATTCCTTGTTAGTGGTGTTCTTCATTTTTCTTTGACCCATTCTTTTCTTCACTCCCTGCCTTCTTGAGAGATCCCCCTCAGGCTTCTGCCTCTTCAAGGCATCCTGCCTTGTTATTCCCACTTCCAAACTTACTCTCCCCACCACTTCCTGACCCACAGTTGCCTCTGGGCCTTAAAGACTGGTTCTTTCTGCCTCCAATTGTCCATTTGATGAGAAGCCTGGGATGCACTAAAAAAACATTGCTTAACACCCCCCCCCCGAATTGTTTATTTTTAAAGAACCAACAATGTATTTTAGCAACGGTTTGGATCAGCCTTCTAAATAAGCCACCAAAAGTTACTAGCCTGCAAAAACAAATTACTAGCCTGCTGGGGACCAACAGAGGAGGGATGGAGAGCTACATTTCAATGCTGCGGGGCCTCAGATCCTATGCTAGGTGCAAAGTGGAGACAGAGTGCCCGTCCTTCCTCCACCAACCTGCTTACTTGCCTGCACGGAATTCCATGCACTCGCCTGTATAAAATTCCTAATCACCTTTGGCGACCAGGCTAATGTTTAAATACGAGGCTGGCTTAGTCGGGTATTATTATTTCTTTGCTTTATTCCCTTGACTCCCATTCTCAGTCACAGGTAAGGGATTCCCCCCCACCCCAGGATAAGATGACCACCAAATGTACAATAACATTAAAGTTAAAGTGAAGACAGATGAGAACACTGGGGCACCACAACCATTCCCCAGTACTCCAGAAAATTTGGCTGGCTGGATAAGATATTATTCAACTTGGGATACATTCACACAATCAGTTTACTACTGGTTTTGTTTTAAAACTACTACTGGGTAAGTACCAAGCATTATAGGGCTTGCTCTTGATCCTGGTTCTCTCCCTTGGGAAACATATGAAGACAGAGTTTACATCTTAACCTTCAACACATTTATCTGTAAATAGTTCCACTGATTTGAGGGAATGGCTCGCAGAGAGATGTACATCGCTTTGTGACTCACAACTGAATCGCTGATGCTGAAAAACACTGATCCATCTCTCTGTGCATGCAACCAATCATGCACAGCAACGGGTGGGTCCAGATAGGGATACCTGACTTCATCCGCATCAAGAAATGCATCCAGTCAGTTCAAAGGACTCAGGCCTCATCCATATATGCAACAGAATTAGGTTATCCTGAAATAGTAGAATGGACCAGGACAATTCAGTCTATACGGGATCAAATCTTTATAATCCTAGAAGCAAGCTTTCTAACTAAAAATAATTACGCTTCTGGGTGGCACATTCAGAGTAGAAACAAAGATGGATGCTAACGGACAATCAGGCTGCTGTTTGTTTGCTGTTTTCAGAACCAAGAACCAGCCAAATAAGTCAGATGCTATATTAACTGGATGTCAAACATTTAGGACCTGCTGAAAGGGCTCAAGTCACAAAGTCACTCATTCAACAGGGTGAATGAAAAATACATGCCTTGTTTTTAGGAATGAAGGCCCCCAAAATGAAGCATTCACCTTTACTTATTAGTTTGGGTGTTTCTAAATGAAGCTTTTATGGCACCACAATTCACGGAAGTTTACAGAGGGTTCAAACGACAACATCTTCCACTTGTGACCCTCCTGTGTTTCCTTACTGCTTCTTCCATCTTTTCTCTAAACTCAGAAAATCCGTTAAGGAGAAAAAGACAGAACAGCTGCACAATGCCTTCCAATTGGTAGTGCTAGGAGCCTTCTGTCTGGAAGCACCCTTTGAATACTGTAAAGCACATCATGCAGATGTTCTCAGTAATCCTTACAACAGCCCTTAAATTAGACCTGGTAGTGAGGCTGCTGTCTACTGACAGAGAGAGAGCCTTGCCTGGGGGAACTTAGCGAGTTCATGGCTGAAGTGATAGTTGAACATCCCTAGTTTGTATTTCACATGGTTAGCTATGACATTGTACCTATTCATATAGGTCAGGACTCAGAAATAAATAAACAAACACGCATGAACGCACACGCGTACGCGCACACACACACCATTGCAATCCTAAATGCTGGTGGAGCAGCTCTCCATTGTACTTCCAACAGCAGATGAGAAGCATTCAAAATGACATGCCCAAATCCTCGTGACCATGCGACACAAATTGTTTCCCTATATTTATATTATGCTGTAATCAGCAAGGCAAGGCCCTATAATTATGCTCTGCTAAAATCAGCAAAGCTCCAAAGCATTCACAGTTGGAGGTTTTATGTACGAAGGTCACATTTCTGCTCTCCCTGCATTTTTTGGACTAAGAGAGAAAGATGGGGGGCGAGGTGGGGAATGCCTGAGCCCTTGCAATGCATTGGCAGAATTACCACCTTGCGCATAAATGCACGTAAGTATCCAAAGAAAGCACTACCTTTATTCCACATCACAGGAAAATCCTGCTGTATTTATCCATCCTGTCAGGCGTCACTTATCCAAGTGAATGCCTTCCTGATAAGCAGGGTGACTTTGCTGGTCCAGACATCAGACACCACTTGTTTACAACTGTATCTGAAATAGCACTTCTTGTAGTAAACTGAGTTTGTTTTACTTGCATTCCACACTAAATCAAGGCACTAACCGCCCATGGCAAGGCAATGCTGAGTGCAAAATGATTTAGCTCATCAACAGCCTGCCACATCTACACCAAATACACCAAGGTATCAGGGCCAGTGCTACCAAAACCTGTGGAGACTGGAAGCAACTTCAAGCTGATACTTCTGGAAGCAGATTCTACAGGGGCCCAAGGCTCTTTTCTACACTGGGAGCAGTTCAATATCAATCCATTTTCAGTCCTACAAATCAACTCCTCCCTGTAACGTAAAGCTACAAGGGGGGAGCTCCTTAGCTGGAGGGCTCACTTGCTGTGCAGTTACCACTCTTTAGTTCAGCAACGTAAATTTCAGCTCCTGAAAGCATTTTCCCAGAGAGCATGTAAATAAAGAACTCATTAACCTCCGCAGTATGTGCAAAATGTGTTCCCCAAGGTTGCTAACGCTCATGTCCACAAGATTTTCAGGAACTGACTTTCTCTGCATCTCCCACAGCGCAAGGCACAGTCTTTATGTCCATTTTACTAGTGGGGAATTAGGCAGAAAAAAGGGATGACATGGTGCTTCCAGAAGAAGCTTTTATCCATGCCATTGCCCTGCCTCATTCATTGGAATTTTAAGGGAAGTCCAGATGTCGTTGCCTTCCATTTGTAACGTTTCCATGTTTTTCCACTGCTTCTTCTATCATTTTTCCTGCCACAAAAAAATCCATTAAGGAGGGAAGAATGGAATAGTTGTACAATGCCTTATGGTTGGTAGTGCCAGGAGCCCTCCTTTTGGAAGCACCCATTTGATGGAGATCCCCTGGCAGGGAAAACGAAACACCTAGGAAGAAAAGGAACAATACCCAAAACACTACAATCCATTTTCAGTCGTACAAATCAACTCCTCCTTGCAATGTAAAGCTGCAATGGAGGGGGAGCTCCTTAGCTGGCGGGCTAAATCCACTCCAGCTATAACACAGCCAATCTGCATCCCATATACATTAGACTGCCACCCAAATAAGGCAGTTTCGGCCAATTAATGATATTAATTTTCCTTGATTAAATCTGCATAATCAGAAAAAACTGTTCTAAATTAAAAAAAAACATAGGAACATTGGAAGCTGCTTTATACTGAGTTGGTCCATCTAGCCCAGTATTGTTGACACTGACTGGCAGCCATGGCTCTCCAGGGTTTCAGGCAGGATTCTTTCCTAGCCCTACCTGGAGATGCTGGGGATTGAACCTGGGACCTTCTGCATGCAAAGCCTGTGCTCTGCCACTTAGCCATGGACCCTTTTTAGATTATGCATGCATGCATCAAAGCAGACATCATCTTAGAAGAGGCACACACACACGCCCATACAAGGGAGGGGAAGCCTCTTAAGATGACACTTGCCAACTCAGTTTTTAGAAGTACATGTATTAAAAATAATTTTTAAAATGCAAAAGCCTGCTCGCCGATCAATTAATTTTTAGTCAATCAAAATGTTTTAATAATTTCATCTCACCTGGGGTGGGCAAGCTGCAGCTCTCAGCCTAATTTCAAAAACCATCTGCAAGTGATCAGTTCAGACCGCTAACAAAAGCTATTTGTCCCTCCTCTGGCAGTCTACTGGGCAGGGAGGAAGAGGGGAGAGAGAGACAAGAGTGAAGGGGGTGTCAGGAAGAGAGACAAAAGTGGGTGTTCCTGCCCACTTTGGTTTAGGCCACGCCCACCACTAGCTTCAGCTCTGCCTATTGCCAGCATCCAGCCCCCTACAGATCACCCGAGGGAATGCAGCCCTAATAGAAAAAAAAGATACCCCCACCCCACCCCCGGGACCTGATCTAACCAATTAATTGACTAACACTGCAATCCTATACATATCTATTCAGAAGTAAGTGCCATTGAATTCAGTGGTTCTTGCTCCCAGGTGTGCATAGAATTGCAGTCTAAATGTAACTCTTATTATTTGTTTGTTTGTTTGTTTTAAAGATTTTAAACCTGCCTTTCAAGGTGCACGGCCCTCACAAGGCAGCTTACAATATTACAGAAACATGAACATACAAACTACAATCTCACACACACACACACACACATACAGCAGCAGCGGCTAATGATTTTTAAGCACCGAATGCAGACTGGAATAAATATGTCTTCACATGCTGTTGTTGTTTTTAAGCCAGGAGTGATGAGGGGTCATGCATCTCCCTGTGGAAGGAGTTCCAAAGGTTTGAGGCCACCACTAAGAAAGCCAGATCCCTAGTACCCACTAGTCCAATGCAATGACTCTGGTTGGTGGGCCAGAAAGTAGTGCCTCTGGCACTGATCTTGATGCTTGGGCAGGTGCATACAGGTGTAGGTGGTCCTTCAGAGAACGTAGTCCAAATCCATTTAGGGGGGCTTTAAAGGCCAAAACCATCACCTTGAATTGGGCCCGGAAACTAACAGGGAGCCAATGTAAACGATACAGAATATGGTCATATGATCCAAACACCTAGCTCCTACAAGCGTTCTAGCTGCTCCATTCTGTACCAGTTGCAGTTTCTTAATCATCTTCAAGGGCAGCCCCACATAGAGCGCATTACAGTAATATAACTCTTCCTGTCATCTACCACCATTTAGTTATTTCATAGATTTCATAGATCTTAGAGTTGGAAGGGGCCTACAAGGCCATCGAGTCCAACCCCCTGCTCAATGCAGGAAACTAGAGGAGGGTTCTCCCATCCAAGTAATAACCAGGCCTGACCCTGCTTAGCTTTCCACACTCAGACAAGCTGAGCCAGCTGTGCAAGAGCCCAGATGTGATGTTTTCCTGGATTCAAATAATGCCAATGCCTTCCTGGGTTCGAAGGAACAGTCTCACAGCTAGACATGATACCCCTGTGTTTTCCCAGGCTGAGTCTCAACTACACAAAGCCTCTGTCGATGCCAGCCGATCCACTCAACAACTCGAAGAAACCATTGATGGGTTTCAGAAGCAGAAGCTAAAAGATATTCAGGTAATATCTCATTCAGCTTGGTGAGTCTTTCTCTAACCTGCTTTGGGGCTACATACAACCATAACACAAGAGCTTTTAAGGCTACAATCCTATGTATAGTTACTTGGGAATAAGTCCCATTGAACTCAGTGGGGGGCTTACGGTACTTCCAAACAAACATGCATAAGACAGGTGCAGAGAGCATGAAAGAGTTGGTATCACAAGTATTGGGAGCAATGAGAAAAATTATTTAGGGTGGGGTTTCTTTCAGAAGGGCCTCCTAATTACTCAAAGGCTGCTCCTCATAACCACCACTTTCATCAAGCAGACAGAATGATTAACTCTATCCCATTCTGTAATAAATGAGAATGAAACATAAAACAGTCATGTGAAAATGCACAGTGCACCATGCTGTCAGCTGGTTCAACAGAAAAAGAGAAAATTGATGATGTGATTTATTGGATCAACCAACCATTTAAAGATACTGCAAAATTTTGGGAATCACTGAACTCTTAATGCAGCCAAGTAATTATTGAAAACATAAAATGGATTCTTACATACCATTTTGTATTCCAGCTGTTCTTTGCCCAGACAAAAAGGCTACCAGGACTACTAAGTAGATTTCCCCTTTGCCAGAGCTGGATGAGTCTGGGTGGTTTTCAAATTACACAAACTGAAAGTGAATAGAAAAGTCAAAACTGAAAATGGAATATGCATTAATTCTCTCCATAAGTATCAGATCTCCTGGATTCTCCCAGCAATCTTGAAAATGTATGAAATGGAGAAGCTTTATTTTTTTGCAAGTTTTCTCCACCTTCCGCCTTTATGAAGCTGTTGTTTCAACCCAAATATTAGCTACTAATGCATATTCCATTGTGCTTTATTGGATGTTCACTTTTCTATTAAACATTTTTTTTAGGAGGAGGGAAACGTGCATTTCCAGAATAGCACACATAAACATGTTCTAAGGTAGTAGAGGAAATTAAGAGACTCACATCAAGCTGCATGGTCTCCTTTCCTTACAGAAGATCTTCATGGATTTTGTCAGCATTGAGATGGCCTTCCATGCAAAAGCCCTGGAGGTCTATTCCAGCGCATTCCAAAATCTTGAAAACTACGACATGGAGAAAGATCTGGAGGTAAAAGAATTTGCAAACCTAAGAGTTCAGTTGTATTTATTTCTGGCGTGTGTGTGTGTGTGTGTGTGTGTGTGAGAGAGAGAGAGAGAGAGAGAGCGTTTAAAGAGAGAATTCTATCCAATCTTCAAATTTTCATTGGCCAATATTTGTACAAATGTGCCCCCACATAGTGAAACCAAACATTTCTGGTTGAATTATTATTGTTTATGTTTTTAAAGTGGCAATATTATTATTATGCTCAATTTCACAGTTGTACTGTTTTATTACAAAGGAGGAGGAAGCATTTATACAAATATTAGTCACTGAAGAAGCAGAGAGTATTTTTAATATGAACTTTTATTATGAGATCAAGTTAAAAACACAAGCAACAATAAGGAAGAATACCACATAACAATACAAGACCACAAACTAAGATAAAAAAAGAGGGGCAAATAATAATCAAATTAAAGTTACTAAGCAGTCTTTGTTTTGCAGTCTTTAGAATAATAATTTTGAAAACTGTGTGCAAATCACCTTTAGGCTGTTTGGAGGCCTTGTGTTCTTGTTACTCAGTTGAGGACCTGAGGCCTCACCGGGCCTACTAGGCCTCACTAGGCTTTGAGAAGGCCAGGAACACCTTTGGTGCTTCCCCCACCATTGCCACTCCCTACAGTGTGTGAACAAACTCACAGTATCATAAGGAAACAGAAGCCTAGTTTTCGCTGAGGTGATAAACAAACAAACAAACAAACCTGCCTGGGCTGAACCTCTTCAGACTGCAGCTAGGGCAGTGTTCTCCAACCTTGGGTCCCCGGATGTTTTTGGCCTACAACTCCCAGCATGCCCCAGCCAGCATAGCTGGCTGGGGCATGCTGGGAGTTGTAGGCCAAAAACATCCGGGGACCCAAGGTTGGAGAACACTGAGCTAGGGGTTTACATGACTGAACGCTCCTCGGGCCTCTGCAAATAGAAAACTACCATGTCAGAGAGGCGGCTACGCTACAACCCTGCTTCCTACCGTGCTAGCTTTCTACGCATAGGGATTTATTTTAATGTAGGAAGGAGCATCCAGGCATATCAGTCTCCACCTGCAGGGTTGACCCACCTCTGGGACCCTAACATGGACCCGGAAGATGCTAGTAACAACTATAGGCCAGTTCCTAAAATCCCCTTCCTGGGCAAGGTGCTCTTGAATGTTGCCGGCCAACTCCAGGCACTCTTGAATGAAACAGATGATCTAGGTCCATTTCAATCGGGCTTCAGGCCTGGTTTTGGGATGGAAACTGCCTTAAGTCACCCTTTGCCGAGGGAAGGACAGGCACGAGTGCGACCCTGTTGATTCTCTACGTCTACATTCAATATCTACATGAAACTTCTGGGGGGAGGGTTTTCCAGAAATATGGACTGAGGTGTCACCAACATGTGGATGACACTCCGCTCTCGCCTTTTCATCAAATCCAGGTGAGGCACTGGGTATTCTGAATCTGTGCCTGGGTGCAGTAATGGACTGGATGAGGGCCAAGAAACTCGAACTCAATCCAGACAAGACAGAGGTAGTGTTAGGGTGGTTCTTCTGCCTGGATGAGTGATATTCAAGCTGTTCTTGAGGGGACTGCACACCCCCTAAAGAATCAGGTTTGTAGTTTGGGGGTGCTCTTGGACACAGCCCTGTCATTGGTGGCACAGGTGGCCTCGGTGGCACGGAGCACCTTTATCAGCGTGGGCTGATATACCAACTACCTCCTTATCTGGACAGAGATAACCTAGCTTCAGTTATCCAAGCTCTGGTAAACTCTCGTTTTGATAACTGCAATGCATTATACATGGGGCTGCCTTTGAAAACGGTCTGGAAACTTCAGCTGGTCTAAAATAGAGTAGTGAGTTTGTTAATGGGGACTGGCCAATGTGACCATATTATGCCAGTGCTTTATGCACTGGCTGCCAGTCCATTTCCTGGCCCAATTCAAAGTGCTCGTATTAACCTACAAAGCCCTAAAAGGATTGGGCCCAGGTTACCTGAACCAGTGTCTTGTTCCCTATATACCTACCTAGATCCTAAGATCATCCTCAGAGGCCTTTCTCCGGGCGCCACTGCCAAATGAGGTGAGGTGGGTGGCTACTAAGGAGAGGGCCTTTTCAGTAGTGGCACCCTAGTTGTGGAATGCCCTCCCCAGAGAAGCTCACCTGGGTCTTCACCAGGTGCACCTACATTGTGGCACCTGGTGAAGACTCTTTTATTTCCCTGGGCTTTTTAGCCCTTCAGTTTTAAAACTTGCATTACTGCATTTTTTGATCTTTGCACTACTGCTGGCTTTTATCCTGGTTATTACTTTGAATTTATTCTGTTTTAAACTTATGGTTTTATATTATGTTTTACAGTGTTATTGTATTTTATGGTTTTTAGCTTTGTCTTATAAACCGCCCAGACAGCTTTAGCTAATGGGCGATATAGAAATGTAATAAGTAAATAAATAGGTCATGGTACTTAGGACTGGAATGACAACAGCTGGAAGTTGCTATCTTGTCACTGACACATTGGCCAGGTTCGCACAATCACCACATGTTGCAGCGCGTGCCAGTGGCCATTGTGAATGTTCAAACCGTGGCAGGTGGTCGTCGCAGCTTACGGTGACTTGCGAACCCAGTGAGGGTGGGTTGTTGCTGTGGTTAACAGACCACCCATAACCTGAGAGCCAGTGTGGTGTAGTGGTGAGAGTGTTGGACTGGGACTTGGGAGATCCAGTTTCTAGTCCCCGCTTGGCCATGAAACTCACTGGGTGACTTTGGGCCAGTCACTGACTCTCAGCCTAACCTACCTCACAGGGTTGTTGTGAGGATAAAATGGAGAGGAGGAGGATTATGTAAGCCGCCTTGGGTTCCTTTCAGGAAAAATGGCGGGATATAATAAATAAATAAACAACCCATCCTGCACCAGGTTTGCATGTTATGATAAGCCATGGCAACCGGCAAAAATGAAATGAAATAAATAATAATGATAACAACAATAACCGACTGCCATAGCCTGAATATTCGAAATGGCCACCAGCGCACTCCACAACCCACCGAGGCTTAAATAAAGGTTGTTCTCTTTACTGGGCGGGATGACAAATATGGCTTTAAGTGGTTTATTGTGATCAAGTGTAATCATGGCTAGATTCTAGTCACATCGTTGGATGTTAATTATTCAGTGTACAGCTGGAAGACAGTTCACTAATGCCTAATTATCATTGTAGCACCTTATTAAATTACATATACATCTATTTCAGTTCTCAAAGTGGGAATGCTGGCACACGCAATGTGCATTATATTTCTATAAATCAAAGTATTACATTTTCTTCAGAACAGAACACACTTGTTCCTGTTCTTTGCTACCTCCAAAAGCATTTATTCACACATGTACACGCACATCTTTGAAGGCAGCACTGGCTGAAGTTTATTCAGACACACAGTTCTGTCTTCATGTAAAATGTGGGCAAAATCTGGCCATAATTCGTTTTCTACCTTTATGGACATTGCTCCCAAAATATGGGCAGCCCTTAAAAATTATGAACAGGTAGCAATCCTGTAGCGGTCTCTGGTAATAACAGATGTACAGGATAGCCCCGAGGCTGCAGGTCACAGGTGGCATGGACCCACTCAACAGATTAGTAAGTGAGTGCCCTAAAAAGGATTTCTTGCCTTGTTAGGATTTCAGAACAAAAATACACATCGCTTCTGGAACCTTCCATGAGGCAAGGCCAGTCACTGCAACAAACCCGACTTCTACCCTCCCATGGTCCACTGGCACACAGGTGAGAAAGGGGGGTTATTACTGTGATAACTGGTCTTGGCTTCAAAATCAGACTTTGACAGGAAAGAGTGACACACCGATGTGGAGTGGAAAACATATCCTTGCATCCTTGAGAGAGGGGAAAGGGATGCATTTTTCAACCTCAAAGGCAATAAAAACAAAAGAACAGCAGCATAAACAAGCAGAGCTGATACAGAGGGTGACAACAACTCTCTAAATCAGCTCTGCTTGTTTATGCTGGCAACTTGCAGGAGGAAAATCCAGAAGCTCGCCCTGTTGCGTTCAGTTTATTAAGAGAGTTTCACACATGCAACCATCACTTGACACTATAGTCAGTTATCAAGTGTTGAACATGCATGTGTGAACTCAAGAAGCCCAAAAAGCAGGGCCCCATTATTTGTGTGTTTGAGAGGAAGCAACCCTAGACAGCATCTGAAGGGCCATAGGATAGTTCAGATCTGAGGTCGGAGACAGCGCTCCAACCTGGAAAATGGATCTCCAACCCCCCTCCCCTGCTCCCTCATAGCCGGCATGGAAAGCAAACACGAGGAGGGGAGAAAGGGGGTGTTCTAGGGGGGCAGGGAGCGTAGCAGACTGGAAAGGCCAGGATACAAGCTATCCTGACGCCACTCCACTCCAGCCTCCTCTTCTCCCCCTCCGAGATGCTCCAGCTAGACAGGGAAAAGAACCCGTCTAATGAAAGTGCAAGACGGAAGGATGGGAAGGTGAAGATCTCTGCCGCCGTCCCTCCCGCTCTGCACTGGAGTTCAGGGCCTTGCACCCATTGCCGTACGTTACATCTCTTTACTGCCCAATAGTCAAAGCTCTCTGGGTAGTTCACAAAATGAGACCTAATATAGAAGGCCTGTGGAGAATGTGGGTGCTTCCAGACAGAAGACTGCAACCACTGCAGGGGAACTGTGAGTGACGGAGCACTCACTTCGCGTGCAGAAGGCCCCAGGCTCTGTCCCTGGCATCTCGAATTGAAAGGGTCACTTAGCAAGTGGGGAGAAAAGATTCCCGCCTGAGGCACAATTTATACTAGTCAGCATAACAACATCCAGTGGCAGTAAATTCCATGGATTAATTTGGAGTTTCACACTTTCCAGTGCCACCTCCAATCAATCTCCATACCGGGCTAGATGGACAAATAATCTGACTTGGGATAAAACAGATTCCTATGCTCCTAAAATGGGGCTATCAAGCAGAGGCAGTGTTAGGGGGCAGCCCACTAGGGCTGGAGCCCCGAATCTTTCATTCCAAGCCCCGGATCTCTGGGAGGCCCTCTGCCCCACCACCCTGCTGTCCAGGGGCACTTGCTGAAATATAGGCCTCTGTTGCATCTGATCCCCCTGGATGAGCTGGATTATTGCCCACATGTGCTTCACCTCCTGCTGCCCCCCCCCTGAATCTTTCTGCCTGAGGTTTTTCCCTGAAATCAAATGCCCTCTTCTCCCCTGTCCATACATCCCTTTTTACAAATAGGGGTATCCTTAGGAGACAGGGTCCTTAGGAGACACACAGAGAGAATTTAGAGTACAGTAATACCTTGGATTGCAAGTAACTTGGTTTGAGAGTGTTTTGCAAGACAAGCAAATTTTTAAATATTTAATTTTTTTTTTTTACTTGATATACAAGCGACGTCTTGCAATACAAGTACTGTACTGTAGTACGGCTTAAAATAAAAATCTCTGTACAAATTTTTTTGGGGGGATTTCGTTTTGATGTAAGAGTGTTTTGGATTACAAGCACGTTTCCGGAACGAATTATGCTCTCAATCCAAGGCATGACTGTATATGTAAATTAGCACATGCAAATTTATGTACCCCCCCCCTTGTGGGCTTGAGTCCCAGATCTTTTTGGTACCTAGCACTGCCCCCTGCTATCAAGAGCTGTCAGATTCAGCCATTTTCAGAGGCACTGAAACTCACACGTTTTCATTTTGGGGTGGAGGGGAGGGGGGATGGTTCCCATATAATCAAAATGTTGCCTCAGTGCTATCGCGGCATCTTCAGACTGGCCATGTAAGCTAACCGATGTTCCGTATCTCCATCTCCAGAACATCCAAAGCACTCTTCAGAAGTTGTCCCTAGTGGAGAGCGATGAAGAATCTGAAGACAGCCAGCTGCAAGATTTAAGCCACACTAAATACACCCAGATCCAGCAGGTAGCCAGGAGAACCACATGACAGCATCTGCTTGGATTAATGAAGCAGGGTTGCATTTGTTTTTCTGCATTCCACAGCTGAGTTTTACATTTTCGTCAAGGTTTACTCTCGAATGATCAACGCCTGCCCCTCACAATCTTGATATTCATAATAAAATAACATTTTAACTTGCCGTGTGTCCTTTTATTTTTAAATGGTGTGGGCCGAGGATGGGGCTGAACTTTCAAGCTCGCTCTTCATTCAGGAGGACTAGAAACTTAAGATGATCACAGACCAGATGAGTACAGTCATCTCGGCATGGATGCAGTCACAGTGCTGGTGTACTGACAATACAGCATTAGGAGAAATCACTCCAAACTGCATTGTCCCTGCTTTAAAAAGTGCAGCCCATTTCTTTGAATTTTTGCCTCCATCACTGGACTGTTTCAGAGCAAATCATTAGCCGTTTACTCCAATGCTGCTTCCAGATGAGGCTTTTATCATATCATTGCCCTGCCTCAATCACGGAATTCTACAGACAACACAATCTTCGACTCGTAACCCTCCTGTGTTTTCCCACTGCATCCTCAGTCTTTTTTCTTACCACAGAAAACCCATTAAAGATAAAAAGGCAGAGTTACCAATCAGAAGACATTGTGTGGGTATTCTAAGAGCTCTCCATCTGGTAGCTTCTGAGGGGTGCTTTCCAGCCATTTTCCCCACACAAAATTTGTCACACACACCCCCCCCCGGAGGCTAAAGAAAGAAAAACCCTCCACTGGCACCAATGGAGTTGTTTTTCTTTCTTTAGCCCCCAGGGGGGTGGGGTTGGTTGGATTTAGTGGGGGAATGCAGCTGGGTGGAAAACTTAAAAAAAACCCTCCTCCCAGCTACCTAATTAGACCCCCCACCCCAAGAGAGGCTGGTGAGAGATTTCCCTGGCTTAGCTAACTCACACAGCCAAAGCAAGAGACAACCACCCTACAACATTCCTCTTTACCCTTTGCCTAGTTTAGGGCGGGGGGGGGGGGAAGAGAAATTTTAAACTCATTTCCCTGCAGAGCTCAGCAGTAGCTTCCGTTCGTTAGACCCTTAAATTCTGGTAACAGCCGTTAAAACTGGGCCACGCATTCTGTGGGCCGCTGTAGTCGATATGCAGTAATTGCAGAATCACTCAGAAGACAAAGGGAGATTAATCCCCACCTTTAATGAATTCTGTAAAACGCGCTATGCAACACACAGAGCAATCCAATAGGCTGCCATCATTATTCATTTATAAGTTTGAATCAAAGTACCCTTCTTCCCCAGCACACACACACACATACACACACGGAAATAAAACCCCAAACCTGTCATGGTACGTTCTGCACACACCAGCAGCAAATGAACGGTGACTCCTGAATCAAGGAGTTCATGTTTCATTTTAACTAGTGTCAGGGATGCTGAGATTTGAACCAAGAACCTCCGGGGCCGGAAAAATAGGATGTTGCCTTGGCTTGTACCAGGCCCGAAATGGCCCTTCTAGCCCAGTATTGTCTATTATCCTTTGGAGATGGTTTAGAAACTGCAGCTTGTACAAAATATGGCAGCCAGATGGATAATGGGGACCAAAACCAAAAGCCCTCTGCAAGCCCACAGTTCAGGCCTCTGAGTAAAAGACACCTGTCCCTCTCCCAGCAGCCTGCATGGCGGAAAGAGAGAGAGAAAGAAGAGGGTGTCAGAGAGAGAGAGAAGGGTTGTAGGAAGAAGAGAAAGAAAGAGAGGAGGATTGCAGAAAGAGAGAGAGAGAGTGACCCTGCTTACTAGAGGCAGTGTTAGGGGGCAGCCTACTAGGGCTGAAGCCCCAAATCTTTCATTCCAAGCCCCGAATCTCTGAGAGGCCATCTGCCCCACCACCCTGCTGTCCATGGCACTTGCTGAAATAAAGGTCCAGGGGCCCTGATGATCTCTGTTGCATCTGATCCCCCTGGATGAGCTGGCTTTTTGCCCACATGTGTTCCATCTCCTGCTGCCCCCCACCCCTGAATCTTTCTGTCTGAGTTTTTTTCTGAAATCAGATGCCCTCCTCTCCCCTGTCCAAACATCCCTTCTTACAAATAGGGGTGTCCTTAGGAGATAGGGCCCTTTAAAGACACACACACACACACACACACACACACACAGAGCGCATATGTAAATTAGCATGTGCAAATTTGTGCACATTTTTTTGGCCTGTTGGCCTTTGTCCCGGATCTTTTCAGTACCTAGCACCGCCCCTGCTACTTACTTTTGCCTCTGCCCCACCTACCACTAGCTTCAGCCCCACAATAGATGGCCACTGAGCTAATGCGGCCCTCAACAGAAAAGCGGCTCCTCATCCTGCTCTAGCTCAACCCCTAGCTTCTGTTCCAGCATCTGACTGCAGAGGCCATGGATCGGAGAGCATCTAGGCCAGACACGGCTCCCCCCTGGCCCCAACAAAAGCTGGGAGAGTAAACACAGCCCCATAGGGGCTGGCACAGTGGCACCAGTGATGGAACTGAACAGAACTCCCTCGAGACAAAAGAAAGAAGGCAATTGTGCTTAGCTAACTCTCTGTCCCATTGTTTTCTCCTAAAATTGGGGATATTATTATTTGGACTGGATCTAAGGATTTCATCTCCCAGCCATGCGGGGTCCTGCCACATGGCACATGAGAATGCATGATACAGATGGTGGAATGTTCTTGCTGCGGGGAGAGAGGGAAATGCAGGAAGGGAATGCTGGAGGAGCAAGGAGAAATAGGTAAACAAAATAGGTAAACAAAACAAAATAGGTAAACAAAATAGGTAAACAAAATAGGTAAACAAAACAAAATAGGTAAGCAAAACAAAATAGGTAAGCAAAATAGGTAAACAAAACAAAATAGGTAAACAAAATAGGTAAACAAAACAAAATAGGTAAGCAAAATAGGTAAACAAAACACATACTGCTTCATCATGTATGAGGAATCATGTGGCTCACGCTGGCTCAGCTTGTCTGAGTGTGGAAAGCTAAGCCGGGTCAGGCCTGGTTATTACTTGGATGGGAGACCCCTCCTCTAGTCTCCTGCACTGAGCAGGGGGTTGGACTCGATAGCCTTGTAGGCCCCTTCCAACTCTATGATCTATGAAATCTATGAATCTGGCATCCATATATGACAAAGACTTTTTCCTCTATGAGACTGAGGTTAAAGAAAGGGAAACTTAAGTGACTTGCTCATGGCACACATGGCAAAGAAGAATCATTTATTTTAAAGGTTTATAGACTGCTTCCCAACAAAGCTCAAAGCAGTTAACAACTAAAAATAAATTTAGAAAACCAATCATAAGTCATAAAATATAAAAATAAAAACTTATTTTAAAAGGGGGAAGACCCCCACAATCAGAATTAGCCACCAAATCAGCTAGAAGACCATTGAAATTAGAAAGTTTTGCACGCTTTGCATAAAGTTGCAGAATCTTTGGGGTTGTTTTTTGTTTGTTTGTTTCATTAAATCTTGCCTTTTCTCCTAGCAAATCAGGGCAGCATATACAGCACTCCTATAACATTTTATCCTCACAACAACCCTGCAAGGTACGTTAGGCTGAAAGACAGTGACAGTCCCAAGGTCACCCTGTGAGCTCCATGATGGAATGTGGTTTGAACCCCAGGTCTATATCCAACATTCTATCCGCTACATCAGGGGTGGGCAACTCGTGGCCCTCCAAATGTTTTGGACTCCAACTCCCATCAGCCCTAGCCACCATAACCAATGGTGAGGGATGATGGGAACTGTAGGCCACAAGTTGCCCACCCCAGTGACTAAATCACACCAGATCTCAAAGCTTACAAAATCTGTAGTTGAATTCTTCCCTGTTGGAACAGCCGCTACAAAGCTTTTCTATCAATTCACATCCACGGGTACTTAATTTCTAACGCAAGGGGAGCCAAGGTCCGCGTCCGCGAGGAAGCCATGCCACTTAAAGGCAGGCATATGAAGTCTTGCTGTCACTCTTCACTGGTACTGTCGGGGGGGGGGGGGAAACGTGGCACATGCCCAGATGTCACTCATATTACTTCATATACTCTGAGGCTGGGTCCTGGCAGCAAGAACAGGTTCCAGGGCGGAATACTTTCTCAGATAACAGATGCAGACACCACCGTCCGAGGGCTGAAAGATACAAGTTCCCAGACGCTTCACTGCAGCCATAAGTAGCAGCAACCCCACAAGCAGGGCCCATAGCTCCAAGTGCAGCTACTTGTCATTCAGTTCTAGATCAGGAATTGCTTCTCCACCAAGGTTTTATCCGCCAGGTTCCTCCTTCCGAGTGCATTGCGCAGCATTCGCACAAGCTGAAAACACAGATACATTTTCATACATATGTTTTCTACTCTACTGTCTACTGCAGCTTTCCCCAACCTTCATTTTAAAGTGTGCCCAAGCTACCCAGAAAAAAAGAAAAAAGTAAGCGGGGGGTGGCAGGAAGTGCTATATGGTGAGGGGACAAATATGAGATTTGGCATTTGGGGCTCAGACCCCACCTCTGCCTTGTACTCAGTTTCTTGAACAAGTTACTTGTCTCCGAGCCTTATTAGTTTGCCTTCTGTGAACTGGGTGAGTGGCCGCGCCCACCATGGCAGCCATTTTGTGAATGCACAGCTGCCCCATGGCAACCATTTTGTGAAAGTGCCCATGACACATGCTCAAAATTCCAAATGTGCCCACTGACCCAAAAATGTTGGGGAGCCCTGCCCAAGCCAATTCCCCCATAACTTATGCCACAAAGCCATTTACCTTTTGCACGACAAAGGTCACGATTGTCGCCAACACAAAATCCTGCGCCCCCAAATCCACAGCAGAGAAGAGAAGCGTTTCAAAGATGAGCAGCAGCAGCTCATGCTTGTAGAAGAGTGTTCTGCTAAATAATGTGCTATCATCTAGGAGGAAGCGGAATTGTACACATTTTCAAGAAAACCAACTCAAAAGTAATTCTGGTTTTTACTCCTACAGCAGTTGCTTTGCTTTTAAACTATTTTGCGCCCCAAAAATGGAGTCTGCATTGTGTTTATTGGCCAGTACAAGGCAGCACCCAACACGGAAGTCTGCAAACCGATTCCCAGAGGAAGCAATGTGGAATACCGTTATAGAGAATGGACATGTCCCCTGGGCCCTGGAATTCCATGTCCACGATCCGTTCCAGGAAAGACTTGTCCTTCACCACATAGTCCATATCTTGGTACCTCTAAAAGGGCGTGGGGGGGCGGGGCGGGGGGGAGAATGAAATATGTTAGCGATATCTCAGGACAGGATGAGCCAAATACAGTTGCAATCAGAACTGAGCCCAGTTGAAAACACACAGTTTTAAATATGAAAAAAGACAGGGGAATTGGCTCTCAAGAGTAGCTGAGCTGCAGCATTGACCAGAAATTTCCCAGTTTGCACTTCCTGAAACCAAATGCAGACCAAATACATTTTTAAAATGTGCACAATTGATGTGTAAATTTGGGAAAGCGTACATGAAAATACAAGTTTTCATGTCAAAAGAAAAAAACAAAGATCACAATCGGATACAGACATGGGACAGAATGAACAAGCTTGAGTTTTGCTGATCTGCATCCCGAGCAAACCACATATGTAAGAGTCCTACTGAGTATCTTATTTGTTTATTACTTTTGTATCCCATCCTTCCCTCCAAGGAGCCCAAGGCTGTGTACATGATCCTCCTCATCTCCATTTTATCTTCACAACAACCCTGTGAGGTAGCTTAGGCTTAGAGTCAGTGACTGGCCCAAAGTCACCCAGTGAGCTTCATGGCTGAGTGGGGACTTGAACCCGGGTCTCCCCAGTTCTAGACCAACGCTCTAACCACTGCATCACACTGGCACCACACTCTAACCACTACACCAACCAAAATGCCCCCCCCAAAGTGTGCAAGTTTTGAGTTCTCCAGAATTCTTCATCCAGCTAGATGAGCCTTCCCCAACCTGGTGCCCTCCAGATGTTTTGCACATCTGCACATCCCTAGCAGACCACATATGTGAGAGTACTAGAGAACTACTATCTTTTGTGGCATCTTGCTTGGTCTTAAGAAAGGTACTATCTAACTGTGGATTTTTGTTTTTTTTCTCATGGACCAGTACGGCTATCTTTGTTTTTCAATCATCGTTTTGGGAACTGTCACCGTCTGTTATCTGTGATTGCCCCGTTCACACAACAGAGTTTGTTTGCATGTAGAGCAAGCCACCTTGGGTGGAGCAGCCCATGGATACAAACCCCCAGCATAAACAAAAGTTCAGCTAAATTCCAAAATCCAAATTCGTGTAATAGCTTTATTAGGTCAATCAAACGGTGAGCAAGCTTTCCAGATCTCGAGATCTGTTCACCAGGCTAGATGTTACCAAAACCAGGTTAGAGGTGGGAGGAAAAGAAGAAGAAAAAATCCTGCTGGCTTGTTGAAGTCATGGTGTCTGAGAATGAGCACCACCATCTTGAGATGGAATGGGGAAGGAAGATTCTGCAGGCATTCAAAGAAGGCCCTGGCAGGTGTGCTGTGATGGTTTAAGGTTTTACCTGCACTTGCGGATCTGGAGATCTCGAAAGCTTCCTCATTTCCTGTGATCTTTTGTTTAGCCCAGTGTTCTCCAACCTTGGGTCCCCAGATGTTTTTGGCCTACAACTCCCAGCATGCCGGGAGTTGTAGGCCAAAAACACCTGGGGACCCAAGGTTGGAGAACACTGGTTTAGCCCTTATGAAGCTATTACACACTAATATGGGTTTTGGAATTTTGCTTATAGCCAACATGGCTACTTTTGCATTTTGGTTAGATAAAGGCAGCCAAAGACTCACATGTTCAAAGAAGGAGACCAGGAAGTGATTCAAAGCGTAGTAGCCTTTTAGTCTTTGCTCATGAAGGTCAGACTGGGTACGGATTCCTCTTGGAGTCTGCCACAGAAAAAGTTCACAGGGGTTACTTTTAAAGTCCAGAGTGGTTACCTGGCAAGCCCCAGTGTAGAGGCAAAAAAACAAAACAAAATAAACTGTTTTCACTCAGAAAAAACTTTGACAGCGGGGATTTCGGCTCAATTTTCACCTGCTGCTTTGGAGAGCACATCTCCATGCACAGAGCGAGATTTCAATTAGAAAGAGACGCGGGTGGGGAGAAAATGGGAGGCTTCTTGCATACAGGTCGTTGCTCCTTGAAGGAGCTGAACGAAAGGATGCTCAACTAAGGTTCACTTCTGATCAAGAAGTTAGAACAACAGAGTCTCATCATGGCACCTTCAAGACAGATACAGCTATTGTGGCTTTTGTGGTCTACAGCCTGCTTCATCAGATGGGCCCTTCTAGTTCACAGAAGCTTCTGCCACAATACATCTCACAGTCTTTAGTTGCTTCTCCATAAGCCATATAGTCTGGGATTGCTGTCCTTTGTTCACTCACTGATGACATACAATCTAGGTGATGTTGCCAGCCTGTCATTCCAGTTTTTTATGTGGTCATACCATCTTGTGATTATGGTTCTTTTCCCAATTGTAATGCCATCCTATCCAGTTCAGACTGGCAAAGCGCTATTGGGGGTTTTCAGGGCTACTGTGCCATTAATTAGAAACTTCCTCCTTGCAGTTTCTGCTTCTAGTTGCTCCATGTTCATCCTGGCTGGTGCTTTACAGATTAATTGCTTCTTAATTCATGCTCTCCACGGAGGAGTGTTAATTATTGGCTTCATCATTAATTTTTCTCTTTTTTAAAATTGTGAAATAGCACACAGAGAAAGCTTTTAATTAAGGTTACGGGGACCTTGCTTATAAGTAAACATTATAAGGCATTGCTGGATAATATCACAGCATATCAGTTGTTGTGTGCTCACTTGCACTAAAGGGCCTAGTGTGGAAGCAAATGTTCAGGTGCCACAAGATTCTGTCGGTTTTGCTGCAACAAATTAACACAGCTACATCTCTAGAGGTTGCAATTAAAAAGTAGAAAGGCAGTGATGACTGAGGGCTCTGGGGCAGAAATCTGATCCAGTTTATAGAGCACACACACAGAGATCAGTGTGCAGGTCATAGGAACTTCTTGTTGCTGTCATAAGCACACAACTCAACAGGTGTGTGGTAACATGAGTCTACGCTCCTTGACTTGGCACATCCTGGGATATGGATGGCTCACTAGGTGGATTTACATTAAGTCTCTCAGCTGCCACTGCTATCCATAGATATGTGGTAAGCATCCTGGTGCCCCTGAGATGTTTTGGACTACAACTCCCATCATCCCCAGCCAGTATGGCCAATGGTTAGGGATTACGGGAGTTGTCATCCAAAACATCTGGAGGACACCAGGTTGGTGTAGATTATTCCTAAGTAAAATTTTCCCTGCTGACTCATATCTTCAACTAACAATTACTAACAATGTATGATTAGGTACCGTACCGTCATTAAAGATAGGGTTATTCGGTCATAGAATGCCTGTGTCCGGTCATTGAGAAGCACCTCAAACGTTTGTATGTCAGAGTAGGCCTCCAATCCTCTAAGAGGACAAAGGTTTTCCTATGGAGAACACCAATTGGGAGGGAAAAGGAACAATCACAGGAAGGTACAAAGCAGTGGGGAGGGTGCTATTGCATTCACGTCCAACTTGTGGGCTCCCCGGAGACATATGGTTTGCCACTGTGGGAAACAGGATGCAGGACTAGATGGATCCTTGGTCTGACCCCCACTATCAGCACTCTTCTTATGTTCTTACTGAATCTTTCCTATTGTTGGAGGGTGGAAAAGAAGGAAAAGGGATGGAAAACCAAGACACCTGAAAACTAGAGACAGACATGGAGTTGACATCTAGCCAAGCTCACTTGATGGGGCCAAACCCAACAGCAAGACTTCTCCTTCCCAGCTGCATAAGCCAGTTGTCAGAAAGACTGAGGAAGGAAGGAAGGAAGGAAGGAAGAAAGGAAGGTACCAGAAGCCATGATTACCTCTTCCTTCTTGAGGTAGGAGTGCATGGTTTCCATGCCCACATCTGCATGACCATGAACACTTCTCCCATGGATGTAGAAACCGTAGCATCTGTGTGTCAAGATGAACACAGACACCTATAGGTAAACAAAACATAAGATCATATGACAACTGGACAAGAAAGTTTCCAAACATGCCCTATAATCAAAGAGTGTTTCTCAATTAACATTAGTACATTTAACAAGCTCAATTAAGTCTCCTATCTATCTATCTATCTATCTATCTATCCATCCATCCATCCATCCATCCATCCATCCATCTAAACTACTTATATCATAAGATCTCTAAGCAGTTTACACAAGAAATACATAAAATACAATATAAAAGCCAATATAAAAAAATAATAAAATAATAAATGCACTAAAAACATTACAGAAACAATAAAACAAAGCAGTGCAGTGCAATTACATGTCAGGGAAAGCCTGAGTAAACAGGTGTGTCGAAGAGGCGTCTAAAGTTTGGCACAGTTTCCGCCTCTTGGACAGCATGTGAGAGAGCATTCCAGAGGGCAGGTGCCACTACCAAGAAGACCCGCTTACGTGCTGCTATTTGACGACACGCTGTTGCCTGTGGGACAACGAACAAGGCCTCCTCGGAAGATCTCAGGGGTCGATTTCGTGTATATAGGGGGAGAACTGCAGTCTAGTGAAATTCAACCTCACCCTACATTCACAAGATGTTTTTTGGGGGGAGGGGTGCCCCCATTGTGGAATGTCCTTTCCAGGGAGACTCGCATAAGACTCTTACTATTACATTTAAGTGCCAGGTTAAGAACTTTCCCCTCCATTTGCCCAGTAATGTTAGTATGATTTTTATTGATCAAGGACTAGATATAGATACTGTTTATATTGAATAGTACTTTCAATCTGTTGGTTTAAAAAAAATAATAATAATCTGGTGCTGTTTTTTATACTGCCTCTATGCTTTTGTTGCTTTAAGGTGTTTCTTTTTTTTTATTTTATTTAAAGAAAATTGTTGTTCTATATTATTATAAATATCACCAGCAAAACCATCACCACCACCTACTTTGAACATTTTATTCAAATTGAAATGTGTGTTTTAATTAATCTAAATCAGTGTTCTCCAACCTTGGGTCCCCAGATGTTTTTGGCCTACAACTCCCAGCATGCCCCAGCCAGCTATGCTGGCTGGGGCATGCTGGGAGCTGTAGGCCAAAAACATCTGGGCACCCAAGGTTGGAGAACACTGATCTAAATGAATAAAATACAGGTAAGTGGAAAGCCTGCACACAGGGCCGGCGTCAAGGGGTAGGCATAGTTGGGCACCTTCCGAGTGCCCACACCCCAGCAGGGGACCATTGGGAAGAGCCCCCTGGAGTTGCTCCTCCCCCCTCTCCACCATTGCAACCTGCTTGTTCGCCTGCCCCTCGCTCTGGCCTGCACAACGGTGGTGGTGAGGAGGAGCAGCAGATGCCACGGGGGCCTGCTTGCTCCCTGGTTCTCCAGCGGTCAAGCAAGCAAGTGGTCGCCATGATGAGGAAGAGGAGCCAGAGCAGCTGGTGACAACGGCAGCGGGAAGGTGGACTCACTGAGGGAGGGGGGCCTACTGAGGGTGTCTTGCCCAAGGCCCCTCCAAAACCTTGGGAGCCAGCACTGCCGGCACACATGGAACTGCTCCGATTAGAACTCTTCCCATTTGCCCTGCCTAGACCAGGGAAGATGTCAACCAGGTTCCTCAGGCCCTGCTGTCTAGAAACTTTGGCTAACAGTGCATGACCAAAATGCTTCTCTCTGTGTTCCAGGGACATGACTCACGTTGCTTAAGGAACAAAGATCAACGAACTGGTGAATCTTGTCCTCCACGAACCGCTCATATAACGCGACAGAAAACACCACCTGTAATAAAGGCACACGGTGCTCACCATGCGATGATGAGGATACAAGAATACACAGAAGCTCTTTCCAGCCTTCTTTCACTGTCATGGTCAACTTACAGCCAAGGGCAGTGTCCCCCAACCCGGTGCCCTCCAAATGTGTTGGGACTACAAGTCCCATCATCCCCCCAGCAAGTCTGGGAGTAAGGACCTTGGCAAGTGGCATCTACAGGCCCTTGGCCAACCTCTCCCAACCTGGCACCCTCCAAATGTGTTGGACTATAAGTCCCATCATCCCCCCGTTGGCATTGTTTACTCCCAGACTGAGCCTACTTATTACTCTAAATCTGGAGTCTCCAATGTGGTGCCCACAGACACTTCTCTTGGCATCCTCCAGTTTCCCTGCCCTTCCTAATTTTTATTCTATTTCTTAAGACTTCTTTACTTTTAAAAATATTTTTTAATTGGGAAACTGGCATGCTGCAAAGTGAAGTGCTGCCTTCCAGCGCCATCTTTATTTTAGTTCAAAAGAGCAGCTTTGTGTTTTGGAGCTCAGGCCCTTCTCTGCCCTGTACTTAGGCTCTTGGGCTAGTTAGTCTTACCAGTCTGCCTTCTGGGAAACAAGTGTTTTGTGACAGGCCATGCCCACCATGGCAGCCATTTTATGAATGGGCAAGACCCCCCATGACAGCCATTTTGTGAGAGTGCCCATGACACTCTCTGAAAATCCCAAATGTGCCCACCGACCCAAACAGATTGCTCTGAATAGTAGTAACCAGTCAGCAGCTGCCACATACTACAGCAAAAATAGCAACCTCCATGTACACTCAAGATCCAGTTTATATCATGCATTTTCAGAAACTTCCAGAGGGTGAATCACATTAGTCTGTTGCAGCAAAAACGAGTCTCATGGCACCTTAAAGACTGACACATGCATTCTGGCATACGCTATGCTCATGAATATACACAGAGAATAAATTGGATTACCACAGTAAGAGTCTGCTTTGTCCCTGCTTTCCTTTTTAATTCTTCTGACGTTGCTAAGTAGGATCCTGTACTGCAGGGCTCTCCAACCTTGGGTCCCCAGAGGTTGCTGGACTACAGCTCCCAGAATCCCTTGCCATTAGCCATGCTGGCTGGGTATGCTGGGAGCTGTAGGCCAGCCAGTGTGGCATAGTGGTGAGAGTGTTGGACTGGGACTCTGGAGATCCGGGTTCTAGTCCCCGCTCAGCCATGAAACTCACTGGGTGACTTTGGGCCAGTCACTGACTCTCAGCCTCACCTACCTCACAGGGTTGTTGTGAGGATAAAGTGGAGAGGAGGAGGAGAATTATGTAAGCCGCCTTGGGTTCCTTGCAGGAAAAAAGGTGGGGTATAAATGTAATAAATAAATAAATAAATAAACATCTGGGGACCCAAGGTTGGAGATCCCTGCTCTATTGTCACATATAATCCGTCCTTCATATTCTAGATGCTAAGCTATTTATTTTCCTCCAATTAGGGTTGTCTGGGTGAAGTTTAGGAAGTCTTTATTTCCTTATTTCTTAAGGCAGCAAAGGAAGTTATTTGAGGGTGCCTCATTCAGCATGCAACATGGTATTCCTTTCTCACATCATATTACCTACCTAAGTACAATTTCAAAAAAAGAATGTTGGCCTAGATAGATCTTTAGTCTGATCCAGCAGCAAGGCAATTTTTATATACTTTGTTTGCCCAAACTCAAATGGAGCAACTAACGTACCTCACAGGGTTGTGGTGAGGATAAAATGGAGAGGAGGGAGGATTATGTAAGCTGCCTTGGGTTCCTTGCAGGAGAAAAGGCAGGATATAAATATAATAATAAATAAATAAATAAATAAATAAATAAATAAATGACCTGCACAATCCCCACTGCCAACCACATCGAAGCAGCAATCCCAAACCGAAGGATTGGGCTCCATGGAGCATGGTAGGCATTTGGCCCTGGGTGCAGATTCACATTCAGGTCCCTTGACGCAAGGTTCTTCAGTCCAACCACCTGGAAATTAAAACAGAGCCAGTATGGTTCCCACTTGGCTAGAGCATTCTCTTCAGTCACTAACCTACTCACTCATTCCCATCTGCAAAATGGGTTTAATGACATACTCATAGGATTGTTGTGTGGGTTGCCAAGTTAATTGCATAGCAATCTGGAGAGTTTAAATGCTTAGAAATGTCCAATTTTATATGTTCTGTGAAGACAGTGTTAAGCCATAGATGTGGCCCAATCTGTGATAGTCACTGCACAACCACTTCTGCTACGTCCCCGGAGGTAGGATAGTCAGTGCCTTATTCAGGGCCCTCCCAGCCAGAGGACACAGCCCTGCCAGCATCCCCTGGCTCAGAGGATGTGACCCTGGCAGAACTTCCATCTCCCTAGCCTCACAGATGTCTCAGGCTACAAAATCAGGTGAGGGCTCTTTAACACTCCAGTCAACTCCTCCAGGAGGGGCAGAGCTGACCACACTACAGGACTTGTCAGTTCACATAAGGCTTCAGTTGGCTTTAACTCCCTGCTGAGACAACATCCTCTTATTGTCCTAGTAGTAGAGCGTTCCGGGCAGCAGGACCACTTGGAGCTATCCAAAGTCCTGTTTTCTTCCTATCTTGATCTTGCTACCAGCTTCCCCTGCAGGCCTCAAGGGACCACAAGGCCCCTAAAAAAAATCTGCCTGTCTCTCAAGCTTGGCAGAAGTTTTTTGCACCCCAGGTGATATGCACAGAAGGCCGCACCACACCTTGGCCTTGGGCATCTCCTCTTTCTCAAGGTCATCACAGTTCCAAAGTTATGACTGCAGTGAGACAGCAGGAGGCGGCTACATAAGCAGATTCTTCTTTTGCTTAACCTCCCACTCACCTCCAAAAGCAGCAAGACAGCAAACAACTGAAGCGAAGGATTCACTTTCCTGTGGGTCTGGATCTCATTCCACTCATTAGCTATCAGAAAAGTTCTCCAAGCGCTCACAGAGGAAGCAGCCCCCTGATCTCCTGGAGCAGGGGAGGGAGAGAGGAAATAACACAACGAAGCAGAAAACCATTGGCTTTCTTTGAAGACTCCACATGAGCTTATCGGATTCTTGACAAAGTGCAAAGCTCAACGCCCCTGGGTTTCATCGAGCCCTCGCTTATGTTAATTTGCCTCTCCCGATATGAAATCGTTATGATCCGAGGCAAACTGCTTCCTGGAACAGGCAGCACCTGGTGATTTCCCAGAAGTACCAAGGGCCTTGAAGTGATTTACCAACGCTAATTAAACAAGCAGGCATCGCACAACAGCTGTGCGATGTGCCGCAGTGGTAATGCCGCCCTCATTTTTCTGGGAGTAAAAGCTTTTGATCTTCACAAGCACCCTCTAGTCAGTCTAGTAGCAAGCACACGGTGTCAGAAGGTCCATGGGTCCTCTCTGCAAAGTGCCAGGTTACACTAATAAACATTTTTGTCTGAATGCTGTGAGACTTTGCTCACCGGTGGGGTGGTGCAGTGAGGAGCAATGAAGGAAGGCAGGGTTAGATGGGGTTAGCTTCTGCCTGTGCTCTAAACTAAAAAATGACCCTGGAAGTACATAGTTATGGGAGACTGGAAAGCCCTTTGCATGACTCTTCCTAGCCAGTCAGGGATTTGTGGATGGAACCCTGATTGGCTTGCTGTCCTGGCAGTTCTCCCCAGACAATGATGCTGAACCCTATCTCTACTGTCATACCTCCAAGGACCCAAGATTAAGTGCAAATTCCAAATATGTTTGGAACTCCCACGTTTTGAAAGAGAATGTGCTTACTATTCAGACATCTATCTTTCATTTTCCTATAGCTTAAACTGACTGATGTTTTACTGTCTTCTGCTACAGCAGCCTTCTGCAAGATGGCGCCTTCCAGATGTGTTGGACTACAACCCCCATCACTGGCCATGGTGGCTGGGGATGATGGGAGTTGGGGACGTCTGCCCCATAGTATGAGATACAGCTGCAAACACTTGCAGACATCTGGCTCACTGTGGCGTGAATTAGTATCCGCCCCCTTTTCCTATTGGTTTAAGACACCCCTTTTCTAAACCAAGTAGATGCTCCATCACCTTCCTGTGGTGAATGCATTCTGAAAGGGGAACGCTCACACAAAATGCACACAACTCTTCAGAAAACAACGGCGAACAGTGACCTTGAGATGCTTTCCGTGTTCGTTTCTCTTTTGGCTTCTCCCAGTCTATCAAGAAGATGGAGACCGTTAGCTGGGTTATCAGAATATGTATGAGGTCCAAGCTCTGGGAACAAAAGCATCCAGAGGTTTAATGTCTTGGTGACACCAAGATAGGTGGTTCTGCCAAGTTTTAGAGCATGTGACATTTCCCAAGCAGTGGTGTAGTGGTAAATTTGGAATTGCAACAGGTCCACATAGCCACGCCCCCAAGCAGGGTCCTAAAATGCAGGCAGCTGGATGGAGGAGCAGTCTGCACTTACTTTAGAGTAAAACAGAAGAAAAGGCATAGGTCAGTGTTCTCCAACCTTGGGTCCCCAGATGTTTTTGGCCTAGAACTCTCAGTATGCTGGGAGTTGTAGGCCAAAAACATCTGGGGACCCAAGGTTGGAGAACACTGGCATAGGTGGTACTCAATGCCTTTAAAGTAATGCATTCATCTCTCTCTCTGTGTGTATTATATACATCTTTTGTACAGCTAATGGGTCTTAATTGCCCTTTCAAGTCCAAGCCACCCCCAAAGACTTTGCGTTACATAAAGGGGTAGCTCAAAATAATATATTGCTGCTGAGAAAATCCAGCCACCCCAGCTTCTGTGGGGATCACTGCTAAGCTGAGGGGGAACAATAAAGTCTGAGGGGGGGGTGGCGGCCGGCAGCAGAAGACCTCATTGTCCCTGCCCCCTGTGAGCTCTGGCTCCACCATACCTCTGCTGTCAAGCCCAGTATCCCAAGATCTTCGGCAGATGGGCATTCCAGACTGGATAGCAGAGCTCCATCCACACCCAAGTCCCAGTTCAACACTCTCACCACTACGCCACACTGGCTCTGCCTATGCCAGCCTTAAAAACCCTCGGAGGCTTAAAATGTCTCTGTGACATACAGTGCCAACGAGTCTTGCTTCCCCAGTCTCTTAATGCCCAGCTCTCTCAAAGCCACCTCTTTACCTTCAATGCAAGAGCACACAACAAGTAGATAATAAAGTTGGTTTCTATTTGGCCACCAGCAGCGGGAAGTGTCACCTCAACTGTAGAAAACTGTTGTCCCTGGAGAGAAGGATTTAAGGTGAGGACACAAAAGATGTTCTCCTACAGCAGGGCAGGGGTGGGTAAGCTCAGGCCCGTGGGCCACATCCAGCTGGCCCCCCAGGGTTCCACTCTGGCCTTCCAGGGTTCCCAGGATGGCCCCACCCCCTTTCCCCTGACTGCCAATCATTTGGGAGCATTCTCCATTCTAAAAGGTTGAAATGCCTCTCCTAAGGTTTAGGTTCTGGCAGTAAGAATTGTAAACTAAAATATGCTGGTATTTTGGCTCCACCTCTTTTTCCTTTGGCCCACAACTACCACTGGAATGCGCACACACACACACCCCGAGAGCATCTCTGAAATTGAATTTGGCCCTCAGGCTGAAAGAGGTTCCCAACCCCTGCCCTACAGGTAATTCTTTGGGGCTCACACATCTCATCAGCCCATTTTAATCACCTACTAGCCGCCCTGGCACAAAACCTGCAAAGTAGAGCCCTAATTAGGGGCACGACCTGGGATCATGTACAAAGGCTGCCCCCGGTTTGGCCTGGAAGGAACCGCTGGTGCAGATATCACCTCCAAGAGTAAGTGGGACACATTACATCAGATGCCTGCAGGAGGATTCTAGGCCCGAAACCGCCTTACCTTGAAAACTATAAGCCAATAAATGCCAATTCCCAGAGCGACCACGAAAAATACATTTGCCAGAGATCCAGCAAAGTAGGCAAAGAACTTCAATATGATCTGCAGGGAGAAAACATTTTTTGTTCCAGAGGGAATAACGTCTCGAGGGGAACTGCATTACAAATACAGCCACATGCAAATAGGCATCATCTTCCATTATTAGGAATCTGCTAGCAAAGAACAGCCATGCAGAAAAATAGCTGGCATGTCTATTAAGTAAGTCCAGGAAAGCGAACGACACATCATGCTTTGGACTGAGGTGTGACCTAGTTGTGATGAAAGAGGAATGTCACTCTTACCATCAAATTTACATTTGGAAGCTGAGTTCTCCGGGCCCAGCTGCTGGTCTCCAACAAGGCATAGAGGAATGCGAGAAATCCCAGGACTCCAAATGCAATCTGTCAAGACAGAGGGCGGAGGTAGAGGAAAGAGATGGGAGTGGCATTCACACCAGATCTCAACTTGAAAAATCTGTGGAAGGAAAGAACCGTACATTGCCCCTCCCACCTTGAGATTTAATAAGCTGTACTGTACAGATGCCTCAGGTCTACAGGGCCATCCCAAGATATTTTGCTGCCTGAGGCGCAGAACAAGATGGTCCCCCTCCCATTCCATGAACAAAAAGCCAAATGTCTTCAGTGCTGATGATGGGATGGTGTCCTCCACTGCACCTGAAGGCAGCAAGCTAACTTACAGAATAGGCCATGTGGTACGCAGCTCTCTCCTCCAACACCTTGCTGCCACCTCCAAGAATCTGCTGCCTGAGGCTACTGCTTCACTCTGCCTAATGGTAGGCAGGTCTATATAAGCAAGGTGAAAGGGAGAAACGTGCTAAGCGGAAAGCACGTCAAACGAATCCTTTACAGGACCATCTTCCATCTGGTAACCTGTGTCCTCACTGTGGGAAGCTGTGTGGATCTAGAATTGACCTCCACAGTCACTTATGGACCCATCGCTAGAGTCTACACAATTTTTTTTAGAATTTCCTCTTTTTAGAATTTTCTTTTTTGTAATTTTATCCTGGAAGACAATCTTACTCGGTCACGAGTGATCACCTACTATAAGGTCTACCTGCAGGTGTATAAAAGGCCTGTGGCTTACTCTGGTTCAGCTTGTCTGCGCATGGAAAGCTAAGCAGGGTCAGGCCTGGTTATTACTTGCATGGGAAACCCCTCTTCTAGTTTCCTGCGTTGAGCAGGGGGTTGGACTCGATGGCCTTGTAGGCCCCTTCCAACTCTATGATCTATGAAATCTATGAGATTAAGAATATACCCTCAACCTGCAAATAGCACCTTTAGGAGCAAATCCTTTGGATGGGGTGGGGGAAGGCATGGGTGAAAGGGTTAAAAAAAAGAAAGAAGCTTCCTTGTTCTACACTCCTGATCTAGGATCAGGGGGCCTGATACCTGCTTTTTCTACAGAAAGAGACGCGGCCCGTTCTAAGCTCATTAGTAAAAAAAAAAGGAAAGGAAAAAGGAAAGCTTCAGACAACCGGATAATCCACACTCAAGGGTTGAGTGTGGATTGTTGTTGAAACATGAGTTATCGCGTAGCCTGAATCCAGCTGTGCTAACAAGCCATGGCTTGTTAACCATGAACAACCCATGATGAGAATCCACGGTTTGTTGTTGGGTTGTGAACTCTGGGTCGTTCACTATGGTTTATTATCTCGGCTAGGTTCAGACAACACAATGACCCACGTTTCAATGACAACCCACGGTTCAGCAACAACCCACACTCAACCCATGCGTACCCCTTTTGTGTGGTGTAGGGGAGGCGGGTGACTCCTATTTTGGTGGGGCTCCTTTTCCATTGCAGGTTTTTCAGCTTTTATTTGGAGCTTCATGGGAGCTATTCATGGTGCTCCATGGTGGTGAACCTATTTTGGGGGGTGGAGTTCAGTACCATGGAGTTCAGTGTGGGTTATCATGTTGTCTGAACCCAGTCAAAGTGTAGTTTAGCCCTTAGTACAGTGTTCTTTAACCTTCGGGTCCCCAGATGTTTTTGGCCTACAACTCCCAGCATGCATCCTGGGAGTTGTAGGCCAAAAACATCTGGGGACCCAAGGTTGGAGAACACTGCCTTAGTATGACAACAAAGGGTCTTGTGGTACCTTAAGGATGAACAGTTTTATTGTAGTACATGAGTTTTCACTGCCTACAGCCATTCTATCAGTGGCCCTCGTCCACAAGAGCATCTGCCACAGCCACACTAAACTGATTAGTCTGTGCAGCAAAACCAACAAAGAGCCGTAAAGAATAAACACAGCTCCCCTTCTGGAATTTTGCCATGACTCACATCTGTGGTTTGCTGAGCTGTTCCAGGGCCCTGACTATAAGAGACTGAAAATGACACCTGTAAAGATAGAATACAAAGAAAAGTAGCAAAGGAAAGAAAACAGGTACATCAGCTGCAGGCTATAGACACAGCCTGAGCTAAGCTCATCATACATAGTAGCGTTGGAAAGCTCTCATGCAGAATTTGGCTAAGCTGGCAAATATTTGATCTGAATGCTTCTGCATCTCACTCATACAACCCAGGTAGTTCAATTAACATATTTCCGTGTTTTTTTTTAAAAAACCTGTTTAATTCTACAGGTGTTTTTGCTTTCAAAAAGTATACCTAAGTGAAGTCTACAGCAAAACGTTGCAGCATAGAGTTGCTCCTGTTCAGGGTTTGTTGTCCATCCATTCATGACTTCACTATTAGTATAGTATAGCAGGAGTAAATAATAACTATATGCTTATTTTCAAGCGAAATTTGGCCTTTCTAAGGCTCCGTAGTGGTCTGCTGCTAAACTTTGGCAACAAACTGCCATATTTTTTGCCACCGTGGAAGTAGCGCAACTCGCAGAGGGCCCTGGAGGGTGGAAAGTGGTCCCCAGACCCCGCAAAGTTGCCCACCACTGCTTTAGCTAATTCTGTTGGGGTGCCTCAGTGCCACAGAGGCCGTGTCTTTGCAGTGGGCAAGTTTGGGCACTCAGGCGGGTGAAACAGCAGAAGTCTTTGCTTTCACAAAGCCGGTTCTCATTAACACCTGCTGAAGCAACAGCTGCTGAAGGCCTGGAGGAAGAGGAAAACTTGAAGAGTTGGGGGGGGGGGGACAAGGGGAGAGAAATCCAGGCAGCCAGTCTTGTTGTTTCAGCTGCTGCCTTGCACATGTATTTCATTTCCTCCAGCTGCTGGGGGCACACACACACACACACACTCAGACACACTTGCCTGGGCGACTCCAGGGCTGCTTTGCCTTGCATATTTCACTGTCAACAGGAAAGGGGGATCATCTCCAGGAATACTGGTTGGCAGGTATATGCTGTAAAAGCCAGGAAAAAGAAAGGGTGTGTGGGCGGGGAGGAAAATTACGTAATTGGAGGACAAAGCAAGCAATTAGAGGAATAGGTGATGAATCTTAAGCCTCTATACAGGGGGAATGAGCTGCAATGGAGGAGAAGGGTGTTAATTGGGCAGGAGGCAGCCAAGGGCACCTTCGGTACAAAGTAAGGTTACCTCAACTGCAAGAATGCAATTCACGTGCACCATTTTTTGGACATGTAAGTAAATAGCAGCTGCAGGGAAGCCAAAGCATCCTTGGGATAGACCCTGGAGAGAAGGGAGAGGGAATATCTCTCTCTCTCTCTCTCTCTCTCTCTCTCTCAGCCACCCATGGTTCTTCTCACGTTTTCCGAAGTATCTATTGTTGGGGACACCTATCTGCATTTCAGGGGAAACTCCCGTTGGCACTAATGGAGGATTTCCTCCCAATGCTAACAGCAGCTTCAATTTATTCATTTATTTATTATATTTATACCCCGCCTTTTTCCTGCAAGGAACCCAAGGCGGCTTACATAATCATCCTCCTCCTCCTCCTTGCCATTTTATCCTCACAACAACCCTGTGAGGTAGGTGAGGCTGAGAGTCAGTGACTGGCCCAAAGTCACCCAGTGAGTTTCATGGCCAGTGCGGGGACTAGAACCCGGATCTCCCGAGTCCCAGTCCAACACTCTCACCACTACGCCACACTGGCTTCAAGGGAGCAAGTTTGCTAAGATATAAAATATAATCCAGGAGAGGCAGCAGGGATCCTGGCGGGCACCAAGAGAGGTGTCTGCGGACACATTGGCACCCCACGGGCTCCAGGTTGGAGATCTCAGGGTTAGACTATCTTCTTGACATCCATCCTGTTCTCCAGAGTCTTCCACATCCATATGACAGGCAGTAATTCAGCAGTTCATGGAGCTGGCCCAACGCCCATCAGAGGTGCCACTGTTTCCTCTCGCTCTGTCGGCCTCAGCAATGCCAAGGGCTAGGAGGAGGGGGAGCTTTCAGCTGGAGCTCCATCTAGGCATGATGGAGGGAGCTTGACTGCTTCTCCTCCCTCTGATAGCCTCAGCAATGGCAGTTGTTAGCCATTCGGAAAACAAAGGCTAAAACCATGAAACGCATCATTATTGTACTCCTATGCCAGTGGGGCTCCTTATCCGTCACAGCTTGTATTCAGAGCTTCATAGGAGCTATCCGTGGCGCTCCATGGCGGCGAACCTATTTGGGGGATGGAGTTCAGCAGCACAGATAAGCTCCTACAAAGCTCAGAATAAAATCAGCAATGGATAAGGAGCCCCACTGGCTGACACAGGAGTCGCCCGCCTCCCCTGGTAAAACATAAATATAACACAACCATTTTTTGATCTTAACACACTTCTACAGAATCAAGATAATGACCATTTACCCGAGGAGCAATTCTGCTGCAAGCGTCACAGATCCTGGGGCATCCGTCAGGTTCGTTTTTCTACCTGAGAGCCCGTCAACAAGAAAGAATCTTCTGAGAGCCCGGGAATCTAGAGTATGGTGACAAAGACATGAGAAGATCAGAGGACCGGTTAAGTCACAAACTCAGTATTTTTGTGCTGTCCAGAGGAAAAGAACGAGACACAGCTTCTGATGTAGTTTGCGAATGCTGAAGCCAAAACATTTCAGGGGAAGCAATTTTAACGGCTACCGCACTTAGAGCTGATTGGGATTTTATTTATTTATTATTTATTTATTATTAACATGTATATGCCGCTTTATCTGCTAAAAAGCCATCAAGGCGGTGTACAATTTAAAACAACAAAACCCTGCAGCAATAAAAAAACAACAATAACATTAAAAACATTTTTAAAAAAACATTAAAACTACATTTTAATAAGCTAAAATATGCCTTTAAAAACTGTTCTAAAGGCCAAGAGAGCGCATTCTAGTTTGGGGGCAACACGGGAGAAAGCCCTGCCACGTGTGCCTGAGAAACAGTCCTCTGCGGGTAATGGTGTCCTCGGGAGGCTGAAATGGTGGTGCTGCTGCTGCTGCTGGAGCAGGGCACAGACCTACAGCACTACCTGTGTGCCTCCTGCTGCATCTCCAGCATCCCTGCTCAACCTGAACAATTAAAACACAGCTTACCACAGGGGTGGGGAACTGCTTTCAGTGCAAGGGCCGAATTCAATTTCAGAAGACCTCTCGGGGCTGCACTCCAGTGGTGGGTGGGGCTGAACGCAAAAAGGGGCAGCGGTCAAATACAAAAGGGGAGGGGACAAAATACCAGCATGTTTTAGCTCAGTGTTCTCCAACCTTGGCTCCCCAGATGTTTTTGGCCTACAGCTCCCAGCATGCCCCAGCCAGCTATGCTGGCTGGGGCATGCTGGGAGTTGTAGGCCAAAAACATCTGGGGAGCCAAGGTTGGAGAACACTGTTTTAGCTAAAAAGGTCTTGCTGCCAGTAGCTGAGCCTTCAGGAGAGGCATTTCCACCTTTTGAGGATGGCGGGGGAAATTGTGCAAAAGCCTGGAAAACACCGCCAAATGACCGGTGGTTTGCGAAAAGAGGCATGGCCCCCTGGGGAACTGTGGAGGGCAGGATTGGGAGCCCAGGCAGGCCCGGGTTTGGTCCGTGAGCCTGAGGATCTGCACCCCTGGCTTACTGCTATGATATCAATGCATGTGCTCCTCCAAACGGAGCTGACAAGCAACAGCTGCAATGAAAAAACCAACAACCGTTCCACCGCTTGGAGACCGGAAAATGAAGAGAAGAAATTAGTTCTGCATCCATGATTCAGGACTGGAACGGGAGAAAAGAGATCAGGGAGTGATATTACACAGGGGCAGGGCTGAGGACGGAAAACACGAAGGCAAGGCGAGGGTTTGTGCAGGGTTATGATACCCAATGCTATTGGACCTGAACCCGGGCCCCAAGAGAAGACAGTTTCACCTTGGCTACTTGTTCGTATTGCGAGGTTGTCTACAGGGACCGGCCATAATCGGGGATTCCCCTTCTCATCCTCAAACTGCACGAACATCTCATAAAATATGGGTTCAGGAACGTTTCGCTGGAGGTCTGAGACTTCAAGGGTGCACTAGAACAATGGAGATAGATCAGATCATTGAATAGATGCTACCACACATTACCACACATGACTCTCAGCCTAACCTACCTCACAGGGTTGTTGTGAGGATAAAATGGAGAGGAGGAGGAGGAGGAGGATTATGTAAGCCGCCTTGGGTTCCTTTCAGGAAAAAAGGCGGGGCATAAATATAATAAATAAATAAATAAATTCCCTGTGCCAAATGGAATCTGCACAAGAGATCAATTCACACACAGCTCTTCTTAAACTTCTCCTTTACTCAATCGTTAAAAACACACGCCCTAGAACATGGGGTGGAGAACTTGTGTCCCTCCAGCTGTTGCTGGACTCCAACTCACATCAGTCCCAGCCAGGATGGGCAATCATCAGAAATGATGGGTTTTGTAGTCCAGGAACATCGGGGGGGGGGCATGGGTTGCCAATTCCTGCCCTAGAACATAGTAAGTTTCCATACAAAGTCAATTAAGGCTGCAATTTTATCCTGTGTACCCTTACGCAAAGGTTGTTTCCACTGGGGTTCCCAATGGTGCCCATGGTGTGCGTTTTGCCTGGATTTTTGAGGGTGTGGTGTGTGGTCTGGATGGGTGGGTGTTTTGCCTGTGTGTGTGTGTGTGTGTGTGTATGTTTCTCTGAGTATCACCAGTTTGCCTTCTGTGAAATTGATATTTTGTTGTGTTTTGTGGGGGCAATATATGAATTGGCATTTGGGGCTCGCACCCACCTATGCCTTGTACACAAGTACCTTGCCTCTCTGAGCCTCATCAGTTTGCCTTCTGTGAAATGGGTGTTGGAGCAGAAGGCTGGGCGTTCAAAAGAGTGGTTTTATGTTTTGGAGCTCAGAGCCACCTCTGCCTCGTACTTAGGTTCTTGGGCAAGTTATACTTTTCATGTAGCCAGAAGTTTGCCTTCTGGGAAATGAGAGTTTTGTGACTGGCAATGCCAACTATGGCAGACATTTTGTGAATGGGAAAGCCCCTCTCCCTGGGAGTCATTTTGTGAGAGTGCCCACGGCACCCTTTCAAAATTCCAAATGTGCCCACAGGCCCAAAACGTTTGGGGACCCCTGATGTAAGTGAAATAGATGTTTGAAAGCAAGCACTTTACATAGGTGATGTCCAATAAAAATATTAATTAGGTTAATAGGTTAAGGATGTTAACAGATCTAACAGTTTTATTGGCCACCTGTTTCCTTATGTCAAGATGTCATCTTTCTCTCCCGTATTGGAAAGCAACACTGTCAATGGGATCTTTAAAAAGGAGAAGGCACCCAGCATAAAAGCCAACACTTACGGACTGACTATATGAAGTTCCAAACGTGAAGGCGGCATCCAATACATCCTGACTGTTTGGACAGAGCTAAGAGGAAGGAAAAATAAGGAGGGGGGGGATAAATAAAAAGAGAAAGTCAGAAATGGCACACATCAACTTTGTCTCCTGGGATGCCCATGCAATCAACATGCAAATTCTGCTAATTGCACAGAGCTAAAATATGCACATCAGCTACGGCAGCCCTTCCAACCTGGTGCTCTCTCCATCCATATGTGCTGGGCCGCCCACAACCCCAGCTAGCATTGCTGGGAAATCATAGCAGCCACACTACCAGTGGATAAAGGACAGAAAGGAACCAGCTCACTTGCAACGTTCGCCCCCTTCACATCTTCCCAACCTAAGAACGTTCCTCGTGCATCGTACTTTATCACTTTAAAGTCGATCTGTAGAGAATGAGGGAAAACACAGTATTGACATTACAGGCCTTTTTCCTCAGTCAGGTTCCACACATCTTAAGGGACTTTTTTGGGGGGGGGGGGGGCAAAGTTAGACCAGTGGTCTGTTTTCAACCCAATAAATAGGGCCAACTCCCCAACTGCCCATGGGCTGGATAGCAAAGGCAAACATCTACAAAGAGAGGCATTGGACTTCAAGCCTGTCTGAAGACACATGCATTACACCCTGATACGTCTGCTTCATAATCCCAGATGTGTGGAAATGGACTCAGGCTGCTCTGTGGTTAAAGGCACTCGCTCTGAAGATGCTGACTCCCGATTTCCCATACCTGAGCCCTTGTATTAACAACAAGGCAGGGTTGCATGCAGAGGTGAACCTTAGCGCCAATTAATCCCCAAGAACAGGGGTGGGTAACGTGTGGTCTCCAGATGTTTTGGCCTCCAACTTCCATCAGCCCTAGCCAGCATAGTCTTTTGACTTCTCCACTGATGGATATGGGCAGCTCTCACTTCCATCCCTGGGGCATTAAAAAAACAGCTTCTCAATCTGCCAACGTGCCGACTTGAGTGCCATTTTTGGCAGAAAGGTGGGGTAAAAGCCAAGCCAAGCCAAGCCAATAAATAAATAATTAAATAAATGTGAATTAGGAAATGTAGTTCTGTCTACATTTCTATCTCTATAGGTCTCTCTTCTTCCCTCTTCCTTTTTTTCCCTTCCTAAACTGATTATTTTCTGATGAGAAGAAAGACGGGAAATGTGGCAGGAATTTTAAAGCTGGTAACTCAATCTACCTCGCCAGCACACCTATGGCCAATTAATTGCATGTGAATTTGATTTTGTCCCCTCTGGATCAGCACAGAGAGAAAAGAGCAGGTTTGATGCAAAGCCCCTCTGACATTCCACCAAGAGAACCTTCGTCTGAGAAGACAGCACTAATGACTGCCTCCGTTCTGCTCTCTCTCACACAGACACAAACGCACACACACGCGATGCCACTGTCTGTGTCCTGCTTTGACTTGCCTTAGAATTCTTCTAAAAACCATCCGAGGGAAAGGCTGTCCAGTACTGCCGTACCATAGGTTTGGAAGTTCTTGGCTTCTGAAAAGAAAATCCAGGGGGGAGTTGCCCAAGGAACTCTAAGCCTGCAATCCTATGCCTATTGATCTGGGAGTAAGCCCCACTGAACTCAGCGGGTCTTACTTCAGAGTAGAGATTATAGGATTGTGCCGTAAATAAACAGAAATGTTCAAAAGTCAAGGTCGACCGGCAAGCAATGCATAGAGGACTCCCAGGGCCTGGTAAGCCATCATAGGAAGCACCTACCTTGCCCATAATGATGGTCAGACATACAGTAGCTCAGTGGAGAGCCAGTGTGGTGTAGTGGTTAGAGTACTGGACTGGGACTGGGGAGACCCAGGTTCAAGTCCCCACTTGGCCATGAAACTCACTTTGGGCCAGTCACTGACTTTCAGCCTGACCTACCTCAACAGGGTTGTTGTGAGGATGAAACAGAGAGGAGGATCATGATTGCTGCCTTGGTCTCTCGCCTAGACTACTGTAATGCGCTCTACGTGGGGTTACCCTGGAAGACGGTTCGGAAGCTACAGCTGGTACAGAACGCGGCGGCTCACCTGGTTAAAGGCAGCCGCCGGCAGGATCACATCACTCCAGTGCTCAAGGAGCTGCACTGGCTACCAGTTGCTTGCCGAGCCGAATTCAAGGTGTTGGTTTTGACCTTTAAAACCCTATACGGCTCCGGTCCAGTCTATCTCAAGGAGCGTCTCCAGCAACACCAAGTAGGCCACTCAACAAGATCTGCCACAGACGGCCTTCTCCTTGTCCCTTCAGCCAGAGAAACCAGGCTGGTGGGGACTAGGAAGAGGGCCTTTTCTGTGGCGGCCCCCATACTGTGGAACTCTCTCCCTAGTGACCTCCGCCATGCCCCCTCTCTGCTGAGCTTCTGCCGCTCACTAAAAGCATGGCTGTTCAGGCGGGAATATGGGGTGGGGTAAGATTTTAAATTTTTTTATACTGTTTTAAATGTATTTCACTCTGTATTCTATCGTATTGTACATTGCCCAGAGTGGCCGGTTTGCCGGCCAGATGGGCGATCCATAAATGTAACAAATAAATAAATAAAAGGTGGGACATAGATGCAATAAACGAATAAATAAATAAATAAATAAATAAAGCACATGCATTGCATGCGGACAGTCCCAGGTTCAATCGCCGGCACCTCCAGATGACAGGATCAGCCGGTACTGAGAGACAGGAACAACCTTTCTCTACCTGAGACCAAGGCACGCCGCTGCTGGTCAGAGCAGCCATATCGGGCTGGAGAGATAGATAGCCTGACCGCCTGTGAGGTGGCCTCCTGTGCTCCAGGCAGCAGTTATGAGAGCTAAACATGGACAGGAGCAGGTTGTGAGAACTCCCAAATCGGGCGCAGGGCTTCTCAAACCTTCTACCTCTAGGGCCCACTTGAGAGAGCTGAAAATGACAGGCCCACCAGTCACAAAATGGTGGACGTTGGAGGCAGAGTTTGGCATAATCAGCTGGCAATTCCTGCAGGCAGTTTTAACAAGATCCCGTTGCTGCAGCCAAGGGGATGCTGCTTTATTAACCTTTGCTATCCTCACTTGCCAATGCCCTCACTTGCCTCCAGAACCAAAGCTCCAATCAAGGCAACCTACAATATCCACAACGGATCTAGCAGAGACCTTGCACCAGCAGGGATCCACAGCTGCAGTTTTGAGCCGAAGCGTATGGATAAACTCACCTGGTCATCGTGTAGAGATTGTAGGCCCTGTTTTGCAGAGAGAAGACTTCCAGAATGACCATGTTGGTGAGAGTTTGGCAGGCGGTCACATTGCAAGTGTTCTAGTGAGAAAGGAAATCAAGGCAGGGCCAAGTCAAGGGGATGATCCCTGCTCTCTTCTGCATTGGCTGGAGAGGGAGTTGGGCACAGGGTATCTGAAACCAGCCTCTTGTAGCCTTCCCCAACCTGTGCCCTCCAGATGTGTTGGACTACAGTTCCCATCATCCCCATGGACATCTGGAATGCAGTAGGGTGGGGAAAGCTGGCCTATTGGAGCTCCTGTTTGGAAAATTAAATTGGGTTTTTTCATATATATATTTTTGGAAGGGCATTATCACCTGAAAAAAAATAATGTGAAGGACTGCCAACCAGTCCTTTTCTCAAGACCAGAGATCAAAGGTGCAAAACTGCCAGCCTTAGCTCTGCCGTCTTGACTTGATTCTCTCAGGGCCTTGCCCTTGGTCTATACACTGGATTTAGCACCGAACCACAGAGGAACCACACACACCGTGTGGGGTAAAACCAGGAAAGTTTATTTAAGGTAAACAGGTTACAATAAAAGGTGGGGATCCCAAACCAGAAGCCACAGCAGCAGTATAGATTCTTCCCCCCACCCCTCCTTTCAGTAGCTCAGGTGTCTTTAGCCAATCAGGATGAACTTCATCTGGGCCAGGCAGGGGAGGGGCGGCTCCTTGCCGCATTTGCATGCAAATAGCTGTGGCACCGGCCATCAAAGACATGGGAGACTCTGCGGCGTCAGGAGCCATCAGAGAAACTATGTACATTTTGCATTCCCCAGCCCCCAGCTGGGATTATACTTTTTTACACATGTGGAGGTGTGTGTGTGTGTGTGTGTATGGTGCAGGAAACTCTGACACCTTTTTCCTCCAGAAAAAACCCCCAAACCAAGTAGACCCCGATTACCACCCATCAAGTAAAGGAGGCATACAAAATTACAGATGTGCAACTCGTTGTTTTTAGCCTATGTGCAACATGTGTTACTGCTTTGTATTATAATGTTATCATTGAGCATTATAAAAATGTGAATAAATACAAGAAAGGAAAAAAAAACCAGTAAAGTATAGCTGTGGGAGGATCGTCCCGGTACACACACCTGGATGGTTGACTAAGGTGGCTGGTTGCAGAGGAAGACATACAAGTTAGTCCCCGGGACACTGACAGAAGCAGGCTACCAGGATACTGAACAAAGCAACAAAATGCCATGGTTGGCAGTGCAACAAGGAAGGAACAGGGAGTGGGAGGGAAATCACTTACGTTGCAAGCCAGGAAACTGGCATCAAGGAACATGGACTGCCACGGCGTGCTGGGTGGCGGCAGTTTACTCTGTGAGGGGGAGGGGGAAGAGGTAAAGTTATGCACATTTTTCTCTGCGTAAAAGAACAAAGGAATGAAAGGATGCATTCTTACACAGGCAGGGCAGTTGAGAAAATGCAGCTGCTCATTCGTTCCGTTCAGTCCGGCTGCACAAACACACCCCAAGCCTACAAAGAGAAGGCACATGACAGCAAGTCAAGGGTTTAACAAACCAGCTCCCTGCTATATAATTCTCCCCCACCACCACCACCACCATTGTGGACCATCAATATTTTGTTTGTGCCTTAAAAAGTTTATTGGTAGGCATCAAGCAAATATCTGAGTTTTATTATTATTAAATTTTTAATTTTTCACATCTTACAACTACTAATGAATACAACAACAAAAAAATACAACATAAACATTGTGCACCCCCCCACCTCTTGGGACCAAGTAATATTTCTCACCCCAATTTTGTGTGTGTGTGTGTGTGTGTGTGTGTGTGTGTGTGTATTTATACAAGCTATTATTCTATATATATACAAGTTACTAGTTCTCGTGGGTGCATAGCTGCTATGTGGCTCAAACAGTCATAAACCCATGTAGCAAAAGTGAAAATCCACAGTTCAGGAATAATGTTCATGATCCGGGCCATCAGGAGAACGAACACTCCAGATTTACATCGGATCAATTGCACTGACGATTGTGGACTACCTCACCTCTTCCTTCCCACCGCAGCTCCTCCAGCCCCCTGGAAATGGTACAGAGAGTCATGATGAGACCCTGCCGGATGGGGAGAGCTGTGTGATCTAGTAGACGCCCAAAAATTGGGCAGAGGGACCTTCCGTGAACATAGCCCATCCTCTCGCAGAAGGCAGATCCTGGATCCAACCCTCAAACTAAAGTATGCATTGTGCCAAATCAACAGACATAACGGTCCCGGTTTTATTTTGAGTGCTGGTGTCTTGTCAGTCTCCTTTTCCGGGCCATATCTATACCAAACTTTTAAAATAGTTGCAACTGGAAAAGCCTGGGAACTCTGCTTGTGTGAGATGCCTGGAGGTTCTCGATTAATTTATGGGAGGAAATGCAGCAGGCTTCAGGCTGCTTTCAAAGCACTTAATATTTGGAGTGCTTCACTGTGCGGACAACATGGTAGCACAGGAACCCTGCCCACCAGCTAAGATCAGGGGTGCGAAGAACGGTTCACCCCTGCCTTAAACTGAAGGTTGTTTTTTTTTAAATACTGGCATGAATACAAGACAACCACAGAGTGAACGAGTGTGTACATGTGTGAGCTGTATGCGCATGTGTGGCCCCCGCAACCTGAGTAGACATCCAATGCGGCCATCAGGGCCCAAAAAGGTCGTGTACCCCTGATATTAGACGTTGCCTCTGTCAAGGTTCCACCTGTACCAGGACACCTTGATCAGCTCCTTATAAGAGCCCCTCCTGTATCAGGATGCCAATTCTCTGCCTTTTACCTTCTCTTCTCAGTAACGTGGGATTAGGCTTTAGGCGTGGTGCAAAAGACACTCCAAACAACTTGATGTTAACAATAACTGTTTACTTTAGTAAATTTTGGTATAGTAGATTCACAATAACTTAAGGTAATTACACAAATAGAGCTGTATACTTTCAAAAAGCAGGTATAATAGAAATAAAAGAAATAATAACACAGTTCTCTCCAATCTAGCTACTCTTTCACCTGTAACCTTAATAGAGATTCCTTCCCAGCCTAGCCCTGGCTGTTCTGTATTTTTCAGGGATATTCAGTCTCTGCTTCTCTGTCTGTCTCTGCGTGGGTGCCTGCAGCTCCTCTCCTCCACACAGCTTTTCCCTTCCACCCACTTGCAGCACAACCACACCTCTTTATATATTCTCCCACCAGGACTAGAAGGCTACAAACCTGTAACCTCAAACTGGAGAAATGAAACTTAACTCTATTAGGGGGGAAAGGAGACTTCTCTCAATGAGGGGGGAAAGGAAACTTTAACTCCATGAGGTGAAAATGAAACTCACGAATGCCCCCCTCCCATCAGGAGACGTTTGGGCCTACAGGCTTCAACCTAACTCAAGCCTGTGTAGGCCTCAAGCCCTCACAGCCTCCCACTGAGAAGAACTGCATGGGCAGCATGCTTGCAAAGTCCCTGCACATAAGAGCCAGTGTGGCGTAGTGGTTAGAGTGTTGGACTGGGACTCGGGAGATCCGGGTTCTAGTCCCCTGCTCGACCATGAAACTCACTGGGTGACTTTGAGCCAGTCACTGACTCTCAGCCTAACCTACCTCACAGGGTTGTTGTGAGGATAAAATGGAGAGGAGGAGGAGGAGGATTATGTAAGCCGCCTTGGGTTCCTTGTAGGAAAAAAGGAGGGGTGTAAATGTAATAAATAATAATAATAAAAAAATACTGAGGGGTGAATGACAAGTTGCACTAAATACATCACTTATTGAGCTTTTTTTTTTTTTTTTTACAAATGCAAATAGCAAGGGTGGGGTGTGGGCCATTAAAATCAGGACAGCAGCATGCGTGGGAGGGGCTTTTAACTCTTTCCTTCCCCTGCTGCAATCCAGACAAAAATTGCCCTGCCCTGTCCTCCCCCCAAAGCAGCTACTAGTCCTGGGAGGGAAACTCTCACTTAGTGCACTCGCCCAACGTGGTCCTTTTGACACACCAAGCCTCCTTTCACACACACTCCGTGTTTTGCTAGTTGTAGGCATATATATATTAAGACCACAATAACTGAGAGTTTGCAGCTTAAAAAGAAAAATAGGTGTTTTTAAAATTCCAAATTCTTTAATCGTCTTGGCTCCTAAACATGGGGATTTTACTCCTGCCCGCCCACCCACCCACACCCCCCGTTTGCCACTCACCATCTGGACTCTTTATCAGCTTTGGGGCACACGGGGCACACTGCCCCGTCTTGATATTGAAGAATTCATTGGTTCCGCATTTTCCAGGTAGAGCAGATGAGACAGGGGTGCCCCCTATACTTTGAGCGGAGCACCCAGGTGGATAAAGCAACCACAGGCGGGCGAGGAAGCCGGCTGACAAAAGCAACATTTCTCCGAAGGCTCGTTGCTATGTTATTGCATTTCTTTCCCAGAGGGACAGGGAGATCAGGAGAGCCCGGGCAAGGCAGGATAGACAGCATGTCTGTACAGGCAAGCGCCTCCATGGTAACCAAGCACAGGTGTGGCTTCTGCTCCATACTGGCTGTTAACCGGTTCCTGGGACCAACCAACAGTGTAGGCGAGACATCTACTTGCCAGCAGCCTCGATCAATTCTGGGCCATCCCTTAGAACCCGGTTATTAAGATGAACCAGTGCTTTTGAGTTGCCACAAATGGTAAAAAGCAGGCAGCCTCCCCAAACCTCTGGAGCAGTGTTCTCCAACCTTGGGTCCCCAGATGTGTTTGGCCTACAACTCCCAGCATGCCCCAGCCAGCTATGCTGGCTGGGGCATGCTGGGAGTTGTAGGCCAAACACATCTGGGGACCCAAGGTTGGAGAACACTGCTCTGGAGGGTGCCAGGTTGGGAAGGCCGGGATGAAACCATCTTGGTTTGGGAAAATAGCATTTATACAACGGTGTGTGATGATCATTTGTTACATTTCCAGACCGCCCAATAGCCATAGCTCTCTGGGCGGTTCACAACAATCCAAGCCGTAAAATACAACGTAAAATACACCATAGACGTTTAAAACTACAGTCTAAAATAGAAGTAAAAGCCAAAGTAAAACCAAGCAGCAATGCAAAGATTTGAAATACAGTAACTGTGAAGGAAGGGGGGCTGGCTGACTCTGCCAACCCACCCTTTTTCCAAGACCAGAGATCCAAGGTGCAAGACTGCCAGCCTCAGCTCTGCAGTCCTGACTTGAATCTCTCTCAGGGACTTGCCCTTGTCTATACTCTGGATTTAGCGCTAAACCACAGAGAAGCCACAAACGCCATGTGGGGTAAAACCAGGAAGGTTTATTCAGGTAAACAGATGACAACAAAAGGTGAGAAATGAGGGAAAGAAACAAGGTAGGGAGACACTTTGGTATAAACAGTAGAGCTACAAAACAACAAAGCTGATTCCTTATATATCTTCCAGGCACTTACTCTTTACCTGGGGGCCGGTCTTCTTCAGGGCTTGTTTCAGCAAAGCCCTTTACACGTGCAGACCACCACACCCACCCTAAGGTCCGGGATGGGTGGCCCTCTTCAGGGCTTACCTCAGCCAAAGCCCTCATTCAGCGAGTTTCACCAGGAGCCACCTGGGGCTGGATCCCGAGGCCAGTCTGAAGACCTGGACCTCCGCGCAGCTTGCTACCCATGATCAACAACCAAAACCAGATGCCACAGCTGGCAATATAGATGCTCCCCCCCTCCTCTTTTCAGTAGCCCAGCTGTCTTCGGCCAATCAGGATGAACTTCACCTGGCCAGGCAGGGGGGTGGGTGACTCATGACTAGTGGGCTGCATTTGCATACTAAAGGGCCTGGTCACATAGACATCAGATAACTTATGCACATTTCGCCCCTCCCAGCCCTTAGCTGGGATTACCTGGTTTGCACATGAGGAGGTGTGTGTGTGTGTGTGTGTGTGTGTGTGCAGGAAACCCTGAGGCTCTTTTCTTCCACAGTAACAGATTTAAAACAACAGAGATTAAAGGACTAAAATGCCTGGGGAAATAGGAAGGCCTTCACCTGGCGCCGGAAAGAGCACAATGTAGGTGGGCCAGGCGAGCCTCTCTGGGACGCTCATCCCACAACCGGGGTGCCACAACAGAAAAGGCCCTCTCCTTAGTGGCCACCCACCTCACTTCCTTTGGCAGGGGCTCCTGGAGGAGGACCGCTGAGGACGATCTTAATGTCTTAGGATAACGAAGTTACTCTTTCCATTGCAGACACAGCCAGCTGGCATATAAAAAAAGAGAGAGTACTCTTTTTACTCTCTCCGTTAGCAGTCAGTGCTCCTGCCTGCATCACAGGGAGAAGCCACGCTCGATCACCACCGCTGGGTCTGGCTGCATATTGACTCCTCCTCCTTTCCCAGCGCTGTTTCTTCTTCAGGGGCCATTGTGCCTGGTCATCATATCTCAGACATTAAGAATTTGTATATGAATTTGCTTACTTTTTTCTCCAAAGGCAGTTAGAGCATTTTTATCCTGCCTTTCAACCAAAAAGGCTCCTAGAGAGGCTAGGAGAAGCCCAACTTCTCCCTGCTACTGCCCCACTTCTAAAAATGTGTCTGAACAAAGGCCATGCCAGACATCTTTAGGCAGTGGAGTCGTGGTAAATCTTGAAGTGCACCCCAACAGTCTCCATGGCCACGCCCCCAAGGAGAGTTCAAAATTGCAAGCAGCTGTAGTTGTGTTGGTCCATATCAACAAACCAGTTCTAGTCTTCCATATTTTTGTAAAGCAAATGGGTCTGAATTACCCCTTCAGGACCAAGTCATCCCAAAGGACTTTGCATTACAACAAGGAACAAGATATTGTTGCTGGGAAATCCTCCCCCCCCCCACCTGCCACTACTGTGAGGATTGCAGATAAGCTCAGAGGGAACAGGGAATTTCGAGGGGGGTGGCAGATGACATCACAGTCCCTGCTAATGAAAAAAGTACTGGTGCGGTGTCCCTACAAGCCACTATATCACTTCATTATACCACTGCTGATAAAGAGTGACTGGACTCTGGGGCGGGGGGGTGGCTTTCTTTTTCACTCAGCTGCAAGTCTTTTTGTAAAAGCACTCCAAAAGACACAACCCCTGAAGAACAAGTTTGTACCACCCCAATTAAATAGTAATAAAAGCATTCCCTTTCAACTGATCTATAAAAAAGGAGAGCTTTTTCATACCAAGATAGTGTCGTGACCAGAACACCAAGCCCTCGCCCTCAGAGGACTCCAATTCCTTGTCCTTTGGAGAAGAGGCTCCAGAGTTAACAGATCAGGGAGAGGATTCAGTCACGGAAAGGCATGAGGCTTCCACTGCCCCAGGACACAGTTCCCCAGAAAGATCCAGGAGGTCGGCTCCCCCGTGTCCAGAGGAGGTTGCCTTGCTGTTTTCGGACTCTGGCCACGAGGACACTCACATGCCACAGTCACTCCCACATCATCACAGCCTCAGACTGCTAAAACGGTGCAGGCCCCTTTAAGAGACAAAGGCTCAGTCAGTGCCGATGTGGGCCCAACCAGCCTAAAGCAGCCAAACACTTATTTAAGGCTCAGTCTTGCTCTGCTCCTTGTTGGAGCAACATGCAGACAAGCTGATCTGGTTTCCAGCCCCACTTGGAGCTTTCCGTGGTGCTGATCTATTCCCATCTGGCTACCCTGTGAAACCTGACCTACTCAGACCCCTGCTAAAGATCTGACCTCTAATACAGGGCTCTCCAACCTTGGGTCCCTAGATGTTGCTGGCCTACAGCTCCCAGCATACCCAGTCAGCATGGCTAGTGGCAAGGGATTCTGGGAGCTGTAGTCCAGCAACTTCCAGGGACCAAAGGTTGGAGACCCCTGCTCTAGTAGAACCCTGCAACCCAAGCTACAGCAACGTCAAGCCCTCACCACGACCAAGACAATGCAGAGCACTGACAGGGCCTACAACCTAAAATGATGCAGACCAATCTGGAATGAAATGTATATGGAAGAGAGAATGGATTCAGTGTGGGGTTAAAAATAACATTTTATTTTCGTTTCCCCCATCCTTTCATAAATCAGGACTTAAATGCTTTCAAATACATGAGTTAAAACAACAATATTCCACAAAGGATACGAAAGCTGCGCACTCCCGGTACAACGCAGCAGTCGTCACAATCACACCCAAAACATCAGAACATGGCAGCACGTCGTATCCAAAACAACAGAATGTGGGTGAATATATCTCAGTATATATAGATATAAAACAAATATAGCATTTTGAAACTCCAATGAAACCCACAATTAGTTGTTATATGGAGATAATACATTGAAACATTTGGCTTACAACAGCATCATATGGGATTCTAGAGATATTTCTTAACAAAAAGAGAGAGTTTTCACAGCTAGATATTTCTAGTGTTGGAAGAGAATCAGAGGTAAGGGGAATAGGCATGAGAAAGACAAGAGAAGGAGGTCCTTTAAGTTACACATTAATGATACGTCAGCAGCGGAAAAAGGACAATGCATTGGTTGTGGAGGTGTCCATTTTTCAGTTCCAGACAATAAAATTACTTCTCCCTGGAAGTACAAAGGAAACTTCCATAGCAGTTAACTGCCCCCAACCTCAAATATGAGCAGACCTTCTGATTCAGTCCCCTCAAGCTAGAAGCTCTTGGAAATGCAGGAAACAACATCCAGCTTCACTGTAGACATTCACATATTCAATTACCCACCTCGGAACATTTGGCTCAGTTCTTCCCTCCAATGCGCCCCCCACCCCCGCCGAGGTTCAACAGCATAATTAGGAATAAAAGATTCACATTTGCACTTTTTACAAGAGCCCTGGAGAGATTAAGGTATAAAACGCCACTTGACGATATGCATAGAAGGAGATTAATATAGTCGTGCCGAACTTCCCCGGACAGATAATTGTATAGCGAGTGTTTTCCCCCACCCATCAGTGAGTTTGCAGTGGCCATTAGGAGTCAAACGGAGAAATCCATGCAAAAGCCACCTTAGAATGGATGCCCATTGTCCAAGGGGATGGATCCTCGCCCTATCCAGGGGCAAGAATTACAGCATTTTGCCCGTCGTGAAGTGACCCTGTGAAACAACGGAGGGCAGGCTGGGGTCTTATTGGTGAACATGCTCCTTGAATGCTTGCAATTGCAACAGTGCGCCAAACTGATGTAAAGCTGTCGTGGAAGATTCACGACACCTCTTCACTGCGGGCAAAATGGAGGAGAAACCTTAAAAACAAGAGAGCATTGTGTACCTTCGGGGCAGCCGAGGCCCCTCTGGATCAGTAATGGCAGAAATAAATCATGTAGAATATACAGAGTCTGAACCTAACATGTATATTTAGCTTAAAAACTAGAGACATGAAGGTCTGGGGGGAAACTGAGAACATTGGAAAAACAAAATTGCCAGGATTTTTAGAAAATTTGGGAAAAAAACACTTTTCCCCTTGTGAATTTTTACGGGGTTCTTCCCCCGTTTCCCCCCAAGCCTTCACATTCCTATTCAAAACTATAACTTTTAACAGAGTTACTTTGGATGCGGCAAAAGCAGATGTGACCGAGGGGCAGAGCCCAGTAACTGGAATGTGACATCACTCGGCATTGGCTCTATCAAGATTGTGAATGACTTATTGGCCGTATTCAAATATACAGAAGGCTCATCTTCAAGGTAGCAAAGTCAGGGTCAAATGCACAGGCTTTATTTCCAGAGGAGGAAGACATCTCTTTGTCTTACACTCCACAATACACAGACAGCTAGCCTTGTTCAGATCCAGAAACGTCCGTCATTATGGCACGGGCCGGAACAAGTCAAGAATTATGTCACAGATAATGTAGTCCTCATTGCTAAACACTCCCTTCTTTTCCAAGACTGCAAGGAGTTCTAGCGAGTTAGAAAACCACAAACACACACCACCATCCATGCCAAGAAAATAATGTACATTCTTGTTCCTCGAACTTCAACCTTCTGAACTCTTCCAACCCTTCTAAACTCTTTGTTGGGTAGGAAAACATAGTTGCACGCATACTAAATTGCAGCATCACGGAGGGTAATGATGGAGGAGTCTTACAGCCACGTTTAAAATACGGTAGAGGGTCACAGCACACATGACCTTTCAGGCGCTGATGGGTTAGTTAGGAGGTTATATTTAAAAACGAACTACCGACAGTGCAAGGACATCCTTGCCTCTGTACGGCCTAGGGCAGCCTTCCCCCACATGGCGCCCTCCAGATGGGACTACAACTCCCACCATCCCCCAGCCAGCACAACCAATGGCTTCCCCCATCCCTCCAGTGGCAGTGCTGGCTGGGGATGATGGGAACTGCACTCCAACCTCTCTTGAGTGCGCCGAGTTGGGGACGGCTGCTCTAGGCCTTAGTAAATTATAGTTCCTAGGCCAAAGCAACCTCACGCAGAGATCAAGTCTTGCCGTCCCAGACAGCAACTCTCCCCTTCCTCTGAAATCCCTGAAATGCCTTGAGAGGATTCGGGGCTGGGGTGGGGGGAGAGAGACAGGAGCACCCGAGCAAGACGGCTGATCTTTGGGACACTCCCTTGGAACACACGCGAGCATACTTTCAAGCTATGTATAGACTGAAAAGGAAGGCTGGGGACCTAAAATGCAGAGAAGCAATTGCTCAGATAGAACATTTGCACCTGACCCCTCGAGCACCTTAAAAAGTAGGAGCTCACCCCATCCATTTTAAACATGCACGACTGGAAAGGGGCCACGTGCTCTGCAAATGTATATATACCGTACCCTCCTGCCAAGCTGAAAGGCATTAAACTCATGATTTTTTCTGATTATTATCTTTGCAACTAAAAAAAAAAGGAGGCTCCCTGAGGCAGCGCTAATCTCATTCTCTCGCACGGCACAATGGCTTCTCGAGGGGAAAAGATCCTGCAAAGGTCTCTTAAATGTTCCTGAGATGAAGATTTCCCCTTCTTTGTCGAAGCTGGGATGGCCGGTGCCTTTAGCGGGACTACATCAGCGTGGCCCTCAAAGCCGTACGGAGATGTCCGACTTCTCTTTGCAGCAGCCCACGCTGGCCAAGCATAGCTCACACATCAGGCCAACCGGGTTGGGTTTCAAACAGGGCAAAATAATAAAATGAAAGCACCTAAGAATTCTTCGCCCCCAAAAAACAGAACAGGGAAGTGAGGGAACCATAACCCAAACTTGCTCTCTTGGCACCCTCTTCTGGACACAGAGAAAACTGCAGGGACATGAAAAGAGACCCTGCAGGAATATAAAGACAGAAGGCATGCTTCTGTCAGCCTGGCGCCCTCCGGATGTGTTGATGCCCTCCAGATGTGTTGGACTGTTGGACATCTGGAGGGCACCAGGCTGGGGAAGGCTGTTGGAGGTACTGAAAAACACACACAAGCAAGCAAACATGTGGGCAAAACAACCCCTCGCACCTCACTGTAAACCGACAGCAAAGTTAGCAGCAACTCATTTTCCATGGGATGAGAAGCCATTGTTAGCTTGGGGTACCCTGCATTTTAGGGCACCCGGGTCTCCTGCTGGCTCCTCGAAAGTGTCCGAAGAATGCACCCAAGCACACGTCCACAGGAGATCCCCTCAAAGCCCCCTGGGATGGTTCACCATCACAAATGGGGATTGGGACTCTCTTGTGAACACTCAGGGCTAAAATACACACTAGTTCAGTGTTCTCCAACCTTGGGTCCCCAGATGTTTCTGGCCTACAACTCCCAGCATGCCCCAGCCAGCTACGCTGGGAGCATGCTGGGAGTTGTAGGCCAGAAACATATGGGGACCCAAGGTTGGAGAACAGTGCACTAGTTAAATGTGTAGCGCATAGGGTGGCTGTAACATTTCTTCTTCTTCTTCTTCTTTTTACTTGAACGCAAGTGCGACAGGACCCCGGTCCAGATCAGAACTGCCGCATGCAGGCAGGGAGGGGATTAAACCTTTCCACCCAGCTGCTTTCCCCCCTAAATTGGTCCCTTTCCCTGTGTGTAAAGAAAGAAACGCCCCCCCCCTTCATTTGGCACCAATGGCATATTCTCCCCCTTTTCTTTAGCCCCTGTGTGGGGTGGGGAGAATTTAAGGGGGGGAAGTGGCTGGGTGGGAAAGTTTAAGCCCCCCCCCCCCACTACCCATGCATGGCAGTCCTGATTTGGATCAAGGGCCGACATGCTTACACTAAAGTAAACAAAAAAGGGTCAGAAGACACGCTACGCTTTCAATGCAGCATGCAGTTCAGTCCTCAGACAAGGGTTGAGAACGCAATTCTCTGGAAAACCTTTGCGAGGGGTGGCGTGCCAGGAGGCGGAGGGTGCTGTGCCCCTAATGCCACATCGCTGGGCAGAATCACCCAAAGACATCAACAAAAGGCGTTTTTTTTTGTTTTTAAATGGTTATGTGAACTGGGGCTGGCTTCTCATAAAGGCTGCAACAGAGAACACAGAGCAATTTCGGTTACGCCACCGAGAAGATACACGGCCGCTCTCAATTTTTCTATTTCTAACAAACTTGTAAAGCGGCAGCACCCAATGGCAATGCCCTGCAGATTTTGCTTTGGCCACCCAGAGTAACAGCGAAGGCTCCAAAATGTTCACACATAAAGCAGAGAAATGGGATGCGAATAATGACTTAACGCCGCCCCTCCCGGGTATGTTGTCATGGGGTGCTCCAGTATCTTTCCTCCCTGGACAGTTTGGGAAAGCAGATCCAGCAGGCGCTTTGAAAGAGATTGGCACCCCTCCTGAGAGCTCTCTTGGGGCCTATCTCCACCTTTGCTCTGTAGCAAGCAAGAGGGCAACAGAAACTGCCTGGCAAAACATTCCTGGTTAAGTCGCTGCAAAAAAACACAATGCAGGAAAGGACTCGTTCAAACTGCGGCGACAGGGTTAGATTCTAGGCCTGCCATGGGATCTCCAAACTCAAAACACGCAGTGACACAGTAGCCCCTTTCCTGCCTGCCTACTAAATATATATCCCCCCATCAGGAAGATTTGGATCAGGTCCACTCTGGTCTACACTGGCTTTCCAGAGTAATACAAGCATGAAGTGAGGCTGTGCTTCTCCTCTTCCCTACCCTCCTGCATCCCTTGCATGCATCTACTTTTACGCTCGGCAGCCATTGGCTGCTAAAAAAATGTTTGGCAGCCATGCAGAGACAGAGGTGGGAGGGCTCCTCAGAATCTCAGCCTTCCGGCTACATGAATATGCTAGACTCTCCTACGGTCGCCCATTCTGCCTAATAGGCAGACGATCCCCCAGAACGCGATTAAGTCTGTCAGTTCATACGAAAAAGCATGGGGGGAAGGAGGAGGAGGAGGAGGCGGCAGCAGCTGCAGAAGAAGGCGGTCGTATCTTGATTGCAGAGCTCCAACACCTACGGGCTGCACAGTGCAGCTCTAAACGGTTTGATGACAAGCATGCAGGTTTATCGGAGTGTCTGTTGGTTTTGTGGATATGCTTTTTTTTTTTTTAAAGCCCATCTTAAGTTTCAGGCAGTCTCAGAGATGGGGTTTGACACCTTTCACTCCCGCCGGCTTCCTCTCTCAATTTCCTGGTTGCAGCGAGCAGGTCACAAGGCTACTCGGCGGCCATCTGTTCGATGTGATCGCTCAGAAGCTTGTACTGCTCTGCAAATGAGAGAGATGATGAGATCGATACGAGCTTTCGGGAGAGATGGGATGGAGGCAGGTCGGTGGCGGCAGCGGAGAGAAATGCCTCGCTCCAGGTGAGCAGAAAACTATTCCACCCCAGGCAAATGGTCCATCATTTCATTGATTATTAGGTTTTTTACCACCAGGGCCCCCCCGTCTGCATTTTCCACCACAAGCTCCAAAATGTTCTGCCAAATAAGCTGGCTGGGGGATGTTGTGAGTTGTAGTCCAACACATCTGGAGGACAGGAGATTGAGGAAGGCTGACAGAGACATTTCCCTCCCTCTCTCACAATGCAAGAAGCTGGGTTCATCCAGTGAAGTTGCCTGGGGGTAGATTCCGGCTAGACAAAAGTAAGCTATCCTCCACAGTTATGGGTAATAATTAGCCTGTGGGATTCATTGCCACAAGATGGAGTGAGAGCCACGGCCTCAGATGGCTTTCAAAGAGGCTTCGATAAATTCATGAACGAGGCGGTGAGGTCCATCGGCGGCTCTTGGCCACAGTATCTAAGCTGGACCCTCTACTGAGACAGGAGACCCGCAAATACTGGTTGCTGCAGGACGAACAGCAGCCGATGCCTTCCTGCTCTGCTCATGGCAAGGGTGTCGCGACCCCCTTCCAGCCCGAGGGCCAAATCCAATTTTGGAGAAGCTCTGGAGCAGTGTTCTCCAACCTTGGGTCCCCAGATGTTTTTGGCCTACAACTCCCAGCATGCTACGCTGGCTGGGGCATGCTGGGAGTTGTAGGCCAAAAACATCTGGGGACCCAAGGTTGGAGAACACTGCTCTGGAGGACCGCATTGCAGTGGTGGGTGAGCCCAAAAGCAAACAGAGCAGGGCCAGAACACCAAAAACGCCAGCCTGTTTTAGCCTAAAGTGCTCACTGCCGCTAACTATGGCTCTGGGGGAAAAGAACTGCACAAAAGCCGGGAAACCAACCAATGATTGGTGGTCAGGAGAAAGGGGAAGGGGCTATCTGGAGTACCCCCCGGAGGGCTGGATTGGGACCCCAGGCAAGCCGGATTTGGTCCCCCAGCCTGAGGTTCTGGATGGGTGCAGTGGGGACTCTGATGTTCTTTGCAATGTTTCAGAAGGCTTCACACAAAATCACTAATATACAGAAAAATGTCTTTAGCCTGGGAGCTGTGTTTCCCATTTCACTTTGGTAGTCATTTTTGTCTTTTCCGTAGACAGAAACTTCGGGGAACAAAAGCCTGCTCTGGAAAATGCTTTTACGGTAATACCTTGGATTGAGAGCATAATTCGTTCCAGAACCGTGCTTGTAATCCAAAACACTCTTATATCAAAGTGAGTCTCTGGCGGGCGTGAGCGGGGCCGATTTCGGCCCGCTATGCTCGCTCGAGGCAAGTGGCTACATCCCTACACTACTTGTCTTGCAAGATGTCGCTTGTTTATCAAGTCAAATTTTTTAAATTTTTTTTGCTTGTCTTGCAAAACGCTCTCAGACCAAGTTACTTGCAATCCAAGGTATTACTGCATTGTACGTGGAATCCCTTGCATTTTGGAGCCCTTCGGGGACAACCTTGTCCCGCTACCTCCTCCCTGCTCCAAGTCAAGTGGCTTGAACCCGGAGCTCCCAGATCCTCAAGGAGGCGCCTTCCCTTTTCTTCCTCCCCCGCCCCCCACGGCCACTGGGAGCCGATGCTGGCTTAAGGAAACACACCCGCAGCCCCGCACGCGTGGGCTTTACCTTCGTCCAGGTTGCCGATCACAGCCTGCTTCTTCAAGAAGTCGTTGCAAAGCTTCTTGTTCAGACCAAAGGCCAACATGTTATGGGTGAAAGTGCTGTGGGGTGGGGGTGGGGGAAGAAAGAGGGAAACTTGAGAACATTTGAGGAAGGGTCGTAGCTCAGCGGCAGAGCACCTGCTTTACATGCAGGGAGTCCCCGGTTCGATCCCCGGCATCTCCAGTTTAAAAAAATGGGTCAGGTAATAAGGGGTGAGGAAGACCCTTCTCTGCCTGAGAACCCAGAGAGCTGCGGCCAATCGGAACAGAGAATCCTGGGCTAAACAGACAAATAGGCTGACTTGGAATAAGACAGGTTCCCATGCACTGGTTATGTCTCCACGGGCACAGCTGACTTTTTCTATTTTATTATTATTACATTTATATCCCCGCCTTTTTTCCTGCAAGGAACCCAAGGCGGCTTACCTAATCCTCTTCCTCCTCCCCATTTTATCCTCACAACAACCTTGCGAGGTAGGTTAAGCTGAGAGTCAGTGACTGGTCCAAAGTCACCCAGTGAGTTTCATGGCTGAACGGGGACTAGAACCCGGATCTCCCGAGTCCCAGTCCAACTCTCTCACCACTACGCCACACTGGCTCTCCATTGCTCACTTGCTCCATTTAAAAACATTAACAAAACCAACAACAAACAACATTAAAAAACAATGCACACTTCAAATTTTCAAAGCATTAATGCCAGGGTCTCCAACATGGGGGGGGGCAGGGGGAGGGAGAGCGAGAGCGAGAGAGAGAGAGAGGGCAAGGAAAGAGAGGCAGGAAAAATAAGAAAGAGGAAAAAGTTTTCTGTGCAGTTTCTTCTGCACTTACCCCAACTGTCCAAAGGTTATATTTTCATTAAACCGCAGACTATCATCCCGTTCCTCTTGGGTCATGTGGCACCATTTCTCCCTGCAAACATATGAACAGATCCTGTAACCTGGAAATTAAGATGCAACCAGCACACACATGTGTTCCATCAACGTCTGCAGGAACTGATAAGAGCAGGTAAAGAAGCAGGTAATGTATATATACTCTCTCATCACACACCTATTCCATATTGCTTAGTAGGCCATAAGTGAAAGGGTGGGCCAACTGTAGGCCGGTTTTGGAATAGGGTCTTCCTGTTGCTGACTTCAAATTATATGTTAGAGTTTTTATCACTGAAACCAGAACTAAGCTGGATTTATTTATTTTTAAATAAAAAAAGAATTTCCCTTTCATTTATGCAGTTGAATCTTTGTATTTATTTTGCTCCTCTTTTGAAGAGGGTTAACATCTCCGTATGGACACCTTTCCAAAAAAGGTCACAGCTAAATCTCAATACCATCAACATAATAAATTCTACACCCAAGTCTAGAACCTACATTTCATTTGGTCAGCACTTGCAGGGAAGGAGGGAGGCAAACACAGAGCAAGGGGTGTGAGAATGGGGGCAGCAGAGAAGAGGGAAGCATGTAAAACCTAAGGTTTTTACTAAAAGCCTGCTCAGACTTCGCCTTCTCAAAGGTTTTGTTTTTAAACTTAAGCTACCATCTACCCATCTAAATTTAACACCCTGGAATTTGCAAAGTTCTCTTGTCTTAGCCTACACACTGACCCTGTAAGGTAGGCTACCCCATGCCCATTTTACAGAGTGAACTGAGGCTTTGAGAGAGCGCCAAACGCCACAGATTAACCACAGGTGCGATCTTATGCATGTTTAGACGGGAAAAAAGGCCTTCAACTCCCAGCATCCCTCCAGCCAGCCATGCGGTGTGGGGCATGCTGGGAGTTGTAGAATGTTTTTCTGTCATGTAGCAACGGCCACATTCGAACACAGGCTGCCCAGGCCTAAATCCAGCCATACCGGACCACAATTTTTAGAAGGAAGTTAAAAGGTTTTAAAGGAAGAAAAATATGAAATAAGCACTTAACACTGAGCTCAGGTGTTAATGTGATGATGCTCTTCACAGAGCAAGGGATTTTTGGTTAACTAGAAGATGGACTACTGGATTAACTATGGAGTTTTTATGCCCACCCCACCCAAACTGTATACCCAGGTAGCAAATGAGTAGCCATTCTGGGCTAATCAAGCTCTTTTGAACATCACAGAAGTGACCAAGAGTAGATTAATATAAATATGTAAAGTATAAAATTAAGAAAGCTGCATTTTGTCAGAGCAACAGACTCCTTAAGCCAACTCTCCCACCTGGAACACTGACCAGGGTTTGGGCAGCGTGGGAGTTCACAACGGAGGGGTATTAACTTCAACATCATCCACCCCTGAGCAATTTATATTTATTAGCAATATGCTTAGCCAGTGTTCTCCAACCTTAGGTCCCCAGATGTTTTTGGCCTACAACTCCCAGCATGCATAGCTGGCTGGGGCATGCTGGGAGTTGTAGGCCAAAAACATCTGGGGACCCAAGGTTGGAGAACACTGTGCTAAGCACTGGAGATGCTGGGAGTTGTAGGCCAAAAACATCTGGGGACCCAAGGTTGGAGAACACTGTGCTGAGCACTGGAGATGCACTGAGTAAATTAGCAGCACACCTATAGTAATCCACCAATTGGTTTAGCTTTTGAAATTCAGTTATATCATTAGCCACTACCCCTTCTGGTAGCAGGGAGTTTCACAGGTCAACTGAGCAGTGGATGTGAAAGCATTGTGGTTGTTTGATGCACGCTAGGTTTCATTTTCAATGCATGCCCTTCCCTGCCCTGTTCTAATCATACCTATAAAGGTAGGTAAGTGAAGGTCTCCTCTTCCCCCATCCACTTCCATTTGCCTTTGATTTTAACTTAATGCAATTTTTTAGATCCTTTTAGCCAACGTTTCCTATTATTTGTAGCCCAGCCTTGCCCCTTCCAGTCCCTTCCAGGGATGCTGGGAGTTGTAGTCCAACACACTGGAAGGGGCCAGGTTGGGGAAGGCTGTTGTAGCCATTCTTCCAATGGAAGGGCAAATCACAGCACCTCTCCTTCTCCAAACCATCTTCCTTGTTCATCCAAGAATCTTTTTGGAGATGGAGCGATCAGAATCCCATTGTGCTCAATGGCTGGATTCAGACAACTGGAACCTTGGGTTGTTGTTGAAATGTGGGTTATTCTGTTGTCTGAACCCAGCTGCGCTAACAAGCCAGGGCTTGTTAACCACGAAGAACCCATGAAGAGAACCCATGGTTTGTTGTTGGGTTGTGAACTGTGGGTTGTTCACCATGGTTTGTTATCTCGGTTGGGTTCAGACAACACAATAACCCACGTTTCAACAACCCATGGTTCAATGACATCGTGTTGTCTGAACCCAGTCATTGTCACTGTACTAGCCTTTTGATCCCAAGAACACTCACTATAATAGGCCTACTCGTGTAGGTACTTTGCTTTGGGTGCACAGCTCCTGTGGGAGCTTCAAACACTATGATCTCCCTGTGGGTCTTCCGTTCTAGGCAGCCAGTGTGGCATAGCGGTTAGAGTGCTGGACTGGGACGTGGGAGATCTGGGTTCTAGTCCCCACTTGGCCATGAAGCTCACTGGGTGACTTTGGGCCAGTCACGGACTCCCCACCTAATCTACCTCACAGGGTTGTTGTGAGGATAAAAATGGGGAGGAGAATCATGTAAGCCACCTTTGGTTCTTTGGAAAGGAAAAGCGGTGGGATATAAATGTAATAATAAATAAATATACCCTGGTGGGACTTTAAAAAGAATCAACATGATGCATACTTCCACACCCACACCAAAATATCCAATTTAATCCCATTATGCAAATGTGCGTTGACAGTAACCAAGAATGGAGGCCTAGAACTGCACTATGCTTTCAGAAAAAACATGTGGTAGTCACTCCTGGACTGCATATTCGAGTCTATTGTGGGGGTGGGCGGGATGGCATTTCTTAACATTCTCCCCATGCAAAAAAACCAAGAACCCAAAAGTAAGTTCTGCAGGTAGAAAACTAGCCCATCGGGAAAGGCTAAATGAGAACCTCTCTCCCTCTCTCTCTGTTGCACCAGTTTTCTAAATGCAGGATTCTTTTTGAATGGGGAAGCATTAGACCAGTGTTCTCCAACCTTGGGTCCCCAGATTTTTGGCCTACAATCCCAGCATGCCCCAGCCAGCTATGCTGGCTGGGGCATGCTGGGAGTTGTAGGCCAAAAACATCTGGGGACCCAAGGTTGGAGAACACTGCATTAGACAATACCATCTCCAGCCACTGGCACAACCAGGCAGAGATTCTACTCCACTTGACTTTGCAGCAGTCAGATCAGCCTGCAGCACACCTATAGGCGGGATGGCATTTCTTAACATTCTCCCCATGCAAAAAAACCAAGAACCCAAAAGTAAGTTCTGCAGGTAGAAAACTAGCCCATCGGGAAAGGCTAAATGAGAACCTCTCTCCCTCTCTCTCTGTTGCACCAGTTTTCTAAATGCAGGATTCTTTTTGAATGGGGGAAGCATTAGACCAGTGTTCTCCAACCTTGGGTCCCCAGATGTTTTTGGCCTACAACTCCCAGCATGCCCCAGCCAGCTATGCTGGCTGGGGCATGCTGGGAGTTGTAGGCCAAAAACATCTGGGGACCCAAGGTTGGAGAACACTGCATTAGACAATACCATCTCCAGCCACTGGCACAACCAGGCAGAGATTCTACTCCACTTGACTTTGCAGGCAGTCAGATCAGCCCTTGGATGCTTCTCCTTCTGAAAAAAAAGAAGCTGGCTGAAATTTTATATTTGCCAAGAGGAGGAAAAGGTGGGGGAAAGGGAAAGTAAAGGAAGAAGGAAGTCAATGGCGTAGGAGCAGCAGCAGCAGGAGGAAATAAAAGGACACAACACAAATGGCAAATGGCAAAATGCAGCCTTGTACACAGAAGATGGAGTCACACTGGATTGGAACAGACGGTGGAAGGAGGAGTTCTTGGCCGGACATTCAAGAGTGTAACTCTCAGTTATTCTCCATGGGAAACAGGGGATGTGTTAGAGATGGGGCGGGGTGTGACAGAGGAAGAAAGCAGGTCCTTAGCTTATTAGGAGCAAGTCTTCTGGTTGGTCAACGGGTCAGGAAGTATCAACTGACCTACACTGACCTACTGATTCACGGTGGCTGGCTTGGATGCTCACGCTCCCTGCAATCTGGCCCCCATCTTCTGCAACTAGGGAACGCGCAGAGTGCGCACACGCTACAGTCACTCTGCCCTCCACGGCTGCTGTGGCAGGTGCACATAGAGCAACCCTGCGCCCCGATCACATTCCACACAAAAAGCCATTAATCGGTTTGACACGGAAGCAGGAGGGAGAATATGCACACCAGCAACGAGGGAAGGGGCAGAAACACGACACGGAGAGCAGACATGTCAGTTCAGGTGGAGGCAGAGGAATGGAAAGAGAGAGCGCACTCCAAGTCGTAGCAGCATTCCACAGAGGCATTAAAAGCAGAAGGAAAGGAAGGGAAGGGAAGTTGAAAGCGGAACTCTTGCGGCTAGAATGCTTTACAGATTGGAAGGAGCTTGTATCCAAAAACTTACCATGGCTGCCAACATGGAAAATGGCAAGAAAAACCAAACTCATTTAAGCGCATCTTCCGCTCTGCAAAAGCTGAAACGCCTTATGGGGTGTCTATGCAAAATGAATTGAGATTTGCGTAGTAATCAAGCTGGTCATATTCGGCTGTCGCCAGCTTAGTAAACTAAGGTGGTTTGAGAGAGGCTTCCCGCACTCCTGGTTTCGTCCGCATATTTCTTTGGCCTGGTCAAACAGGTTTTGCAGGTTTTTGAAACAATCGCAAAAACCTGCAAAAACTGCACACCACGGAGAAGAATGAAATGAACAGTGAACCCTCCTTCAAAACAGCGTTTGCGTGTTTTAACGATTTACCTTAAAGAAACACATAGAGATTATCTGCTCCAAGCTCAATCACTGGCGCAAAAAGATGTGCCACGTGCATTTCCTGGGGGGCAAGTGGTGGTGGAAAGGGAGCTATCATTTGTCTCCAGTCTCACTTTGTTTGGAACTAGTTGGCAACAGTTTGTGTTTCTGGTTCTGAATTGCTCCTTTCCTCTAGTGTAGGGTAAGGGTATAGAACCTCTTATCACGGCTGGAAATTAAGCCTTAGGAGAGGCATTTCAACCTGTCAGAATGGGCGGAGAACTGCGCAAAATCCCGCAAATGAGAAAGGGGGGGAGCATGGTCCTCTGGGGATCCAGATGGGGTCAGATGGGGACCCCGAGTTCAACATCCTCTGCTTTAGCAGGATCTACAGCACGTGGCCAATTACCGTGCAAATTTTTGGACCCAAGGCAGGCCGGCAGCATACCTAACTGTTTGGAAAAAGGTAACAAAGTAAATGCGGACAGACACACCTCGTTTCCTCTTCCTCTCCAGTATTCCCTCTGGAGCGGCAGCAGAAAGGACCCACAGAAGGTTACATGTTAAGATCATGCAAGAAGTATGGATGGAGAGAAAGGAAGTGTGGAAGAATCGACCAAAAAAAAAGAGAGAGAGAGAAAGAAAAAGATTATAGACGTCGAGAAAGAGAAGAGAGAAATTAGTTTTTTTGAGCCCCCCCGTTCCCACAAAGCACTACAAGAGCGGGAAGAAAGGGGACCCCTTCCCTTGACTGAAGCTCCGGCCCGCCAGTCTCCCCCCTTTGATATTGCTATCAGACCCAATTGCTGTGTGTGTGTGTGGGGGGGGTGTGTTGTTGTTGTTTTTGCTAACCCTTCTTTACAGCACTTGGAAAGAGCTGACCTTCCTCCGTACAGACCTCTTCCTCACCCAAACTGGGTGTACAATAAACCCAGCCCCCGCCCTGCCCATCAAATTGGCACACGGGTCACAGCTCAGTCCAGTCATCTTGAGAAGTGTGGGAGATGGGAGGAAAAATTAGCATTTGCATATGAAACAAGGGGAGTTCTTTCTCCCCTCCCCCCCTTGCAACCCCACCCATTCCCCTTCTCTACTGCCCCAAAAAAAAAAAAAAAAAAAAAAAGGAAGGAAGGAAGCTAAAAAAAAAAACCTCTACCTGGTGGTGGGGGACCGCTTCCGCCTCTCGCAGTGGACCGCGTCGAAGAAAGCTGCGTTCCAAAACCTCAGGGTGTGCCTGCAACACGGGCAAGGAGAGGATAGACTGCAGCGTGTGTTCACATCAGTGTTCTCCAGCCTTGGGTCCCCAGATGTTTTTGGCCTACAACTCCCAGCATGCCCCAGCCAGCGTAGCTGGCTGGGGCATGCTGGGAGTTGTAGGCCAAAAACATCTGGGGACCCAAGGCTGGAGAACACTGGTGTACATGAATGAGGCTAACGGTGCAGCCGGGTATGCTTCCATCAGCTTAAGGGTGCTGAACCGCTTTCAGCCTGAGGGGCGAATTCTATTTTGGAGAAGCTCTCACCCCCCCCCCCCGCATTCCAGCGGTGGGTGGGGCCAAAGGACAAAGGGGGCGGGGCCAGAATACAAACAAATTCCCAGCACATCCTAGCTGAAAGCTCCTCCTCCTGCCAGGAACTGAGCCTTAGGAGAGGCATTCCAACCTTTCAAAAAGGGCGGCGGCGGGGGGGGGGAACTCCCCAAAAGCTGGGAAACCAACAAATGATTGGCGGTTGGGGGGAAAGGGGGTGGCTATCCTGGGAACCCCCAGAGGGACAGATCGGGGCCCCAGGCCTGAGGTTCTTCACCCCTGCATTGGCTCTAAAGGGAAGAAGTGGGCAGAAATGGCCTTTCTTCCACCAGAAGGGCTACGAGGGCCATCAGGTCTTACCAGATTGGCTGCTGCTTCAGATGCATATACAGGTAAATCTTCTCCCCTGATTTTTCCTCTTCGTCCTCCGGGCTGTACAGGGAAACTGCAAAGGGAGGAAAGATTTAGTGGCGGGGGGGGGTGGGGGCAGGCTGCAAACACACCCCCTGCGCTCCTCCCCGCCCTCCGCTCTCTGCCTTTTAAAGCGGATGAGAAACAAACAAAACACCGACAAAACACCGACATCGCCAGTGCTGCTTACCCGATTTCTGGATTCTCTCTCTTGGTTTTTCTTCACCATCCCTGGAAACAAACCAACAGGTGCTACTTGGTCAGGCAGAAGTGCTACCAAAGTGCCAGTCAGCCCCTGCACCAAAACTATTGATTTTGATAAGTAGCTGCTCACAATTCCGGTGGCAAAGGGTGGATCCTTCCCACCATCCTTCAGTACATGTGGATGGTAAAATGCACATTCTAATCAGCCATCAATCAGTTGAGATACTTGGGTTGTCACTGATGTTTTAATCGTTTATGGGGGCCTGGCTCCAGGTTTTGAGGACCCTTGGGGGCAAGACACCCTCCGTGGGCGCCCTCCTCGGCAAGTCTCCCTTTTCACAGCCATTGTCACCAGTTGCTCTTCCTCGCCCTCATCATCGCTACCACTTGCTTGCTGGAGAGGCAGAGACCCAGTGAACAAGCAGGCCGTGGCCTCTCCTGCTCCTCCTTCTCACCCGCACCGTTGTCTGGGCCAGAGCGAGAAGCAGGTGAGCAAGCAGGTTGCAATGCTGAAGGGGAGGCGCAAGTCCAGGGGGATCTTGCCAGTGGGCCCCTGCTAAAGGGGTGGGCCCAAAATACCAGTCATTTTAGCTCAGAGCTCTCCCTGCCAGTAACTAGGTCTTAGGAGGGGCTTTTCAACCTTTTAGAATGGGGGGAAATTGCAGGAAAGCAATTGGCGGGCAGAGGGAAAGGGAACCACCATCTGGGGGGGGGGCACCAGAAGACCGGATTGGGGCCCCAGGTGGGCCACACTTGGCCTGCGCGCCTAAGGTTCAAGACGCCCTGCTGCGAAGCAGCAGAGAACAGTCCTGCTCCATCTTTTGCACGAGGGCCTTTCCGATCTTGGAAGACGGCTCTCATGCCTCCCCTTACTCTTCTCTTCTCCAGGCTGAACACGCCCAGCTCTTCCCACCCTTCCTCACAGGGCTTGGCTTCCAGGGTACTTCTAGAATGGCGCTCACTCGTTTTTCTTGGCCACAGGACTCTTCAGCTTGCTCTCAAAGCTTCCAAAAAACCCTTTCACATTCTCAGTCTTTGCCGACGTGTTCTTCAGGAGCCGTTCTGCAATGTCTTTCTTCTCAGCCAGCCAGCTGTTTGCGGACTTCAGATAGGAATCGATGCTGCCCGTGGCCTTCTCCTTGGACTCGGGGGGCAGCGCGAGGGGCTTACCTATCAGAAGACAACAACAGAAATGAAAAAGGTAGCAGATGGGTTAACATTGACTACAGACTGATGTCAGACAGAGCCTGGTTCATTCTCTTTTTCTTGCTTTAAAATAAATAAGTAAGTAAATAAAAAGCAAGGTACTAGCCCTCATGACTAGAGTGCTACACAGGAAAATGGATACCAAATTCAGGTTAAGTGGTTGGAAACACTGAAGCAGCCAACAAGAAGCTACAATTCAACATGCTCCCCAGCTCTCATGTTTCTGAGACCATAAATCATTTTGCCCCCAAGCCTGTCTCAGTTCTTTTGCAAGTTTGCAAAAGTTCAACTTGATGACATTTTCTGGAGAATGGAAAGCTCACTATTCTGTGGCTGGTCCTAACAAAGGCACTGTCTGACTGTGGATCTTGGTACAATAATATCGTAGCTCAGAACAAAGCACAGCCAACTGCGGCTTTTTGGCATCCTCAAGACGGCAAGGGGCAAAAATGCAGATAAGATGCGGCGGTTTAGGATGCTCTCCGAGGTTCCTCCCTAGCACCCCCGAGATGCTCCTCTTATGAAGATGCTCCTGGCAGGATAAACACACTCCTTTGCTGAAGACAAACAGCTCGCCTTGACATATCCCATCACCGCACAGAGAAGAGGAACCGTCGCTTACCAATGTAGTAATAGGTGAAACACATGGTCATCAGGTTCTTAGCAGGGCTGAAATCGTCCATTTGGTAACACCTGAGAATAAAAGAGAGGTTGAAGTAAGAAGCAACAGCATCTCCACGCTGCAGAACATCCAGAGCAGGGGTGCTGAGCTTCAGGCCCCCAGGCCAAATCCAGCATGCCTGGGGTGCACCCCATTTTACCTTCAGCCCCACCCACCACTAGGTTACGGCCGCCGAGAGCTTCTCTGAAACTGAGTCCGAACCTTTGGGCTGAAAGGGGTTCTGCACCCCTGAGCTAAACCCATCCCTGGTTTAGAAGGTGAGGATATGCTGCAACATTTTGTTGCAGGTCCTACTTGTATAAACGCTGTGGACATGATAAATCGCAGCAAATCAGATGCATTCGGTCGGGGTAGTCCCCTTTCCTCCAGAAGTGGATCCCGGGACCAGCCTGATCCATCCCCCTCTTACCGATATGCATGGGCGGGAGAGAGACCCCAGCGGGACATGGCTTTTCTCAGACCACCTGCTTTCCAAGAAAGGCCTCCAAAATCTATAGTTTGGCAAGGAAGCACCCAAGCCAGGAGGAATTCCCAGACAGTCCTGCTCTAAGGCAGCCGTCCTCAACTAGACGCCCTACATTTGGACTACAACTCCCACCAGTCCCAACCAGAATTGCCGTGGAGAGTGACGACGGGAGTTCTAGATTGAAACGCCTGGTTGGGAAAGGGGACTCTAAGGCCATCATACCTATACGTGGGAAGCAACAGGAAGGCAGAATCCGCCTCCTCTCAGCATCTAAATAAAGCCGGTTTGAGTGCAAAGGATCTCTCCTAACGCAGCTATGGGTTCCACTGGCTCGCCGCTACAAGAACCAGCCCCACTAGCTACTAGGGGTAGGGGTGTTGAACCTTTCGGCCCAAGGGCCACCAATTTGGAGGGCTTCAAAAGGGGACTGGACAAATTCCTGGAGAAGGCTCTCAATGGCTACCAGTCCTGGTGACTCTATGCTCCCTCCAGTACCAGAGGCAGTATGCCTATGTAGACCAGTTGCTGGGGAACATGGGTGGGAGGGTGCTGTTGCACTCATGTCCTGCTTGTGGGCTTCCCGTGGGCAGCTGTGAACAGAACGCTGGACTAGGTGGACCCTTGGTCTGATCCAGCCTCGGGGCTCTTCCTAAGCTCTTAAGGGCAAATTCAATTTTGGAGAAGCTCTTGGCTGATGTGTGTGTGTGTGTGTGTGTGTGTGTGTGTGCGTGCGTGCGCATTCCAGCGGTGGGCAGGGCCAAAGGCAGAAGGGGCAGGCCAAAATTCCAAAAATATCAGCATATTGCAGCTTGAAGCTCTTATTGCCAGTGACTAAGCCAGTGTTCTCCAACCTTGGGTCCCCAGATGTTTTTGGCCTACAACTCCCAGCATGCCCCAGCCAAAAACATCTGGGGACCCAAGGTTGGAGAACACTGATGTAAGTTAACACACTGCTCTCTGGTCTTCAGTCTGCAGAAGCAGCATCCAAGATGGTCAGACTACGCTGGCTGGGGCATGCTGGGAGTTGTAGGCCAAAAACATCTGGGGACCCAAGGTTGGAGAACAATGGACTAAGCCTTAGGAGAGAGAAGCATCTCAACCTTTTAGAGGGGGGGGGGAACTGCACAAAAGCCGGGAAACCACCAAATGATTGGCAGTCGGGGTAAAGTGGCAAAAGGAAGGGGGTGCGGCCACGTAGGGCAGCTGGAAGATGAGACAAGGACCCAGGTGGCACAAACGTGGCCTCTGGGCTTGAGGCCCTGCACACCTGCTGTAATCTATATACACACATATCTGACAGTAAGTCCCACTGAGCTCTGTCGGCCTTGCTTCTGAGTAGACCCGTACAGAACCGTGCCGTAAAGCTTGCAGACCCACTAGTTCACATCCCGAGGCCTGGCGTTACTCACTCAAACAGCACCACGGCAAAGGACTGCACCAGTCGATAAAAGGTTTGCTCCGAGACACACTTGGAATTGCAGCGCTGCAAGGAAACATGGGCAGGAAACTGTGTTAGCCTGCCTACAGATGTACCTGGAAATAGTTGTGAGGCGGGTTTGTTTGCTGTGAAGTCAACTCTGCTTCCTCCACCTTTGCTGTCACATCTAATGCCCCTGGATTGACAGCTGCATCTAGACCGTGCTTCAATTCAGGCTGTCTGATTTGCTTTCCATTTTTCTTCCCCCTGAGGTGCCCACGTGGTTATCTGTTGCATTTGTGTAGCATTTTTTGAAAAGGGGCTGCGGCGTTACATTTTGAAACCTGCTCTGAGGAGGCAGCTTTGCGACTGATGCAAGGGCCAGCCAATCAGCCCCCCCGTGCACAGCCCTGTGTTGGGAAGGGGGAAACTGAGATAAGGGCAGCCAATCAGCGTTGTGCACAGCCCTGTGCTGAGAAGAGGGAAAAGACGTTGTGCAAACCTACCGGTAGCTTCTTTTTGAACTGGAGCAACAGTTCCCCCCTAAACTTTACCCAAGGGAGCAGCTGAGGTTGTTTTTTTTTTAAATGAAGGAATGCAAAGATGGGTGGAGCACTTTTTCATGGAGAAACACAAGAACACCGGATATTTTTTAAGCACCCTGGAATTCTTTGTGCATGCAGATGGGGCCTGCTGGTTCAGAGTTAACACAATCTATGAATTCTGATTGTGTGAGCAAGTCTTAAGAGGCAGTACGCGAGCCCCACGGGAGAGTTTCACGAGAAGCAGAGGGCCTCCAGGGAATACAAGTCCACGCCACCCAGCCATGGTGCCCCAAAGCTCTCCTCACCTGAGCGCTAACGTATCTGGCAAACCATTCCCTGCCTTTTGCATTCTCTCCGCTGCAGAGTTCCCCAAACTTGGCCTTCTCCTCTTGGTCAAATTCCTCTCTGGAATCACAAACACATAAAAACAACAAAATCTCACAGGTGCACAAAGGTGAATGCTGGTGTGGCGCAGAGGCCGAGAGCGCGAGTGGGCAAGTCCCCAGTGCAAATCTTGCTATGGCCGTGAATCGCTAGGGGGCCTTCGCTAAGCCCCTATACTCTCAGCCTCACCCCTCTCCCAGCGGCAATATAATTAACAATAATTAACAATAACCACCACAATAATATTGATGTTGTACAGCACACATACAGTTTTTTTTGGCATTTCAACCACCACCAGTTGCTGTTGTGGTTGTTGCTGAAATGCCTAAAAAAACTGTGTGTGTGTAGTACAACATAAAGCATCTGCTCCACTGAGCTTACAGACTAATTTAGGAAGAAAACATCACAACTAGCCTACCTCCCAGGACCGTCACCAGGAAAACAAAGATAACATACGTGAAGCATTTTGACCGCTCAAACTAAGCTATAGAAATGCATCAAGACACAATATTTTTGACACAGTCAAAACACAGAAAGATGCCTCATACCGAGACACACCGTTGGTCCATCAAGTATTGTCTGGGGATTGAACCCGGGACCTTTGGTGTTCAAAGCATGTGCTCCACCACTGAGCTATGGCCCTTTCTCCCCACGGTTTCAGAAGCATGCTCCTGAAAGTACGACCCAGGGAATATAATGGGATATCCAGTCCATAGGCCAGGTAGGGACCTCCAGCAGCGCCCAGAAAGCTCTCCCCTCCCTGCCCCATTAAAAAAAAAATGTTTTAAAAAAAACAACCTTGGAAAATGTTAGGGAAGTCTTCTTCCTCTCCCTTTCTAGCTTCTAGTCTTGCTCTTGCTCTCCCCTCTACCCCTTTGTTTCGCTATTTCCCCTCCCTCTTTAGCTCACCACTTCTCGCCCGCCTAACCTCTAGCCTTGCTCTTTCTCTACCCCTTTGCCTTGCTGTGTCCCCCTCCCTCTCAGCCTCTAGCATCGCTATGTCTCTCCCCCCGCCCCTCTTTCACTCACTTTTGAATAGCCGGGCCCCCACAGCAGCCATTAGGTGACTAGCCACATCCTCCTTGGGAGCCATTTTGTGGTGGTGCCCACAGCAGCTTCACAGACTCAAAAATCTGCCTATGGGTCCAAAAAGGTTGGGAATCCCTGCCATAGGCAACAGCGGAGGGGGGAAGAGGATTACCCATGATGTGAGGAGATAGCTGTGCTACTGTTCACCTCCAACAAAGGCAGAGGAATGCATATGTCTCTGGGACTATTTGGGACCCCAGGTTAGTCTGCCATGGAGAAAACAAAGACAAGAGAACTGCAGTCGAGGGGAAGGGGTATCTGCAGAGGACCCTTGTAGGTTTCATCTTCCTTGAGCTGGGCTGGCTATTTCAAAATATGCAGGGAATTGCTCTTTTGCGAGAACAGAACCCTGCCCCAATGAGCCTGCAGTCACACAAGGCTTTGACAACTGCAGGTACGCTATCTCCCTTAACCAGGGAATGACAGTGAACCCCCCCCCTGCACCCCTCCTGCTTGAAACAGGCTGAGGAATCACGAGGAATCAACCCCTGAAGGCAGAATTTAAAAGAAAGGAAGTGAAAAGTGGATGAATATTCCCTTGAGTAACAGGCCTGAGCAAGCCTGCTTTAGCATTTTTACCAGACCAAAAATGCACTGCATCGTGGAGGGCTCGGAGGGCGGCAACCAGGGGGGAGAGCTGTTTCTGTGGTAGCCCCCCAACTCTGGAACAAGCTCCCCCCTGAGGCCCACCTGGCGTCAACTCTACTATCTTTTCGGTGCCAGGTTAAGACTACTATGTTGAGGCTTTTAACAACCCTAAATAGTGCATGGTGGGGTGGTTATTTTTAACTTTTTTTGCTGGTCACGTGGTATTAACTTGTTTTAGCTATTTGTGTCATTTTAAAAAATTTGGTTATTGTATTGTATTTTTTACTGATTGTTGTAAACTGCCAAGAGAGCTTTGGCTATTGGGCGGTATAGACATAAAATTTACAACAACAACAGCCAGCATCAATAAATCATTCTTTTTTAGGTTCTTGCTCTCAAGCGCTGCCCTTTCCCTCTTTTCGCAGGTGGATTTCAAACCATCTCTTCAGTGGCGACATTCAACGGTTGACCAAGAAGATTACACAAATGGGCAAGGCCAGTTGTGCACAGAATAATCCCTCTGGGTCTGGAACCTAAACTGGTCCTGTTGCAGTGGAGCAGGGAGAGAGGGAAACGCGAACGCACTTTCCCCAGTGTTGACCTTAAACCGAGTTAATTTGGGCCACGGTGACTCATAGCAGAATTGCTAAATCGCTTAAATTTAATGGAATTATACAATCAGTATTTTGAACAAGGACAGCTGGCATCAACTGAATCCTCTGCGCTGTGCCTGGATGACACAGCCCTGATGTCCCCCTGGCAGAAATTAAGTCAAGAAAGAGGTGTGAGTCAGCCAGGGAGGTTTGGCTTGGCCAGCAAACATTTCTTCTTAACTGGGGCACCCCCAGGAGAAAGGCGGGCTGCTGCAGCTCTCTCTGGGGCGGAAGAAGGCCCCAACGGGGAGCGATCCCACCACAACACAAGACCCGGATTACAGTCAGAATGCTTTTCTTTGACGGCTGACAGCATATGATGGGGCATTCAATGACGACAGGTGTTTTATTATCGCGTCCTGATAGTGAATTGTGAAATGATTTGTAGCTGTTTTAATTTTTTGTACTTTAAGAGTTTATATCATCATCATCATCGTATCTCAAATATATATATACAAGGATTTATTTATTTATTTATTTATTTACAAAATGTATATACCGCTCCATATTCCTCTATGGATATTTTGGAGAGGTATACAGTAAAAGGTGAAACAGATAAAAAGAATAAAACAGTATGTTAAAAACAAAACCAATACAACCGTGCCTGGTTAGTTCAGGAAGGCTTCCTGAAATAAAAGTGTTTCCAGGAGGTGCCAAATGTCGGTGCCTGCCTGACCTCCAGAGGCAGGGAGTTCCACAGAAGTGGAGCCTGTTGGCGTGTGAGCAGAGTTGGGAGATTTATAATCCTATCTGTGTGCTAACAGACGCCTGAAATTCCACACACAGATCTTCCAGATCTCACCTCCCTACGCAGCGTGCAGCGTGTTGTGTCAGTGCCAGTTTTGGCCTGCCCTGTAATCAGACTTGCTTCCAGCTTCCCCGTTGCAGATTAATCCATGGAGTCAGGAAACACTCTGGAACACCACAGGTCTAATTCTACCTGTTTATTCACTTAGCAAGTAAAGTTCTACAGAGTATACATTTCCTAGTTACAGTCCATGTGCAGAGTATAAATGCATAGCAAGCATTACATCCAGTGGAGTAAGTTGAGCTTCACTCCACCTCAGCAAAGACGTTACATTGTTGCAGGAACAAAGTCTAGCAAGAAGAACCAGAAGAAGAGAGAAAGCAGTCCAGCTTCTCTCTAAGATGGCTTCAGACAGAAAACAAGTTAGCACGTCATCAGAACATACAAACCATGTGACTAGCTCATATTGTTCTCACAGTCTAGGTTCCCATGCGAAAACACAAGATCCCAGCAAGACACAACAAACCTGTTTACAGCCATTCTGTCCCTTCCATGTGTAAACAATGTGCTGCAGCTGGTAAAGTGATACATATCACAACAGAGCCACCACACTGAAGGCTCTTCTCCGGGTGGACTCCAATCAGACCAAAGGTCCAATGACCTCAGTGACTGGGCAGGTTGGTAAGGGAGGAGGCACTCTCTCAAGTATCTCTCAGGTATATACATTATATATATATATATATATATATATATATATAAAACAAAGGCAGCCATGTTAGCCATAAAAACACAAAATCCTTGTAGTGCAATACCTTTATTAGGCCCAAACATGTGCAAGCTTTTGAGATCTCCAGATCTCTTTTCAGGCAGGCTGCTATAAAAATCAGTGGGGTAGGGGAGAAAGGCTTACTGGATGTTGTAGCCAGGATATCTGCATAATCAGAGCCTTAAGATGGTATGGAGGAAGAGGGTTTGCCTGGTGATATGATGGTTTCAGGTTTCAGTGCCCCCTAGGACAGGGGGGCAGAACCTCAAGCCCAGAAGCCAAATCTGGGTCCCCAGACGGCCTCGCCTCCTTTCCCCTGGCCCCAGCTTTCTCCAATCACTGATCCTTTGGTAGTTTCCCGGCTTTTGTGCAGTTTTTTCCCTCCATTCTAAAAGGTTGAAATGACTCGCTAAGGCTTAGTTATGATGATTTATTTCATTTGTACCCCACCTTTCGACCAAAAAATGGCACTGAAAGCAGCTAAGAGCTTTAGGCTAAAATATGTGGGTAATTTTTGGTGGTTTGGGCCCCAGTCCCTTTTGCCCTCAGTGCCCCCCTCCACTGGAGTGTGCCCCCCCCAAGTGCTTCTCTGAAATGGAATTGGGCCCTTGGGCTGAAAGAGGTTCTGCACCTCTGCTCTAGGACCACTGGGAACAAGGACGTCACGTACATTTGTTGATCCTCCAGTTCTGAAAACAGAAAATCCAGCTGTCGACTCTCGGAACTGCCTCCCATCCCGAGCAAACCAGACAGGCCCCTCGCTTTTCCACCAAGCACATCGTTTAAAATGTGGCTCTTCGTCAGAGAGCCAAGAGAAAAGGCCCGCTAGGTCTTCAGCGGGGTTTAACAAATAAACCCTCCAGGGCGGCAGGCACCCCAGTCGCTGGGCCTGCCTGAGCAAAACAGAGCATCCCTCACGCCTTCGCTGCCCCGTCAGCCTCAATCACGTCTTTCGTGCTGCAGAGAAACAAGCCTGAGATCAAAACAAGTGTCTGGCTGCTGGGGGTCACGTGGCTCACAGCACGTGGACTTGGGGCCGGCGGGGGGGGGAGAGGAGAAACCCCTCCTTTTGCAAGAGAAAATCAGCTTATGTTGCACAAATGCTGGGGAATTCCGGCCAAGGACCCAGCAGGCGGGTGGGTTTGGTGTAAGGGGAAAAAAAAGATTCCTCCCGCCAGCCCCTCCAATGTGGATTGTTTTTATTTTGCAGAGCCCTGCTCCCAAACACAGATCCAAACCCAACAAAAATAAAATGGAAGAGGAAAAGACCCACATTCCCCCCCGCAAATCATTTCAGCAGCCTGCACAAAAAGGGAGAGAGAGAGCCGGCAGGGGACGGGGTGTTCCAGACATCCCAGGCAGAGAGGGGGCCGCAGGCGGAGACCCACTTGAGGTGGAGGCCACTGAACAGGAAACGATGAGCCGCAGACAGCGATCCTTCCTCCCTGCCCTCCGTCCCAGGAAGGAGGGCCAAAGCAAGCATGTCCGGGATTCCCTCGGGTTTGTGACAAAGAATGTAAGAACCGTTTTGTTGGATCAAGCCAGGGGCCTGTCTTGTTGTCCAGCATTCTCAGGGAGCAACACCCTATTCACACACCCCTTTTATTTGGGAGGGGCCGTGGCTCAGCGGTAGAGCCCCGGCTTTGCATGCAGAAGGTCCCCGGTTCAATTCCTGGCAGCATCTCCAGGTAGGGCTGGAAAAACTCCTGCCTGAAACCCTGGAGAGACACTGCTGCCGGTCAGCATCGATAATATTGGGCTAGAGATGGACCGATGGCCTGACTCAGTATAAGGAAGCTCCCTGTTACTTGTCCGCAGCACTTTAAAAAAGCCATAAAGACTGAACTCTTCCGGCAGGCCTATCCGGCGGAATTTTAGGATGTTTTAAAGATGTTTTAAGATGTTTTTAGGATGTTTTAAGATGTTTAATAGTATATATTGTGTTGTTTTAGTTTAGGTATTTTATATTTTCTGTTGTTCCCCGCCTCGATCTAGATGGAGAGGTAGGTAATAAATAAAATATTATTATTATTATTATTATTATTATTATTATTATTATTATTATTATTATTATTGATATTCAGAGTTATACTGTTTCTGCACAGGGAGCTTTCATTCTCAGCTATCAAGGTTAAAAACTGCTGATCAAACTTATCCACGTTGGGTTTGTCTACTCTAAGAACGTGAGAGAACTGCCTCGGCCAGATCAGACCAAAGGCTCAGCATTCTGCTTCCAACAGGGGTCGGCCCCAGGCACCCCTCCGGGAAGTTCGCAAGTGGGGTGGCCAGTCTCTGTTTGTCCTCAGCATCCGGGCGCCGCATTTTAAGAAGGATGTGCAGATACTGTGAAATGGGTTCAGAGGAGGGCAGCAAAATGGTTAGGGATACGGAAAACAAGTCCCAGGAGGAAGGGCCCAAAGCAACGGGTTCAGATTAAAAATAAAGGGGGATTTCAACCAAATGTTTGGAAGAACCTCCCAATGGTATGAACAATTCCAGCAGTAAAGCAGACGGCATCGCAAGGCAGCAGACCATTTCTGGATGTATTATTTATTAATTCATATCCCCCCTTTCTGCCAGGGGGAAAAAAAAGGCACTCAAGGTGGCGAACAATAAAAACCAGATTAAAAACAGAAACGTTAATTAAAGCATAACATAAATAAATTGAAAACACAATTAAGAGAGTGATCCAATGGCCCCCTAGACAGCATCTAGGGGGGCATAGGATTCATGGATTCCCAGATCCGAGGTCAGAAACAGAGCTCTGACCTCAGATTTGGGGATCCGCGCTCAGATCCCCACCGCACCCCTCGCAGCCGGCGTGGGAAGAACCACGCCGGCTGCTTCTCCAAGTGAGGAAAAGTGAACTTGGAAAAAGGGGGAAAGTGGCAATCCGGGGGGGCGGGGCGGGGGCGGAGGAGACAGGGGACACCCAGGATACGACGTCATCTCGGGGGCACCCCTGCCTCCTGCCCTCCCTGTCCAAAGTGTCGCCCTGAAATCCGCTGTCTAGCTGAACCGCAGAGCTGGAGTTACTGGGAGCTGAAGATCGCCTCCGTGCTCCTCTCGTTCTGCGCAGGATGCCCGGAATCCTCCAAGTTCGGAGGCTTACGGGCATCCCCATTGGATTGCACCCTAGAAATGAAAACACTCTCCTTCGATAGAGGTTTTTAACCTATCAGGGTGGCCACCTATCAGGGATGCTACAGCCTGCGCCTGGGCCCCAAAGCTGCCCGCCCGCCCGCCCGCCGCTCACTCACCCGCCAGGTGAAGATCTTCTCCACGTACTGCCGAATGAACTCCCGGTGTTCCGCCGTCACCTCGTCCTTGGCGGACTCCGTGCTCTGGTTGGACGAGTAAGATTCGGAGGAGGAACGGCGGCGGTTGTTCCAGCTGTGATGGGTGGGCGAGTCAGTCGTGTCGTTCTCGCTGTCGGCGGATTCCGTGGCATCGCTCTCCTCCACCGCGGTGGCCACGTCATCCTTCAGGTGGTCCAGTAACCCGCTGCCGTTGGTGGGAGGAGCAGCAGTGGGGACAGATTCGGAGGTGTCAGTGGTGGAAGGTTCAGAATCAAAGTCAATGAGGTTCCCCACTGGGACGTCAATGGCCTCCATGGCTCAAGGAAATGTGAGGGACTAACACCATGGATTGGGACTGTAGAATTTGGCTCAAGTTTCACTATTTCCCATGGAGGTCATTAGGAGATGAGTAACAAAAAGGGATTGGTCCACCTATAGCCAAAGCATCATTCTTTTCCCAGTCTTTCTCAAGGCACCTGGAAAAAACACACACACATACACAGACCAACTTGTTATTAATGATGATTTGTATAAGATAGATCATTTCAGATTTACTGCATGGTGCCCATGAAGGGGTCCCCAAAGTGGTGCCCGTGGGCCCCTGGAAAAATATGTTTTAATTTTTAAAATCCCCCCCCCTTTAATATACACACATGGATTTGTATGAAATGCATACAACTTTCTAACAATTATACACAGGCTTCAACAAAAGCGGACCAAATATCCAAATGAGTATCCATTTGAAGTTGGCATCTCTATGCCACCGTTCATATATCAAAAGCGTTGTAAGGTCCTCCATCCATTGCTTAGCGGAGGTGAGTGTTTATCCTTCCAAGTTTGTAATATCGGTCTTTTAGCTGTTAAAAGGGCACAGAGAATCCATTTCCCCCTCCATTTGTTAATTCCGCTGAAGCGGGTAAATAATTTAAAGAGCGTGGACATCAGTGAATATGAAAGACTGTCCCAGTACAAAATTTATCTGTGTAAAAACTTCCTCCCAAAAAGCAGCAGCTACTGGACATTATCAAAATAATAAGGTTTAAAAGAAGCATTCGCTGCATTGCACTGCCAGCTATGAGCTGAATTAGACAATCCCTTATTAAAGAGATGTTGCGGTATCCAACAGACACAAAACAATTTTTTTTTGTTGGAAACGACGCAGCTAGCTTAAGATTCACAGACGTGGCAGGTAGATGACAACGCGGCGATCCACCGATTAGGCATTTTGTGGTGGTGCCCACAGCGGTTTCTCAAATTTCCAGTTGTGCCCCCGGGGGCCAAGATGGTTGGGGGACCTCTGCTTTATTGAAATGCAGAATTTCATACCAAGCACAGCATTCAGCACGGCGAGAATCTCAAGCTTTTGTTGTTTATTTTCAAAAGCTAAGTTTCCAGTCCTTAAGGGCAATATCTGGCAATATCTGACCAGAATGTCAGACACAGCTCCTTAGCACATTCCCCTGCCCAGCCTGGTCTACGCACACAGCAGAATGAGATGGCAGAATCCTGAGGAGGCAGAATGGAGTGCACTGCTTCAGACTGAAGGTGGGAATGTACACATTTTGTACTGCTCCCTTACTTAAAAAAAAAAACAAAAACACCTCCCTGTAATCAGAAAATTAACATAGCAGATATTGGAATGGGATGGAACATCAACCCCCGACATGCCAGTTTTTAAAAAATATACAGTAATACCTTGGATTACAAGTAACTTGGTTTGAGAGCGTTTTGCAAGACAAGCAAATTTTTTAAATATTTATTTAATTTTTTTTAACTTGATATACAAGCGACGTCTTGCAATATAAGTACTGTAGTACGGCTTAAATTAAAAATCTCTGTACAAATTTTTTTGGGGGGATTTCGTTTTGATATAAGAGTGTTTTGGATTACAAGCACGTTTCCGGAACGAATTATGCTCTCAATCCAAGGCATGACTGTACCAGTATTTTATTATTTGTGGAAAACTTTTTATATGGGAGGGCATTCCAAAAAGGCACACACACACACACCCCATTTGTAGTAGCTGCAGGTGAGCATGTAAGGAGCAGCCAGATGGCTTTCTTTTGCACATGTGCATTCTGGGACTGGGGAGGGCACGGGAAGGAAAAGGGGGGTGCAGACTCCGTGCCATATACTTACCCTTATTATTATGGCAGGCAAGGTCTTCCCAGAAGACCAGAAAAACAAAGAAAGGGCATTTCGCCATTTGGTGAATGCCATTATGTGATGAGTTTTATGTTTGACACAGATCGAAACCACCCTCTGGGGGCCAGCAAAAATATTTGTTTAATGCAGTTTGTCTAAATAAAGACAGAATGGATGTTTATGGGATACTTAGAAGCAGCTTCTTTCGGATGATCTCTCCCTCTCTCAATTAGGATCCATTGTGCCACTTACCTGTTTTTTGTTTTTGTTTTTAAAGGGGATGATTGCAGTGATATTTTTAGACATCTTTTCTTTTAAAGGCACCCATCCAAGACTATGTTTGGCTTACTAAGGCAGCATTCCACCACGTGAGCTGCTGACTGCGCTTTCAGAAACCTTGCCACTTCCCCAGGCCCTGTTCTCTAAATCTGCCATGATCGATCGGCTCTTTGGTGGATCCCCCGGCCTCGGAGACATCCCAGCCCAAGAGGAACTTTGCAGGCTCAAAAATCCCTGCACAGCAGCCTTCCCCAAGCTGCGGCCCTCCAGGCATTTTGGGACTTCAACTCCCATCGGCCTCTGCCCGCATGGCCAATGGTCAGGAATGCTGGGAGGTGTAGTCCAACACATCTGGAGGGTACCAGGCTGGGGAAGGCTACTGCAGGAAAATCTTTCACAGGCACTACATGGGATCAAGTGGGACCCTGCATAGGGAGGCTTGGGTTCAAATCCCTGCTCAGCCAAGAAGCCCATAATATAAAATGCATGCATGGTCTGCAGAAAGTGGGTGCAGGGAGGTTTTTCTCCCTCTCTCGTAATGCTAGAGTATGGGGGGGGGGTGTCGATTCTGGACCAGCAAGAGAGAATCTTTCATCACTCAACACAGAATTAACTTATGGAACTCATTGCCAAAAACTGTGGTGATGGCTACTGGCTTAAATGAGGAAGAGATGCAGGAGAGGTCTATCAGTACCAGAGAGCCAGTGTGGCATAGTGGTGAGAGTGCTGGACCGGGACTTGGGAGATCCGGGTTCTAGTCCCCACTCGGCCATGAAGCTCCCTGGGTGACTTTGGGCCAGTGACTGACTCTCAGTCTAACCTACCTCACAGGGCTGTTGTGAGCATAAAATGGAGGAACACGTAATCTGCCTTGGGTTACTCGCAAGAGGGGAAAAGGTGGGATATATAAATGTAATAATAAAATAAATTAAAAAAATAAAAAACAATAGTTGTTCACCATGTTGGCTAGAAAGAACCTCCATGGCCAGAGGCAATGTACCTATGCATACTAGTTGCCAAGGGAGAACTCTGCTGCGGGCTTGCCAGAAGCATCTTGGCTACTAGTTACCAAGATGCTGGATTAGTCACTAGACCGACCTTTGGTCTGGTCCAGCAGGTCTGCTCTTATGTCACCCTCCCTCTACTCCCAGTAGCCTTAGTCAAGTCCCTGCCTTTCAGCCTAACCTACTCCACAGGATCATTGTCAATATCAAATGGACCAGTCCCTGTGTGTTGCTCTAAGTTCCACGATGGAAGAGTGAGATACAAATCTGCCAAGCATTAGACCAGTGTTCTCCAACCTTGGGTCCCCAGATGTTTTTGGCCTACAACTCCCAGCATGCCCCAGCCAGCTACGCGTAGCCAGTGTAGCTGGCTGGGGGCATGCTGGGAGTTGTAGGCCAAATACCAGGCCTGTGGCTTACGCTGGCTCAGCTTGTCTGAGCGTGGAAAGCTAAGCAGGGTCAGGCCTGGTTATTACTTGGATGGGAGACCCCTCCTCTAGTTTCCTGCATTGAGCAGGGGGTTGGACTCGATAGCCTTGTAGGCTCCTTCCAGCTCTATGATCTATGAAATCTATGAAATCTATGAAAACATCTGGGGACCCAAGGTTGGAGAACACTGCATTAGATAATCTGTGACAGTGGAGAGCCTTAACAGCACGCTGGACAGCTCCTCTAACTTGCCTTTGTTGTGCTGGTTCTAATCCAAACATAAGGAAGCCCTGTTAGGGCAGGAAATGGTTAAAATAAAAATAAAATCCCCTTAGGAGAGGAATAAAGTTCAGTCAGAGGGGAATAAAGTACAGTCTGACCTCCCAGCCTTTCACACAGATGAACCCTGGATGCTGAAAGCCAGACTGTCCGTACGGATCTTACAAAAGCACCTCCAAAAGATGCTCAAGCCTGAAGTCCGGCAAATCTCCAGGGGCAGCCATCAAGGTCACCTTTCCGCTGTCTGAATTGGGTGGCAAGGACAGAAGGCACCTTGGCCTGATATTTGGGAGCATCGAGAACAGAATGTTGTCCTTCACATGTCCCAGAACGAAACTTTGCACTTGTCCAGTACATGCGCATATCTCCTCTGGAAATGCAGGCTTGTTGTTTTAATGTTCTTATTAATACCGAAGTTATGCAGTTTTGCCATTATACATCCTAAATAAGTGGAAGCAGTTTGCAAGGGGAGGGGAATCTTGCTTCTTCTAGTTATTTGTTTGGGAATAACAAGGTGGGATTTTATGCATGTATTTACACCGGGCACCTTTTCACATAAGCAACATAGACAAGGAACTTGCATCACATAGTGGAGAAACAGCAGAGGGAGCAAGGAAAGATCTGTGGCTACAACTGGGGAATGAAGATTAAGAGGATAAACCAAAGGTGTCAATGCGGTGTGTCCATCTGACTGGGTCATTGACTTGCTTTAACAGGAAGGGCTAGAAAGGTTTCTTTCTGGGATTTTGCCCGGGCAATGCGAGTCTTCCACCTTGGTCTCTGGGACAGTTTCGGCTCCTGCCCCTCGGCTCAGATTCCTGCCCCTTGGCTCCTGCCTACGGCTCCGTTCCAAAACCCCATGCCACAGGCAGCCACGCTGCAAGGAGGGAAGAGGAAGGGGCCTGGAACAGAGAGGAATGGACGCGTGACAGCTGCAATTTCAAACTGTTCGCCTGCCTCCACAACCGGTATTTAAGAGGCCTTGGCCCACCGCCTTTTCCTTTTAACAACAGGCATTTGAAGCGGAACAAAGGGCCGCCATTCCACTCAGGCCGTGGGTGCAATTTGCGTAATTATGGTGTCAAAACCTGCAATGCACATCTGTGCCCTAGATGGAGATAAAGCGGCTGGCGCATAGCACAATGAATTAAGCCAAAGTCAACCAGATCAGCCTATGCAGACACGAATGTGGCAACTTGCAACATTTTCCACATCCAGTTGGCTGCCTCTTTCCAGGAGAACCTCTCGGCAAGAGAAGGCATCCCAAAATAATCCACGCTATGGGTCGAACTACCCTGTTACATCCTGCAGCTCCTTAGGGCAGCTCTCCCCAACCTGGCGCTCTCCAGATGTGCTAGACTGCAACTTCCATCATTCCCAGCCAGCATGGCGGAAGGCGGCCTTAGGGGAACTCTGGTTCGGAAGGCTTGTGACATTAGCTTCCCAGGTTGGCAGTTTATCGTCAGCAGATGCTCCATATCGGCTGGTGCCAAGTGAATTAATAACACAGCAGAATGAGAAGTGGTTTACTCCTAAAGGAAAGCTGATGTGATCCAATGGGAAGAATGCATCATCTGCACCCGAAAGGACTCCGTTACTAGCACGCTCACGGTCACATAACTGAATGCATTTTGAGTTTTCTCCCTGCAGGTATCTCTGTTTTCCTCAGCACCTCTTAGTTTAGAAAGAAGGCCTGGCCTACACATGAAGCAAGATGAGGCGATACAGTCCTTTCAACCATGTTAGGATTCTGTCGCTTCAAACTGCAGAAGGGTGGGGTAGGGCAATCACATTTTTTAAACATCCCCGGTAACAAAAAAATAAATTCCTGCAAGTAGAAAGACGTAGGATGGGATAGAACCTCTCAACTTGATGTGCTAGTTTTTCTGCTTGTTTTACTTGCATGGAATTTTCTACATTGAGGGGGAGCATTCAAAAATGGCAACAAAAAAAAAACACCACAGAAAAACCCTCATGGTAATTTTGCCACACAAGTAGCTCAAGACCAAGCGGCCACTTGCTGGGACTCACATAGAATCATAGAATCATAGAAAAGTCGAGTTGGAAGGGGCCTACAAGGCCATCGAGTCCAACCCCCTGCTCAATGCAGGAATCTAGGTCAAAGCATCTCTGACAGATGTCTGTCCAGCTGCACCTTGAATGCCTCCAGAGTGGGAGAGCCCACCACCTCCCTAGGTAGTTGATTCCATTGTCTTATTGCTCTGACAGTCAGGAAATTTTTCCTGATGTTTAGGTGGAATCTGGGTTCCTGTTACTTGAGCCCATTATTCTGCGTCCTGCAATCTGGGATGATCGAGAAGAGATCTTTGCCCTCCTCTGTGTGACATCCCTTCAAATACTGGAAGAGTGCGATCATATCTCCCCTCAGTCTCCTCTTCTGAAGGCTAAACATGCCCAGTTGCTTCAGTCTCTCCTCATAGGGCCTTGTTTCCAGTCCCTTTATCATCCTTGTTGCCCTCCTCTGAACCCTCTCCAGTTTGTCTATGTCCTTCTTAAAGTGAGGTGCCCAGAACTGGACGCAGTACTCAAGATGAGGCCTAACCAGTGCCGAGTAAAGGGGAATTATCACTTCCCGCGATTTGGAAGCTATACAACAACATGGTGGGATTTCCTGTGATGCTGCTGACCACAGCTCCAGGGCCTTGTGAGCTGAGGCGCAAAAGCCTTTTGTCATCACAGAAAGAAATGGCAGGATGATCAGGTGGAGAATGGAAAGCCTGATGGAGAGGCAAATCCAGGAGTGGAAAAAACAGGATCCAAACAGGAAGCTGTTTCCACAAGGCCTAAGAAACCTGCATTTTACCTTCTCTCTCGCTCTCGCTCTCTGTCTCCACGTACATACAGGCAAGGGTAAAGGCGCAATCCTGTGCACATTTAGACAGAAAAAAAGGCCTACAACTCCCAGCATGCCCCAGCCAGCTAGCTGGGGCATGCTGAGAGTTGTAGGCCTTTTCTCTGTCTAAACTTGCATAGGATTTTGCCCTAAAAAAAATTAAACTATCCCCTTTCTAACAGCCACCCTCTACCCTTTTTCTTCTTCCACTGTAGCCTTCCGCAACTTGGAACCTGGTGCCCTCCAGATGTGGCAGGCTGGGGGATGCTGGGAGTTGTAGTCCAACACATCTGGAGGGCGCCAGGTTGGGGAAGACTGTTCTACTGGATGCTTAAGCTTTTGCTGATCCATCAGTGGTTTTGCCTCTCTCTCTCTCTCTCTCTCTCTCTCTCACACACACACACACACACACCGCAGCCTCTCACTTGGCTTGTTGTAAAGAGCAACCCATTTTTGAGAAGCTAAAATTATTCTCCTCCCCAGTCAAATGCGATATATTATTTTCCCAGCTGGACTCTGGACTCCTGCCTCCCTGTGCCTGGCAGTTCCCATATTTCCCCCTTTCCTCTGCAACGTGCCCTCATTACAAATAATTATAGCCCTTCGCATGAAAGGAGAGGATGAGCGGCGGCAGGCGCACGCAGCAGCTGCGGCTGATGTCACAGACCCTGTGATTTGCTCCTGACTCCTCTGACATGCAAAGCTGCGAGGAGGAATCTAGCAGTTTTAGCAGGGGATGAACGGAGCACACGTCAAACCCACCGTCTTTGCTGCCCCATCACCCCAAAAAGTGGTTTATGCAAAGCCGAACGCATCCCGAAACTCTTTGTGCAGCTGGCACGCTTGGCTGAGTGGGATGGGCGGGGAAAAGGAAACACAGCGCAATGAAAGACACTGTACCAAGTCCAGGAGTTCCAGTTCCTAAGCTCCAGGAGGGTACTGCAACCCCGACACTGCCATACGGCATTTCAAAGACCCTACAAAGGGAAGGAAACTCAATGCAATCCCTTCCTCCTCCTCAGGCATGGCAAAATAGCCAACAAAGATCCAAAGACAACCCCCCCCCCCAGAAAAGAAAAGAGTATTTGCAGGGAGGTTAAACTGAAGATGGAACATAAAGGAGAGAAACTGGGGACAGAAGACAGAAAAAGAAGAGGAGTAACGGAAAAATAAAATAAAAATACCCAGATATGCTACAGGAGAAGAGTTCATATAAATTCTGCATGTCATTCCTGGTTTACTTTCCTTTACATAAAACAGGGGATGGAGAGATTAGCACTGAGCTTTATTAATCCTTTCCAGAGGGATAGTAGACTCAAGCAAAAACAACAAAGGAACTTGCGGCACCTTAAAGACAAAACAAATTTATTCTGGCATGAGCTCTCATGGATTATATCATCCAACAAACTGGGCTATAGTCCCCAAAAACTTACGCCAGAATAAATGCGTTCATCTTTAAGGTGCAGCAAAATTCTTTGTTGTCCTATTAATCCTGGAGCTTTTGGGTACCAAGATGATTTCTTCAGCTGGCAAAAAGCGGACAAGCCCTGCAAAAGACTTTGCATATTAAGTGTTGCAAGAAATTATTTTAAAAGTTATGCATCTTTTATTTAATCAGCTTTCCCGAATCAAGGCAGCAGACACAGTCACCCTGCATATGTCCTTCTATCTCAGGAGCCTACATAGCAGGGCTCTCCAACCTTGGGTCCCCAGATGTTTTTGGCCTACAACTCCCAGCATGCCCCAGCCAGCTATGCTGGCTGGGGCATGCTGGGAGTTGTAGGCCAAAAACATCTGGGGACCCAAGGCTGGAGAGCCCTGCTAAATAGCCTGAAACATACACAAGACAGGTGCAGTGAAATTATGCACCCTTCGTGGCATTAAGGAGAACTTAGAAACAATCACAGAGGCCTCCCTTGATCCCGCACAAAAGCTGCACGCAGGTAAGACAGACACATTTACCTGCTCCCACGCCTGCCTTCAGCAAAGATGAGCCAGGAAGAGATGCACGCACAGAAAGAGAGAAAAGTCTTCCGACTACGGGGGGGGGGGGAGGTTTTCAGCGCAGCTCGCTGAGAAATTCAACGACCATCATCCATTCATCACTGAAGCGTGGCACACATCACAGTCCTCGTGCGCCTCACTCACACCCACGCAGGCTCCCTCCCCACCGTGTGTCCCGATAGGCCGGCTGCTTCCCCCGCCTCTGCGACTGCCAACAAGCCGGCAGACGCATGGCAAATCGACTGATTCTACTCAGAGCTGAGCTTTTTCTGCCTCTCTGGCTGGAAGATTGGGTAGCTCACGAGCAATTCCCAACCCCCACAGCCTTCACAACATTTCTGAACAGGAGGTGTGTTACAGGAGTTGCTCGCTCCACGTGTAGTTGAGTTGTGGTGCTGCGGATGCATGTCTGCCTTACTCCTTCGTTCCCCTGCTGAGTAGTGAAGCAAGCGGTTAAGACAGATGGGTTGTTCTCTCTCTCTCTCTCTCTCTCTCTCTCTCTCTCTCTCTCTCACACACACACACACACACACACACACGGTGCAGAACAAAAGCCAAAACCAAAACCCAAAGCACGATTATTAGCCAGAGGGGTTAGATGTGACTGCGAAACATGGACTATCTATAAACGTCACTTCCACCTCCTTGAAAGATTTCATCAACGTTGCCTCCGGAAAATCCTGCGGATTACTTGGGAAGATAGGCGAACAAATGTCAGTGTACTGGAAGAAGCAAAGACTACTAGCGTTGAAAAAAATTGTCCTTCAACGCCAACTTCAGTGGACCGGTCATGTTGTTCGAATGCCTGACTGCCGTCTCCCAAAGCAGTTACGGTATTTTATTCCCAACTCAAGGATGGAAAGCGGAATATCGGTGGTCAATATAAGAGGTTTGAAGATGTTCATAAGGCTAATCTAAAAAAATGCAATATAAACATCGAAAACTGGGAAGCTCTGGCCCATGAACGATCTAAATGGAGGTTGGCCTTCCACAAAGGATTCCATGGACTTTGAAGAAGCCCGAGTGCAAGGTGAAAGGGAGAAACGTGCTAAGCGAAAAGCACGTCAAATGAATCCTTTACAGGACCATCTTCTATCTGGTAACCTGTGTCCTCACTGTGGGAAGCTGTGTGGATCTAGAATTGGCCTCCACAGTCACTTACGGACCCATCGCTAGAGTCTACACAATCTTCTTTAGAATTTCCTCCTTTTATCCTGGAAGACAATCTTACTTGGTCACAGTGATCGCCTGATGATGATGATGATGATGATGATGATGATGATGATGATGATATATGACTCCAAACACTGGGGTTCAAGTTCCATTTCTTCCACACTTTTCAAAGTGTCTTGATTTTATAAAGGGCTGTCCTCAAGCTATGCGGCTAGTGTAATTAAGAGACCCACTTATGGTGATTCACAGAAGGAAAACGGGAATGCTACAGGTGCACAACATACTGAGTGATGCTACAGTGATCCAGGGGGCGGAACAGAATATGGCAGACCGCAGTCTGGCTGTCTTGTTCTGCCAGGGACTCGCTGCATGGCCTTGGGCAAGTCACGCTCTCTCTTCCTCAGTCCCCAAGTCTGTAAAATGGGGATAACAGCAGCCTACATCATAAGATTGAGGAGGAGGAACACGGCCAACAGGGCCAGTTCATGCTGCTGAACTCCTTCCCGTGCAGCAGTGATGGTGTACACCGAAACACGGCCATATGAGAAATATCAAAAGGCCAGACAACAGACATGAGGTGGTCTGTACACCATCACTTTGGGAGCGAGTGGGGCTATGGATGGATTCTTCCCAGCCGGGCAAGGATCATGTCGAGGTGTGTGTGTGTGTGTGTGTGTGTGTGTGTGTGTACTGACACCTCTCACCTGGGGTGTGCGTATAGGGAGCACCCACTCCAATTTCCACAGCACTGACGGCTGGAAAAGAAACAGCTGCCCCCATCGTGGGACTCAGGGAAGCTGGACAGACGTACACCACCAATGCGGAGGTGCTGAACACCTGGATCGGCCAGGTGCTCACCAGCAGGCCTGTGTGCTCCGGCGACAACCAGGTTGGGGGAGGCCCTGGGCACAAAGCAGGTTGCAAAGGCCGTGGACCGTTCCCTCCGCAGTGTGTTCGGCACAGCTGGCCCAGAATTCTCCCAGCTTCCGACTCACAAGAGAAGGATGAGTCTGTGCTAAGCTCTGCTCAGGATCAACAATGCATGAGAACACAGACGAACAGAATGCAAACAGCACACACGCCCTGCCCCTTTCACAGGAGGGAGAGACTGTCAAGAAATCTGGTGAAACCACGTCAGAGAAGGAAAATTAGACTCCCGGTGACTCATATTGAGTGACATTTAAACAGGAGAGAGAGAGAGAGAGAGAGAGAGAGAGAGAGAGAAAACCTTATCAGGATTTAGTAGAGCAGCAGCTGCTTCCTGCTTTGGGGTGAAATTCAAGAGAGAGCGTGCCCCTCGATCTCCAGCCTTGCTCCTGGTGACCAGAGAGATCCCTGACAGATTCCTGACACAGGCGCTCCATTGCGACAACAGGAAAAGAGCCCAGGGCAAAAAATCCGAGAGAGCAGGGAGTATAAATAGAGAGAAGGGATTATAGCAGCTGGACAATCTTTTTAAGAAGTTTAAACCAAGGCTCTCCAACCTCGGGTCCCCAGATGTTGCTGGCCTGCAGCTCCCAGCATACCCAGCCAGCATGGCTCATGGCAAGGGATTCTGGGAGCTGTAGTCCAGCAACATCTGGGGACCCAAGGTTGGAGAGCCCTGGTTTAAACCATGAAGGTTTTAAAGCATTACACAGAGCCCTCCCCACTCAAAACTCAAACACAGTGCTGGTAGCGGAAGTGCGTTTGAGAGAGGCTACCTACAACTTTAAAATTATGGAGCCGTTATGTGGCTTGCACCCTCCTGAGACACAGCAGAAAGTGGCCCGGTGTACGTGGTTTGGACACCACGTTCCCAGTTTGTCACAAATTCATTCTGTTCTTGCAGCAGGCCGTGTGTGCGTATAGGACTGAAAGCAGACTCGTCCAGGCTTATGCTTGCCGCCGGGCAATTTTTTTACTTCTGGCTATGCATAAACAAAGAATATGACAGCGCCTTTGGTGCAACCTCTTGAGCATGAAATTTGAGTAATGCTGTAATCTATGTCAGCCTTTTCCAACCCGATACCCTCCAGATGCTTTGGACTACAACTCCCAGTAGTCCCGACCATTCGGCCATGCTGGCTGGGGCTGCTGGGAGTTGAAGTCCAAAACATCTGGAAAGCACCAGGTTGGGAAAGGCTGAGCTACGCATTCTGTAACAGTACCAGGTTTAAACACTACTGAAGACCACACAACAGATCCCCAGAGTGCCTGTTGATATGCTTGCCCACGCACAAAGATTCAACAGAGCTCGCTGGGTGACTACCTCACAGGGTTGTTGTGAAGATAAAATGGAGAGGAGGAGGACCATGCAAGCCGCATTGGGTTCCTTGCAAGGAAACAAGGCGGGATATAATGTAATAGCAACAAAATAAACAAACACTGGAGACATTTTCTGATTCACAATCCCAGAACTCCCTCCCTTTGGAGGCTTGCCAGATCCCTAACCTGAGCATATTTCAGAATATCACATCCTTCAGCTGAGGACCTTTTTGTTCTGTCCTGCATTTTGGGGGCTGTAGTTAAACAAGCGGAAGGTTTATCCCGCTATTCTCCAAACATCATACTTATTTTGGCCAACAAGATATAAATCTCAAAGATATACAAACATACAGTGCAGAATAAACATTGCACGAGCTCTTTAACATTTGTTGGGGTGGGGGTTGTACCCAGACATTTAATGAGTACCCCGGCCACCCCAGGTTCTGGCTTCTAAATGTTTGACAGCAATACAAATATTTTGAGCTGCACCTACATATGCACAAAAAAATAATTTTGTCAGTGCTGACTCCCAAGTTCAAGACAGACCAGAATCGTTCCCAGATAATTCTATTTATTCTGCGATGCTCCATGGGCTGGTGCTGCCCTTCTGCTCTTCACATGCATTAACCGTTGGCTTCCTGTGAGAAATTAATAAAACAGCAGCCATGGAAGAAGCGAGGGAGAGAAGGGGAAGTCTGTTTCCTTCCTATCATTCCGCCAACGTTTACAAACTAATAAAGACAATTATGGTGCAATCCTACACATGTTTAGACTGGGGGGGGGGAGTCCTACAACTCCCAGCATGCCCCAGATAGCCATGCTTGCTGGGGCCTACTGGGAGTTGTAGGACTTTTTTGGGGTGGTGGTCTAAACATGCATAGCATTGCACGTTATTTTAGTTACAATCAGGCTGGAAACCAAGAGGCATCCAGTCAACCTTTAACTACATTTGGGCATGGCCCAATGCAGTCTAATCTAAATAAATCAGGGACTAGGAAAACTGAAGGACATTTAGAATGCAGAGGAATTGTTGAGAGTTTTCACTTTTTGGTGTGTGTTTTTGTTTCATGGAGCTCAGGGAAATATTATTTCATGAAGCTCCCTGGAATTGAATTAGGGCAACCTTCTCCAACCTGGCGCCCTCCTGCTGTGTTGGACTACAACTCCCAGAATTCCCCAGCTAGAGGTTGGGGAAGGCTGAATTAGGGGCTCATGTTCACTAGGGAGAGAGGAGTGTGAGAGAGACGGCTATAGTGGTGAGAGTGTTGGGACTGTTTCTCCACTATGTGATTCCGGGTTCGAGTCCCCGCTCGGCCATGAAGCTCACTGAGTGACTTTGGGCCAGTCACTGCCTCTCAGCCTAACCTACCTCACAGGGTTGTTGTGAGGATAAAATGGAGAGGAAGAGGAGGATTATGTAAGCCACCTTGGGTTCCTTGCAGGAAAAAAGGCGGGGCATAAATATAATAAACAAATAAATAAGAATAATAAATGTGGACATGGACATACTAGTAAACAAAGTGTTGGCTTTCTGCCCTGCATATATCCGGGTTTCTGGCATCAGCTGAAATGTCCTTCCCCTACACCAGCGGTGGGGAACGTGAAGCCCTCCAGATGTGGTTGGACTTCAACTCCCATCAGCCAGCATAGCCAGTGGTGAGTGAGGAGTGGAGTTGCACCACATCTGGACGGCCACGCACTCCCCTTTCCCGCCCCTAATCCCACGGCCTGAAGAGGCAGCTAGATTCCCGCACCCAAAAACTCCAGCTCATGCGTGGTTTGGTTTTGCTGCTTTCTGCACTACTATGCCTCTACTATGCAGAATGCCTCTACTCTGAGGAATGCCTCTTTCCATTATGAATGCTTTCATGATGACCCATGTTTTAACCACTAGGTGTAAAAATATTTCATCTTGACTTGGAGACATTTCTAGCGTGCCTAAGGGCGAAATCCTATGCATGTTTAGACAGCTATGCTGGCTGGGGAAATGCTGGGAGTTGTAGGACTTTTTTCTGTCTAAACATGCGATTGCAGGTTTCTGGGTGGCCTAGAAGCACTTTAACCAATTTATTTATTTATTGTTCTGGCTTTCCTACAAGGAGCTCAAGGTGGCATACGTGAGGTTCTGCCCCTCCCCAACCTGGCATTTTATTCTCACGACAACCCTGTGAGGTAGGTTAGGGTGAGAGACTGGCCCAGTGTCAACCAGTGAGCTGCATGGCTGAGTGGGGATTTGAACCCGAGTCAATACCCCCAAGCCTGGTGCTCTAACCCAGTTTTCCCCAACTATCTGGCGCTTTGAGTTGCTCTACAACTCCCATCACCCCCGGCCAGTATGGTCTGGCTGAGGATGACAGGAATTGTGGTCCAACACCTCTGGAGGGCACCAGCTTGGGGAAGACTGCTCTAACCACTACACCACCCTGTCTCTTATTATTTTACATCATCATCATCGTCGTCATCATCATCGTCATCATCATCGTGTACAATTTAGGAATAGACTTTAGAAGGGGAAGTTGTACAAGTGACCAATTATCAGGATTTTCTGGGCTTATCCAATTCCAAGGCCCTGGCTCAAATACCCTGGCAATTCTGATACCTCTCGGAGGAGGAGGAGTCCGTCAGGGCCACCTAATGGAGCTGCCTTCTTCCAAGTCAGGCCATTATTTGGTAGCCCAGCACTGGGCTACCAAATAATCCATGTAGCTTGGCTTCCACAGCGGCTCCCCAGGGTCTCAGGCAGAGAAGGGGTTTCCCCTCACCTGCAACCCGATCATTTTGTTCCCCAACCCGGAATTGCCGGGGATTGAACCGGGCACCTTCCACACGCAAAGCACCTGCTCTGGGCATCTGCCCCCCCCACTTCATCCTGGGGCTATCCTGCGAGATGAGTCGCCTCCCTACTAGCCCTGGACGCAGAGCAAAGAGCTGCTGCGCAGCTCCGGCAGCAAGCCAAGCGGACTCCTGTGAATTCACTCTTCAATCCGCAGCCCAGTTAGATTATTCAGCATCTGATGCCTAAGCAGTTGAATTTCACCAGGGAAAGATTAATTTCTGGTTTCATGTTTGCTGTCACTGAGCTTCCCACCTAATATTTATTACATATACAGAGAGAGAGACAGACAGACACACACACAGAATGACACACACAGAGAGTGACACACAGACAGAGAGAGAGACAGACAGAGACCCACACACGGAATGACACACAGAGAGTGTGTGACACACAGAGAGAGATATGCAGACACACACACACACAGACACACACAGACAAGGGAGCAGACTCAGAATCAACAACAGCCCACAGCTACCTTGATGTGAAACTCTGGACGTGTTTTCAGCTCTTCCCCCCGCTCCATTAGACGAGCTAAAACAAACTGCAAGGAGGATGTGCGTCAGCCTCGTCCTCGGAGAGGAAGGCAGACTCAAGGAGAGGCGAAGGTTCTTCAGATGAAGAGAAAATGCAGTTGTTTGCGTGGTTCCCCACTCAGAGGGGGAAATGTCAGGGCCGCTGATGTGCACCCGGCACCCTTGGCCAGCTGCCAGGGCCCCAGTGCTCTGGCCAGGCCAACCGTGGGAACCCTGTTTTAAAGAAAAAATCGCCGGCCCAGGGCCACTCTTTCAATGTCCCACAATGCCCCTGAGATTGCATCACCCCAGGGCATTGTACGCCTGCGGGCAGGGAATGTCATGTTAATTGATTTATATATGTAAGCCGCACTGGGAGCCTTTTTGGCATAAAAATGTTTCAAATATATAAAAATTAAAAAAAAATGTGGGAAATGAAAACGGTGGCTAGATTCACCTGCTTGCTCCCACTGTGAGCGCTGTTCACTGTGACCACCAGGTAAGCCTGCCGCCATGTTGGAGACCACACTCATTTATTTAAAGGTACCAAATGGCTTTAATCTATCTTTTTTAAAAAAACAACAACAACACCATTTATATCCCAACTTTTCTCAGGAAAACTGGAATCCATTGAGGCAGAGACCTGTTTAGATTCAGCAAAGTTGCCACATGCCTTCATAGAATCATAGAAAAGTAGAGTTGGAAGGGGCCCATAAGGCCATCGAGTCCAACCAGGAATGCAGGAATCCAGGGCAAAGCATCCCTGACAGATGGCTGTCCAGCTGCACCTTGAATGCCTCCATTGTTGGAGAGCCCACGACCTCCCTAGGTAGTTGGTTCCATTGGCGTATTGCTCTAACAGTCAGGAAAATTTTCCTGATGTTTAGGTGGAATCTGGGTTCCTGTAACTTGAGCCCATTCTTCCGTGTCCTGCAAACTGGGATGATCGAGAAGAGATCCTGGCCAAGCCCTCCTCTTTGTGACAACCCTTCAAGTACTAGAAGAGAAGAATGCTATCATATCTCCCCTAAGTCTCCTCTTCTGAACCTTCAGACCAGGTTGCAGAGGATGTAAATGAAAATTTGATTTCTTTTGTATACATGTTGTGGACATAATAATCTATTGTGAAGCTTTAGACCAAACTGATATATATTTCTCACATTTCAAAAGTTAAGATAAGACACAATGCTTTGATTTTATTATTGGGTTACTTGTACTCAACTTGGAAGGAGAAACGCGATCCAATAATTTTAGTTGCTGCTAACAGATCTGCTGTTTCTAGAGTCTGGAGGTATAAAAAAAGATGCCCTGCCTCCTGGTCAATGTAAAAGTCATATGCAGTTTCCTCTCTGTCTTCTATTTCACCATGTTTGCATATATACATTCAATCATTTCCAACGGCTTTTCCTAAGGACGAGAAACTTACTTCAAAAAAATATATATAATAAAAGGAGGATTCGGGTAGGGGTGGTGATTGTTGAATTCTGCAGCCAGAATTAGATCCTACATTTCCTCCCACACTTGCACAGAATTAACATCCTCCTAGTGGCAGCTAGCAAAGGTCACAATCACACATTGCATAAGATTGCCTTTCTCCAACACAGCCAGTTATACAGAATACTGGTGCCAACTGCGCACCTTTTGTTAGCAGATAATCCAACTTTCTACAAAAACAACAGTGTTAGTGCTATCCCTATGTCACCTAGAGCAGGGGTGGGCAGAAAGTCGATCTCCAGATGTTTTGGGCTTCAACTCCCAGCATTCCTGACCATGGTGGACCGTGGTCATGCTGGCAGGGGTTTCTGGGAGTTGAAGTCCCAAACATCTGGAGATCTACCTTCTGCCCACCCTTGTTCTAGAACAGCGTTCTCCAACCTTGGGTCCCCAGATGTTTTTGGCCTACAACTCCCAGCATGCTGGGAGTTGTAGGCCAAAAACATCTGGGGAACCAAGGTTGGAGAACACCTGTTCTAGAGAGCACTCCAGATCCAAAGCAACTAGGGTAGCACCGATGTTACGATCGCCCCAATATCCCGTTAGAAGAATCTCTCTCTGGCCTCTTGACATCTGACAAGCAGTGCCGTCAACATTCCTGCGGTTGTGGGTGAGTAAAAAATACGCAGAACCTCAGACAAAGCCAGGCATGACTACTGCCACACAAGTGGATTCAGAGCATTAAAATATTTTTTAAACTAGCTCACCAGAGATTTAGCAACCCCAGTGTGGGTGTGATAATGTGGGTGCCTGTGAAAACAACCCAGGGAGTCTCATCAACAGGATGTTAATCCCATTGATAGCACGGTGGGGTGTTTTTTTTTTGCTTGCATAATGGGTAGAAGCAACTGTAATGAGCCACCATCGCAAATGGAGAGACCCAGGTTCAAATTCCTTCTTAGACATTATGTTCACTGGGTGATCTCGAGTCAGTCGCTACCTCTCAGCCTTACATTCCTCACAGGGTTGTTGTGAGGATAAAATGGGGGGGGGAGATTTTGTGTGCTGTGTTGAGTTGCTTGGAGGAAAGGTGGCTTATAAACCTTTTTTTAAAAATCGTATTGGTTAAGACTCAAAAAACCCAAAACCCTCATTCCTCCCTTTATGTCAGATTTTTGTCCATCTACATGTGGACATGGTAAAAGGGGAAAATGCGAAAGTGCAAAAAAAACAAACCCACCCAATAATGAGACAGCAGGACAAATACCACCTACTGGACCACCTTCTTAGAGATGGCTACATTTTTGGAACAGTCAGACTGATAGCAGGGACTAGAAGGTCTGAATATATAACACAGATTCTGGCCTGCTTGCACTGGCTGCCTGTATGTGTACTGAAACTCGGTTATCTTTCTAAATGCACAGTTCTCCGAATTTTGCAAAGGAGTCCTCCAATCAAACAATGTGTACAAAAATGCATATATTATGGAAAATAACATTCAAAAATGCATTATAGTAGGGCAATTGCTTGCAAAAATGTGTATGATCGGCAACAATGCATGCAAAAACACACATATTAGGAGAAATTTGCACAAAAACGCTTATGAATTGTCATGCGAATTTTTTAAAAAAAATCTCAGCTTTCAAGGTGACCTGCAAGTAAGGTTGGAGAAATTCTCAAAGTCTGAAATGAAACGAATTTAAGATTGGAAAAAGCAGAAAATGAAAGAAACCGAAATTAACAGATTCGTCCATTCCTACTCTAGGTCTGACCTATATGCTCGACCCTTGCTCATATTGCTAATTAGAGCTGCCCAAGTGGGACTGACCTGGCATCTCGGGGAGGTTATAGATGCTTTCTTATGAGAGGGCAACATTTCAAATGAAGCTTTTCCAACAATGGGCTTAAAGGAGGGAAACCATTGCTGAAAACATCCTTTCTTGACTCCTGGGACGGCAGACTCTGGCCTCATCCATCGGCCAGAGAACCAAGGGCCACTGGGACTGGGAGGCTGCACCCCATGCCTCCCAGGAGTAAGCATCATCAGCCAGAGAGGGAGCAGCTGCAGGGAGCTCGGGTCACCCCTCCCTGCCGGAAGGAACATGCAGCTCCAACTGACAGTTCCCTGGGACGGCAGACTCTGGCCTCATCCATCGGCCAGAGAACCAAGGGCCCTGCCTCCCAGGAATAACATCACAGCAAGGGGGAGACCAATCCTGGCCCCATACATCAGCCAAAGAAGGAACAACTGCAGGGAGCTTGTTTTGCCCTCCCTGCCAGAAAAAAAGAAAGGAAGAGAAACAGAAAAACTTGTAAGAACCTTTTAACTAAAAACTGGTGCCTGAGTTTTGGATTCTTCCTCCTCTCTCCCAATCCCTTTTCCTTTTGTGTCATGTCTTTTTAGTTTGTGAGCCTGAGGGCAGGGACTGTCTTATTATTAATCTATGTAAGCCACTCTGAGAGCCTTTTCTGGCTGAAGAGCGGGGTATAAATGCAATAAATAAATAAATAAATAAATAAATAAGTCCAATTTAACAAGGCAAGTTCTTACACCCTTATGTGTGGTGCCATCCTTTTTCGACAGCACAGATGTCTTTGAGTAGCTGGGCTTCCCCAAAGTGAGAGCCAGTGTGGCGTAGTGGTGAGAGTGTTGGACTGGGACTCGGGAGATCCTAGTTCTAGTCCCCGCTCAGCCATGAAACTCACTGGGTGACTTTGGGCCAGTCACTGACTCTCAGCCTAACCTACCTCACAGGGTTGTTGTGAGGATAAAATGGAGAGGAGGAAGGAGAGGAGGATGTAAGCCGCCTTGGGTTCCCTGCAGGAAAAAAGGTGGGGTATAAATATAATAAATAAAATAAATAAATAAATAAAGTATGCATGGAAGCGAAAGAAAAGAAGGACTAGGACACACTGCTTCGGTGTTCTATTGCAGGGAAACCCGCCCAGCTCAAAGACACGTGCGCTGTTCGCAATCGGGAGCACCGCACATCTAAATTCGCCACAAGCTCAGGTCCTTTTCGGGACCAAAGTTCAAAAAGTAAAGCATAACCCTGGCCCGTTATACCCAGGGTAAACCGAGGCCGAGACATTTTGTCTCGTAGAAGAGATACGTAGATAACATAAAGCAAATTACGAGGATTCCAACTGTGGTCACACGCAGTGCAACTAGCGTTCACGCCGTTGCTCCAGCTCCTTCTAACAATGCTTGAATTACAATTTAGCCACGACAACGCACACAACCCCATTCGGTGCAGCCTCGGGAATAAACGCAGGGAAATGCAGCGTAATAGCAAACGAGCAGCCCTGGGTCAGGCCACCACGGGAATCGCAACCTAGTTCAATGAAAATAAAAAAGCTGAACTGTTGCTGGAATTAGGAGACGCAAGACGACTTGCTCTCTGTACTTTTGACCGCCATCAAGATAAACATAAGGGTTTGTTTGTTTTTTAGTTGTCACATATAGCCTAATGGCTGTTCCTGCAAATACTCTATTATTAAACACTGTATTGGGGTTTGTTTGTTTTTGTAGATAACAAACCACATAACTCCCAATCACCAGCCTTTTGTAAGAAAAGAGAGAACTAGGGTTGTGTGACGCCGGAACTCTGTATAGCGCAGTGTTCTCCAACCTTGGGTCCCCATATGTTTTTGGCCTACAACTCCCAGCATGCCCCAGCCAGGCTGGGGCATGCTGGGAGTTGTAGGGCAAAAACATCTGGGGACCCAAGGTTGAAGAACACTGCACTAAACAGAGAAATTACAAAGCAGTTCCAGTGGCAAACCTCAGGTTGATCCCGTTCATGTAATATCATCATCATCATCATCATCATCATCACCACCACCACCACACTGTATTCCATATACCACTTTTCACCTCATGTGCGGAAATATATTGGGGCAGTGGTGGATTAATAATGCATGCAAACCAAATCTAACTGAAAAAGTTCTAGCTGACTTCCACATTTTGGGGAAGAGGACCAAAAAGGGAAGAGAGGAAGAAAGCAAAGTTTTGCCCCCCCCCCCAAAAAAAATGCTGGTTAGGTAACTTCCTTTAGCGATTGCATCAATGTTGTTCCGCTGCCCAAAGTACAGGCGACGGGTGCTTTGAGTTGTATTAATGATGGCTCATGTCACTGTTTTCACCCTTTCAGATACTGGAGGTTTTATGTTTTGCGATAAAAGCCGGTGCTGTAGTGGAACCAGGGCTTGCAGGGGCGCAGTGCCAGCAGTTGTATTTTATGAGCAGGGAAGCCGACGTCATCTGCCACCCCACACAGAATTCCCTGTTCCCTCTAAGCTTAGCTGCAATACTCACAATAACGGCAGGGGGGGGGGCATGAACGGACGGACAACAATATATTGTTCCCTGTTTTGCACTCCCTGTTTGGAGTGCCTTGGTCTGGAATGGGCAATTCATTTCAGACCCATTCGCTTCACAAGAAGACCTGTGCTCCTAGCAGATGCAAACTCCTAGAACTAGGTTGTTGATTTGGGTCAACACAACGGATCGATTTTGGCCTCTCCTTGGGAGCGTGGCTATGCGGATTATCATGAGGAGTGCCTGCGCTTCAAAATTTACCACTGAGTAAAACTAATGGAAAGATGAAAGGACAAAAGAGGAGGGTCAAGGAAGGGGGAAAGCCCCAGTGGAAGCCAGACGGAATGGATGTATAAATGCAGAAAACTGTGCCGTATGGAGGCAGCTATCTCATGGGGGTATCCCTCCTATTGTAGGAATCCCCCCCCCCCGCCGCCATTTATCATCATCCCAGCTTATTGCCTGGCCACAGAAGGAGTTCTACGAGACTGCCCAGCAAATATCCTTCCTGCATAACTAAAGTATGCTTTCTCTTCCCGCTGCGTACACACCTCAAGCGGGCTGTCACTCAGCTGAGGCAACCGTGCATTTGGATTGAGGAGGCAGACGCAGAATTCAATGAGCTGGAAGGAAAGGAACATCAGCTATGAGGCACGTAACTGAAGCCGCCCCTCCATCCGGGGCTGGATTGGTCTTGCCTCAAGTGTGGCATGCATCACAGAACAGTGAGAGAACAGCCTCAGGAGGCACGTTCCCTTCCCAGCGCAGCAGGGCATCTGGGGAAACAGGATGCAGAAAAAGAGAGGTGCGGCGGGCTCCAGGAGAGGACGGGGGCTCGCTTGTCTTAAATTCTGGCCATGAAACAAACCCAGCTGGTTGGTCCACTGTGTGAACAGAAAGCTGGGCTAGAGGGACCCTCGGTCTGATGCAGCATGGCCAAAGGCCAGCAGAAGGGAATACAGTATCTACATTACGGCGATCCAAGAAGAGGCGGGGGCAACAGCGGCAGGACCAGTCTATCACCTGGCCGTAGCCACAACGGCTAAATGCAGGAGCAAACAGCAGCAGAAGGGCAATGCCTTCATTTCTTTAGCTGTGGGCTTCTTGGAAATATCTGCTGGACTGCTGTGGGAAGCCGCAGTCCAGACTAAATAGAACGTGGCTGGTCTGATCCAGCACAGCTCTTCTTGCTTTCAGCCATCCGGCTCTGTTTGTTCAAGAAACAGGGCGTATCAACAGCCCGTCAATGTGTCACTGGAGGCCCAAGTGGCCGCAGCGGCAAGTGGCACTTTCCCCCAGCTCCGTCTGGTTTGCCAGCTACAGCCTTTCCTGGATCAAAATAATTCGGCTGCAGTTGTCCATGCTCTGGTAATATCTCAGATAGATTACTGCACTGCACACTACGTGGGGCTCCCCTTGAAGACAGTCTGGAAGCTGCAGCTAGTGCAGAATGCTGCAGCCAGACTGTTAGTAGGAGCAGCGAAGAGGGATTATATTATCTTGCCAGAGCCCAATGTAAGGTCTGGCTTTTAGCATATATACCCCTTAACGATCTGGGACCCAGGGACCACCTCCCCCCATTACCAGCCAACTGGGGCCCTTCCATTTGCAGGAGATGCCCAGCTCACAGTCCTGCCCACCCATGAACGAAGCGAGGAGGGTGGAGACGCGAAATGGGGCGTTCTCAGTGGCGCCCTCCTCACGATTAGCAGGACTCCCTCCCAGGAGAGGTGCAGCACACTCCCACCCTTCATGTAGCTATTGCCAAACTACGCACTGAAGCACCACGAGGGGTTCAACTGTTTGGAGAGAAGGCTGCAACCTTTTTCCGCAGGTGCGGAATGAATCATTCATACCTTGGTTTATTTATTCATACGCCACCCTAGAACAAGAAAACCACACTATCTGAACAGTTAACAATATAATTTAAAAATAATTATTACAATAAAAACAACAATATAAGGAAAACAGTCAAAGATAGCAAAGAAGTAAAATCACAAAACTTGCTAAATTTCAAAGACAGTGCAAAGGAATAATAAGAAATCTAGAGCGCTAATGCATTTGGGGAAGCTTTTATGGACACAGTCCACCATCAGATACATGAAGCATTATTCTCAGTTGGCAGGCTTATATGCACATGCTGTATGTGTGGGGGAATTGTAAACAACGAGGTCAGAAGGAACTGAAATGCAGAAAGTACAGGCAGTGATAGTTACCTTCACGGTGGCCATTCACAAAACAGTGGTTGGGTGATAATACAGATATGCTTGCATTGGCGAGCTGATTAACACACGTGGTGTGATAGAAAACAAACCCAAACATTTGTCCCTGTACAAACCGCAAGAGATAAGCCGTGAATCTCTTGATGAATTATAGTTCAGCAATTTTGTCTTATTGATTTATTACAATTCTATATGTCCCAATAACCGAAGCCCTCACAACAATTAAAACCATAAAATACAACATAAGATACACTATAAAAGTTTAAAAGTTTAAAAGTTTAAAACTTAACATAGAAGTAACAGAAGTCTTGCGATCGGTCTCTGAAGTTCCTTTGTTCAAGAATGGCCCATGGGTTATTTGAGGGTTGTTTCTCCTCCAACATGCCACGTCACCTGGGTTCAGATGACACAACAAGGTGGCCCCGGGTGGGTGATTATGCAAATCGTACCCAGCACAGACAGTGGCTTAAACAAGCCATGGTGTCATGCGGACCGGGTCACTGAGTGACTGGGTTCACACAACACGATAAGCCATGGTGGCTTATAACCCATGTTTGTTTCAGAGCGGCTTGTCGTGTTTTCTGAACCTGGACAGAGTGGCTTGTGCGTGGTTAACAAGCCATGCTGCTGGGTTCACACAACATGACAAGCCACTGTGAAACAAACATGGCTGATAAGCCCACCATGGCTTATTGTGCTGTGTGAACCCAGCCAATGTGTCCTGGGAGGCAGAAACATTCTCTGATGACTGAGCTACTACAATCAATTATCCAAAGGCCTGCCCTCAATATTTATCTTTTAGTAATTAAACAAACAAACAAACAAACAAACAGAAGCAGCTTTAGCTGATGTAAAGCACTGCAGCCATTTTTCTGAAGGCCATGAGGTTTCCAGGCCTGCATGGTTCTATGTTGTCACCCATGCTCAATCCAAGGTTCTGGCAATGGCGACATAAATCCTGTCTAAACAGCCCTGGGCCTAGCATACCAAGAGATTGCCACCCACCCCTATGTTCCATCATGACGTTTAAGATGGGCCAGGGAAATTGGCTTTAGTATACTACCTTCACCAGCCTTCCCGGTGCCCTCCAGATGTTTTGGACTACAACTTCCAGCATTCCTGACCATTGGTCATGCTGACTGGAGCTGATGGGATTTGGTTCAAAATTCCCCAGGTTGGGAAGGCTAATCTACATGCTGGCTGCATTCACACGTAACAGTAAGCCATGGTTTATGTTAACCATAGTTTGTTATTTTAGCTACAAATTGTCTTGCAGACAAGCACATGAACTGCAGCTTGTTTTCCCGGTCTCCGGTTTGTTTTTCTCCCACCAATTTTGCCAGCCTTCAGAGCAGTTTCGTTTTCAGGCTGCCCTTGCTGGGTGCCTCTGTTTCAGGACAGGCAGCACTGCAAGCAAGCCAGGGATAAGCCACGGCTCTGGGTTCAAACATCACAACAAGCCATGGTTTAAAGAAGCGAGACCTCATTAGCCAACAACAAACCATGGTTTCCATTTGTAGTTAACAAATCGTGATTTGTTTGCAGGGATGGGTTCGGACACAACGACAAACTGGATTTCAACAACCCACACCACGGCTTAGCGTTATGTTAGCACCGGGCCACTGTCAGGACCACAAGAGAATGAAGGCCTGTGGCTCACGCTGGCTCAGCTTGTCTGAGCGTGGAAAGCTAAGCAGGGCCAGGCCTGGTTGTTACTTGGATGGGAGACCCCTCCTCTAGTTTCCTGCACTGAGCAGGGGGTTGGACTCGATGGCCTTGTAGGCCCCTTCCAACTCTATGAATCTATGAATAAGAGAGCTGTTTTTCGGTAGCTGGCTTTCAGGTTTGACATTCTTTCCCCCAAAGATTCACCAAAGTGTCAACCTCTGCATCATCTAGAAGCAATGCAGGACCTTTTACTGAAAATGGCTTTTGGTGGTTGAGCGTGGGGTGGGGTAGGGGGCAACACTGCAAGACGGGTTGGTCATTAAACTGGGGTGTGTGTGTTATATAACATTCTGTTACCCCTTCCCCAGCTCTTGAAAAATGTTTTAAACTGAATAAGTAACTATAAAGCAGGTGGATAGCTAGATGCCCCGTGTTTCTTCCTTTTCGGAAATTTGAAACCATTAAAGCAAACCTGGGTATGAATAATTCACCCATAATATAAAGGAACTGTCACCATCTCTTTGCGCTGTTTCAACAGGCGACATGGGAAGTCCCATGTTAGCCAAGATTGCTTTGCAACGTTTTACTCGCCTGCTTTGAGGTGGCATGAATAATTAAGAATACAACTGTTGAAACAATAGACAGGCAGAGGGAACTTGCAAAACTCCCCCCCCTCACATTCATCTTGCTTGTTTGCTCCATAAATCAGTACTCTCACCTTCTTCAGTCTACATAACTAGCAGGGTTTTAAAGAGTGAAAGCCGTGTGTGTGTGTGTGTGTGTGTGTGTGTGTGTATCTGATTTATTCCAGTTTGGGCAAAGGTTTTGACTTCAGAATTGATTAAAGTCACGCAAGAAAAATGTGTTAAGACTGCTGAATGCACTTTAAGTCGATGATCAATTGCTACCACCGGTCCTCTCATCTATAATAATAAAAGATGTGTCTGTCCGTCCGTCGCCACAGTAGCACAAAGGCTGTGAAACATAAACACCTGAAACTTGGCATGCATACTTAGGGGACCCTAGGGATTATTTTGTTTTTAAAATGCATTAATTAATTTTAATTAATTCAAATGTGTCTGCAGGTCAAAGCCTGCAGTAACACCTTCAGTCACTAGGTGGAAGACTTCCCTAAGCAGCACATAGCTTTGCAGTCCATACAAATCTGAAGACAAGGGAAGGAGATCAGTAGGCCAAGGGTCAGGGTTATACGACTGCCCCCTCCCCTCTGCTATGGGGCAGCCCCTCCTCAGGGGAATGAATTGGACAGAGGGCTACAGAGGTGCACCATTGCAGGGGCCTTGCCTAGGGGTGCCAGCGGGCATGGCTTCACTTAGATGGGGCGGGCACAATACGTCCAACTCTGACAGCTGTGTAAGTTCGCTTGACGGCTTCGCTGCATCAAGCAAAGGGCTATTCCAGCCCATGTGAAGCCGGGTCTGTTCGCTAGTTAAAGATACACTAGCTTGCTTCAAACCAGGAACACAGTAGGAGAACTCGCTCCTTTAAATTTGGCTATGTGCTCCAATCGGCAATATGTAAAGGAAAAAGAAGAAAAGCACCCAGTGAATTAGCAGGGGGTGAAGTAAACCAATAGGCCCCAATGGCACCAAACATAATCAGAGATCAGAAAGCAATCAAGGAAACACACATATATGCGTGATTAAAAGCAAGTTAGTGCAGTTTTAGAACAAGTTACTCAGGGCCTTGTCTAATCACTCAGCCTGTTTGAACTTGCTCTATCTCAGTGTTCTCCAACCTTGGGTCCCCAGATGTTTTTGGCCTTCAACTCCTAGCATTCCCCAGCCATAGCTGGCTGGGGAATGCTACAGAGTTGAAGGCCAAAAACATCTGGGGACCCAAGGTTGGAGAACACAGCTCTATCTGCTTCCAATATGCTTTTCTGAGCCTCCAAAACAATCAATTTATCAGGAATAAAAGAGCATTCATAATGTGAAGAACCTCAGCCAGTATGACAACAGTGTGACTCAACAAAAAACAAAGACAGCCGCATTGGCCATGAGAAAAATTCCAAAAACCATATAGAGTTATACCAGTTTTTTTCAGGCCAACTCAAAGACGACAACAAAAATGTGCAAGCTTTTGAGATCTCCAGATCTCTTCATCAGGCAAGATGTTACAAAAGCGGGTTGGTGGCAGCGGGGCGGGGGATAGGAGGAGGGGGACAAGATTACTTGATGTTGAAGTCATGGTATCTGCATAGTCAGAGCCTTAAGACCGAGGAGGAAGGCTTGCAGACATTATTAATGACTTGGATGAGGAGGTGCATGGAACGCTTATCAGATTTGCAGATGACACAAAAATGAGTGGAATAGCTACTAATACCCTGGCAGACAGAAATAAAATTCAAAGTGATCTCGATAGGCTGGAACGCTGGACTGAAAACCACAGAATGAAATTTAATAGGGATAAATGCCAAGTTCTGCACCTAGGAAAAAAAAGAAAGAAACCAAATGCATAGTTACAGGATGGGGGATACTTGGCTCAACAATACTACAAGCAAGAAGGATCTAGGAGTTGTTGTAGATCACAAGCTAAATATGAGCCAGCAATGTGATGTGGCTGCAAAAAAGGCAAATGCTATTTTGGGCTGCATTAATAGAAGTACAGCTTCCAAATCACGTGAAGTGATAGTTCCCCTCTACTCAGCACTGGTTAGGCCTCATCTTGAGTACTGTGTCCAGTTCTGGGCACCACACTTTAAGAAGGATGCAGACAAACTGGAAAGGGTTCAGAGGAGGGCAACAAAGATGATCAGGGTATGGAAACAAAGCCCTGTGAGGAGAGACTGAGGAACTGGGCATGTTTAGCCTTCAGAAGATAAGACTGAGGGGAGATATGATAGCGCTCTTCAAGTACTTGAAGGGTTGTCACACAGAGTAGGGCCAGGATCTCTTCTTGACCATCCCAGATTGCAGGACACGGAATAATGGGCTCAAGTCACAGGAAGCCAAATTCCGGCTGAACATCAAGAAAAACTTCCTGACTGTTAGAGCAATATGACAGTGGAACCAACTACCTAGGGAGGTTGTGGGCTCTCCCACACTAGAGGCATTCAAGATGCAGCTGGACAACCATCTGTCAGGGATGCTTTAACTTGGATTCCTGCATTGAGCAGGGGGTTGGACTCGATGGCCTTATTATGGGCCCCTTTCAACTCTACTATTCTAGGATTCTATGACATTCAAGTTGGGCTCTGTGAGGTGATGCAATCAGACATAGACTGGGTTCGCACATAATAGCAATCATGGATTAATTAATCCACAAACTGCTGAAATCTAGTGGGAGTGAGTGGGCTGCCTCCAACACACTCGTTGCTTCTGCTTTCAATTAACAACCTACGATTGACTCGTTCGTAGGTTTTCATAGATCATAGAGTTGGAAGGAGCCTACAAGGCTATCGAGTCCAACCCCCTGCTCAATGCAGGAAACTAGAGGAGTGGTCTCCCATCCAAGTAATAACCAGACCTGACCCTGCTTAGCTTTCCACGCTCAGACAAGCTGAGCCAGCATTGTTAGCGTGAGGTTCAAACCCAGGCACTCTGGGTTGTTTAGGGGTTAAACAGCCCAGAGTTAACCCAACAACCAATCACAGGTTAACTCGCTCGCTTCTGCTAGATTTTGGCAATCCGTGGGTTAATTTACCCAAGATTGCCATTACGTGCGAATTGGGTCAATAGTCGATTCAAAAATGGAGGATCAACTATTGCCTGAGACTTTCTTGTTCCCAGTGGTCCTGGGGAACGATACCCATCGTATCACCAGGCAGAGCCCAATCTGAATGTCTATAAACCTTCCTCCTTCGTATCAGCTTAACACTCTGACCATGCAGACATTCTGACTACAAGATTCTGTCAGCCTTTCCGCCACAGCTATCCGACTGCCACACAAAAAATAAAAAAATCCTTACTTTTTTTGTAACATCCTGCCCGGTGAAGAGACCTGGAGATCTGGAAAGCTTGCACCTTTTTTTTGTGATCTTTGGGTTGGCCTAAAAAAAAAGGGTATTACACCAATATTGATTTTGGAAGCGTACTCAACGTCGTCGTCATCAACAATAAAGAACCAGCTATGCCACCAGCCCGCTGCTCAATGCGGACAGATCAAAGCACCCGGGTACTGAACTTTGCAAGCACGCATACGATGGCCGAGCTCTCGTATTTTGCTTTTTGAGCCTATCCCGGGTCTGAGCTCTCTAGTAGAGCAACAACATTTAAAACTGAACAAGAACAAGAAAGCGCCCACAGAAATGTGTGGAGGACTGCCAACCGGTCCTTTTCTCAAGACCAGAGATCAAAGGTGCCAAACTGCCAGCCTTAGCTCTGCTGTCTTGACTTGATTCTCTCAGGGCTTTGTCCTTAGTCTATACACTGGATTTAGCACTGAACCACAGAGGAACCACACACACCGTGTGGGGTAAAACCAGGAAAGTTTATTTAAGGTAAACAGGTTACAACAAAAGGTGGGGAATGAGGGAAGAGGGAGAAAGGTGGGGAGATACTTTGGTACATACAAGTAGAGCTATAAAACAACAAAAGCTAGTCCCTTTACTATATAAATACCCAGGCCCTTACTCCTTTACCTGGGGGTTGGTCTTCTCAGACTTTGCCTTAGCAAAACCCTACTCCTGCGAAAGCGTGCAGACAACAACAACCCAAACCAGAAGCCACAGCAGCAGTATAGATTCTTCCCCCCACCCCTCCTTTCAGTAGCCCAGGTGTCTTTAGCCAATCAGGATGAACTTCATTTGGGCCAGGCAGGGGAGGGGCGGCTCCTTGCCGCATTTGCATGCAAATAGCTGTGGCTCTGGCCATCAAAGACATGGGAGACTCTGCGGCTGTCAGGAGCCATCAGAGAAACTATGTACATTTTGCATTCCCCAGCCCCCAGCTGGGATTATACTTTTTTACACATGTGTGTGTGTGTGCGGTGCAGGAAACTCTGACACCTTTTTCTCCACAAAATGCACCATCATTCAAGACGCATCCGTAGACGACAGCACAATGCAGTCCACCACGCCCTGCGCCGGCTGCAGCTTCCAAAACAGCCACTGGAACAGGGCACATTCCCACTTACTTATGGAACTGCAGGCTAGAAAGAAAGTTGTGTTTTCTCCCTCATCATCTGCTCACCGCCTCAGGCAAGCCAAGCTTTTGGAAGAGTGTATCTAACGGAACAACAAGGGACTTTTGCTTTCCTCCGTCATTCAGTGCCCTTAGCTCCAAGAGCAAGCTGCAGTTTGACATTCCGGGAGCGAAAGAGCATTAAATTAAATAGTCATGTAGAATTAAGTCTTCCTCTGAAGCTTCTGATTCAGGTTGGGTTTCAACACTAAGGGTGAAACTGCTGAAGGGAGAGAGGACAGTCCTAGCGACTGCAATGGTATCTCTTCTTTCCATTACTCTGTTGCCCATCTGTAATATGCTTCTGCGTTAAATTTGTTAGGAGGCGCAGATTTCTGGCACAAGGGAGATGCGCAGCTTAAGAGAGACATCTGAGAGACGCAAAAACCTACACAAACAGCAGCAATGCAGTTAGCCACTGTTGGCAGTCTGGGAGTCGCAGCTAGCTGCCAGCACCATCGGCTTCTGATCTGTCCCTCGTTCCAGCAGTTAACTCTGCCCTCCGGCACCCCTTGTGCTGCCCCAGTTTTCTCCAGTACAGCACTGCACGCTCAGCTCAAGCAAACCGATGACAAAACTGCAACAACGCATCCTATGACCATTGGACAGTTTAGTTACTAGGCTAACATCTGGACCAGTGGCAAGAGACTGGAGCGGGTAAAGAAAAAAGAAACACCCCCCCCCCCACGAATGATGCTATTCCAATGCCTACATCATCGTCTCAAAATAATTTAAAAACAACACCACAACTTAATAATTCAAGCATCTTAGTCCTAGAGTTTACTATAATTGGTCTGAAGATGGATAACAAGCACTTTAAAATATTCCCCTCCCCTGCGGTAAAAGAGAATTAAGCAGATGGAAAGCTTTTGCCGGCTGCGCCGTCACAGGATGGAGAAGAAAAAAAAAAAAAAAATCAAACGCAGAGGGAGCATAATCCAATATAGTTGGAAGGACGGCAAGGACAACCCCGCATCCTGGCAGAATGATTGCAAAGTGTGGAGGGCGCATTAACAAGCTTAAGCAGAGCGATATGTACACTCACAGCCCAGCAATTCAGTAGCAAAGGCCTACTCCAGTGTTCTCCAACCTTGGGTCCCCAGATGTTTTTGGCCTACAACTCCCAGCATGCTGGGAGTTGTAGGCCAGAAACATCTGGGGACCCAAGGTTGGAGAACACTGGCCTACTCCATGGGTGTTGAACGTCAGGCATGTGAGCGAACTTGGCCTGCTGGGATTCCCCAGATGGCCACGCCACCTTCCACTGCCCCCCACCCCCGGCCGTTCATGATAGAACTCAAGGTGGCGCACATGGAGTTGGCCAAGCAATCTTCCATTCCAGCACTGACCAGACTCAGACCTGCTTAGCTTCATCACAAGAACATAGGAAGAGCCCTGAGGCTGGATGAGACCACGGGTCCACCTAGTCCAGCATTCTGTTCACACAGTGGCCAGCCAGCTGCCCACGGGAAGCCCACAAGCAGGACAGGAGTGCCACAGCACCCTCCCGCCCATGTTCCCCAGCGCATGGTGTACATAGGCAATCATGCGCCTTCAGACCACACCCTGGGGGAAGTCAAGCTACTTGGTTTTATACGTATTTACTTTCAAAGGAAAGGATGGGGAAGCATGATTACTCAACACTTTTATATTTCAGAAAAGCACAGGATGTCATTCTAGCAAAATGTCTCTCTCTCTCTCTCTCTCTCTCTTGTTTGGCATGACCTTCTGACACGAGCTTACCGTGCCAGATTTCACACAGTACATGATTCACCGAACCCGTCCATTAAAGAAACAGAGGGACAAAACAGCATTCCTTCAGTGCTGTCTCTTTGCCTTAAGATCTTGTAAAGTTCTCCCTTCTTCCTCCTCCTGCTCCTCTCAAGTGACAAGGCTAACAAAAGCAGAATAGAACTCGTTTGCTCACTGAAATACTGCACTGTTGTATTTTACAACTTCTCTCTCTCTCTCTCTCTCCTGACTGCTTCACAAATATGTGAGGTTATTTTAAAGCAGTGTTCTCCAACCTTGGGTCCCCAGATGTTTTTGGCCTACAACTCCCAGCATGCCCCAGCCAGGCTGGGGCATGCTGGGAGTTGTAGGCCAAAAACATCCGGGGACCAAAGGTTGGAGAACACTGCTTTAAAGTCTTTACATAGCTTGTTTAAATGAAAAAGGCAGGCAGGCAACCATTAGCCTTTAAAATTCTCTCTCTTAAATCCAATGAAGCTGACACAATTAAATCAGCATCTCTAACGCTGCACGGTCCCCATGAAAATAGTTTGCAGCAGATTTTAAACTAACAAGAGGAAACCCTTTCCCCCCAGATGCTATGCAAGTGAGCTGTGGAACTCACAGCTGCATGATATTGTGAAGGTCATTTACATAAGGTAGTTTTGATAAAACATTTGAGGGACTGTTGAATATAAGCTCATGCGAAGCTGTTAACCAGAATGGTGTCAGATTCCAAGGAAGAGAAAGCAGCAGGTCACATCTTCCTTCACTTACCGTACATAATCCTGTATTTACTTTCATGGCAGTTGCTCAAGATGTTGAAAATGAAATGAATACCTCACTAAGGCTTTGTTGACAGGGAATTGCAGCGTTACTTGATTCAACGCCAAGTCAAGAAACTTTCAGGAAAGGGTATATGTATACAATAAGTCATCATCATCATCATCAGGCGATCACTCGTGACCGAGTAAGATTGTCTTCCGGGATAAAAGGAGGAAATTCTAAAGAAGATTGTGTAGACTCTAGCGATGGGTCCGTAAGTGACTGTGGAGGCCAATTCTAGATCCACACAGCTTCCCACAGTGAGGACACAGGTTACCAGATAGAAGATGGTCCTGTAAAGGATTCATTTGACGTGCTTTTCGCTTAGCACGTTTCTCCCTTTCACCTTGCACTCGGGCTTCTTCAAAGTCCATGGAACCTTTGTGAAAGGCCAACCTCCATTTAGATCGTTCATGGGCCAGAGCTTCCCAGTTTTCGATGTTTATATTGCATTTTTTTAGATTAGCCTTATGAACATCTTTAAACCTCTTATATTGACCACCGATATTCCGCTTTCCATCCTTGAGTTGGGAGTAAAGTAACTGCTTTGGGAGACGGCAGTCAGGCATTCGAACAACATGACCGGTCCACTGAAGTTGGCGTTGAAGGATCATTTTTTCAATGCTAGTAGTCTTTGCTTCTTCCAGTACACTGACATTTGTTCGCCTATCTTCCCAAGTAATTTGCAGGATTTTCCGGAGGCATCGTTGATGAAACCTTTCAAGGAGGTGGAAGTGACGTTTATAGATAGTCCATGTTTCGCAGGCATACAATAAAGTTGGTAATACAATGGCTTCATAAACCAGTGTTTTGGTCTTCTTACAAATATCCCGATCCTCGAACACTCTATGTTTCATTCGAGAAAATGCGGCACTTGCGGAGCTCAGACGATGCTGGATTTCACTGTCGATGTTAGCTGTAACAGAAAGATAGCTGCCAAGATAGAGAAAATGATCGACATTTTCCAGTATTGTCCCGCCAAGCTGGATAGATGGCATCACCAAAGGATTGGCTTGCACTTGCTGATGAAGCACTTTGGTTTTTTTGATGTTAAGTGAGAGACCAAGTTTTTCGTATGCTTCTGCAAAAGCATTTAGGATAGTTTGGAGATCATCCTCTGAATGTGCAGAGACCACATTATCATCAGCATACTGAAGTTCCACAACGGAGGTTGTAATTACCTTACTTTTTGCTTTCAGCCTGCTGAGATTAAAAAGCTTTCCATCTGTTCGATATATAATTCCCACACCAGTGGGAAGTTTCCCCTTGACAAGATGTAAAACCATGGCGATGAAAATGGCAAATAATGTTGGGGCGATAACACATCCCTGTTTAACACCTGATCCCACTTTAAATGGAGCACCATGAGAGCCGTTGTTGTCCAAAACTGTTGCCGTCATGTTGTCATGGAGAAGTCGCAAGATATTCACAAATTTATTGGGGCATCCAATTTTCATAAGGATAGTCCAGAGAGCTGTACGATCTACAGTATCAAAGGCCTTAGCCAAATCAATAAATGCCATATAAAGGGGTTGATTTTGCTCCCGGCATTTTTCTTGGAGCTGACGTGCAGTAAAAATCATGTCTACTGTCCCTCTAGAGGGGCGGAAACCATATTGAGTTTCAGGGAGGATCTCTTCTGAAATAGATAGAAGACGGTTTGCGAGAATCCTAGCAAATATTTTACCTGCGGTTGCTAAGAGAGAAATGCCCCGATAGTTTCCACAGTCTGTTCTATCACCCTTCTTAAAGAGGGTGATAATTATGGCATCCCTGAAGTCTTCTGGGATCTCTTCTCTTATCCAGATTTTTTCGATGAGTTTATGAAGATGTTGTACAAGTTCGGGGCCCCCTTCTTTAAAGATTTCAGCAGGAATCCCATCTGGTCCACTAGCTTTGTTGTTCTTCATTTGATTAATGGCTTTTTTTACTTCATCCAAAGTGGGGAGTATTGCAAGTTCCTCTTTAATTTGTTTTTGCGGGATTTGCGAAAAAATCTCATTATCCACCTTAGATTTACGATTTAAAAGGTCATAATAATGCTCTTTCCAACGCAGTGCAATAGACTCTTTGTCTTTTAAGAGTTTGGTGCCATCTTTTGATTGTAAAGGGTTTGTACCATAGGTTTTTGGTCCATAAATGGCCCTTGTGGCCTTAAAAAAGCCCCGTGCATCATGAGATTCTGCAAGTTGTTGAATTTCTTCAGCTTTCTTTTTCCACCAAGCGTTCTTAAGTTCTCTTGTTCTTCTTTGGACCTCAGCCTTTGCGCTAGCGTAGGTTTTTTTCTTGGCAGCGCAGTTAATATCATTTTGCCATATTTTGGAAGGCTTTCCTTTTTTGGTCAATTATATATTTAATCTCACCCACAACAGATGTTAAAAAAGCAGGGAGGGAGGGTGAGGAATCACAGATGCATTTTTTTTTCATGCCAACACCTAAGAAACTATCTCCGTGCAGGATTAGCAAGAGAACTGCCTTCCTGAATCAGACCAAAAGACAGATATTTCCTCATTTGCAAAAAATATATCCTGTCAACCCTAGTGTTTGCAGCAGAGCTTACATATAAAAATAAAAAGCCAGTGCAATACAATTTTAAGTGAAAAGTAGATAAAACAACAACAAAATGCAACAGCAGCAAACTCACCACCAAAAACTCAAAAACAGTGATAAAACCACCACCCCTGATAGTTTTGAAAGGTATAATGCAATGGCAAATAAAGAGATATCTATAAAATAAAGAGGACAGCCAGTGTGGCATAGTGGTTAGTGTTGGACTGGAACTCGGGAGACCAGGGTTCAAGTCCCCCCTCGGCCATGAAGCTCACTGGGGGACTTTGGGCCAGTCACTGACTCTCAGCATAACATACCGAACAGGGTTGTTGTGAGGATAAAATGGAGAGGAGGAGGATCATGTAAGCCGCCTTGGGTTCCTTGCAGGAAATAAGGTGAGATATAAATATCAACCAATAAATAAAATAAATCTTTACCTGGTGCCAAAATGACATCAAAATTGGTATCAGGTAAGGCTCTGTAGGGAGGGTGTTCTTGAGGTAGAGTGCCACCACCAAAAAGGCTCCCCCCCCCCCCAGTTACCAGCCACCGTACTTCAGAAGCACTGGTGTGGTGGAGCCATGATTACATCAGCTGCCACCCCCTCAGGCTTCCCTGTTCCCTCTGAGCTTAGCTGCAGTCCTCACAGTAGCAGGTGTGTGTGTGTGTGTGTGTGTGTGTGAAGAGTACAAAATATACTGTAAGCTATCCCTGTTGTGATGCAAAATATTTTGGGGGGGCCTGGTGTTGAACAGGCAATTGACACCCGTTAGACTGCAGTGTTCTCTAACCTTGGGTCCCTAGATGTTTTTGGCCTACAACTCCCAGCATGCCCCAGCCAGCTATGCTGGCTGGGGCATGCTGGGAGTTGTAGGCCAAAAACATCTCGGGACCCAAGGTTGGAGAACAGTGTGTTAAGAGATATGAGGATGGAGAATGAAGGTGGAGATGAACACTGCTACAACTGGTTTGCTGATATAGGTCAACAGAGTTTCCTGAATGGTTGGAAACTCCTTGGGGGAGTGGCCACTGGGACTGTCGCGATGAGCATCTGCACCTCAACTTTTACCACTACATCGCTGGACCAGAAGAGAGGGGTACCCAGAGGTACGCCTCAGATGGCAACCCCAGAGGTCCTTGGGGAGCTGACCAATAGGACACGATAGGGGCGAAGGGGAGGGAAGACAGCTCTCCTGTCGTCTGCCCCAAACATCTGGAATAATTGTGGGCAGAGCTTATTCTCCGTGTATTTTTATTTTTTATTTATTTCTTATATTTATTAATCGCCCATCTGGCCGGCCACCCGGCCACCCTGGGCAATGTCCAATTAAAACAATACAATACAATGTATCTGTCTAATCCTCTCTTGGGAGCCGTTTACACTAATAGTCGTCGTCACCACGTCACGGGCAACTTCCGTAAGCTAATTATGCATTGCATGAAGAGGTGAAAACTGGCCCTCGCCTGCACCCCATGGGGAAAGGGGTGGGGCCAAAGATACAAAAAATAGCAGCCCAGGTAAGCGTCAAGCTCTTCCTGCCAGTAACTGAGCCTTAGGAGAGGCAGTTCGACTTTTTAGAATGGGGAAAAGACCGCACAAAAGCCGGGAATCCAAAAACAATCATCCAGTGGTCAGGAGGGGAGGGGGAGCGGCTCTCAGGGGAACCCCCCCAGGGCCCAGATGTGGACCCCAGGCCTATAGCGACACTACAAACTTTTATCAGAGCGGCCCTAGGTTAACCTGGCACGGCTTCCGCTGAAGATTTCTCGGAACTGTAATTTAGTGAGAGCTGAGAATTCCGTCTTCTCTAGACCCGTACGTGCCCACGCCCCCAGATACACACAGGCCTCCTGGTCCCAGAAGATCCAGAATGGACTATTGCAGCATTTCACATGCTTTACGTTCCTGTTGGTGTCGCAGGAGCAGCTTCGTAAGGAGCTGCCACTGCTAATCACTAAGTGATCAATCATGAGATGAGCTCAGAGGTCTTAAGGACTGGGAGCCACTTGGGCGCCACCTCGGGAGCTCTCGTCTCCCGCTTTCGAAGCCTCAAGGACAGGTTGCCACCGTGCCTTAATCTGCAAGGCACCAGAGGAAAACTTTGATAAACGTCTTGCGAAAAATCCCATTTTTCGATCCCACTTTTAGGAAGACACACACGGCACGGGATGAGGGCGGGGTGTGTCTGCTTCGCCTACCTTTGCTTCAAGCATCAAGAGGCACGGGAAGCAAGGCATCGCTCACAAAACCCACAGCAGCATATTCACGTTTGAGCATTCCTGCGGGCTGAAATCTGCAATCTGATCCACATGCGCAAACATGAGTGCATGGCAGTTACCCCAATTCAAGCGGTGGGGAGAAGGCCCTACACACACATGCATCAAGATAGGCTCAGAACAGGGTTTGGAAGAAAGACCCCTGCGGCGTGCACCTCTGCTCTGCAGTTTGGATGGGAGAGCCCCAAAAGCTCCCTCTAGGAACTGATATAGTGTGTGTGTGTGTGTGTGTGCAATCATACTGCATCGAGAGCCAAAACAGACATTACCTTATATCCATACCTAGCAGCTATGGTGGGGCCCCTATCCAGATCTTAAAAGCCCCCCCCATGCTAAAAGTCCCAATCTGGATCAGCCCCCCCTGTACCTACTCTAGAGTAAAAATGAAGGGGAAGACATTGCTGCTAGATACGGATTTAAAATAATGTCTGTTTTGGCCTCAAGACAGGTACCTGAGTGTGGAAAGCTAAGCAGGGTCAGGCCTGGTTGTCACTTGGATGGGAGACCCCTCCTCTAGTTTCCTGCATTGAGCAGGGGTTGGACTAGATGGCCTTGTAGGCCCCTTCCAACTCTATGATCTATGATTTTATGGATCTACCTTTCTCCCTGCCTTTTTTCACCACGCAAAAGAAAAAGAAAAGCCGCGTCCCCAGGAAATCACCGTATCTTATTACATTTAAGCCAGGGCCCCCATCTCAGTTCCCCTCCATGCTGCACAGCAAAAGCTGCTGTTCCTTCCTCCACAGGGCCACAGCCTGTTACAAAAGGATTTCCACAACCCGACTTCCACCTGCCCCCGGAAAACCTTACAGACACCCCATGCCCTTCTGCTGCGGGAATGACCCAGCCTTCATCTCACGCCCCACAGTTTTTTATTCCTCATTTCAAAAAGAGAATCACACACCATCTATTTCCAATCCATTGGCTCGCCTAAGCTATACCTGAATTCAAGCAGGTCCTTGCTTGGTTAAAAAAGAAATACCTATCACTAGTTGTCAAATCTAGGATCCTTTTCCCCCCCCTCCTAAAATCCCACTGCCGGCCAAATCAAACAGCAGCCACAGCAGATAAAGGATCTTACCAGGATCAAAGGCAATTTGCACTTATTAAGAGTAATCGGGAGTGAAAGGTGACCGGGAGAACAAAGCCACAGCCAGCCCATGGAAACCATTTTAATGGGGGGGGGGGGAGAGAGGGAGGGAGAGAGAGAGAGAGAGAGAGAGACTCTGTAGAAAGACATTTATTCTAAGATCGGCTGAACGTGAAATTCTGTTGAGTCAATAAGCGCATCGGAATAAGCGGAATCTCCAACTCAAGTGTTAGTATTAGTGTACAAGCCCTAAATGGCTCAGGATCCTGGTACTTGAAGGACCACCTTCCCAGTACCAACCATCCTGGGTGTTAAGACTGGCTGGAGGAGGCTTTGCTTCTGGGTGCCCTTGAGGGAAGTACACATGGCAGGGGCTACTACATGCAGCAAGGCCTTCTCAGTGGTGGCACCCCAGGTGAGGAGCCCCCTTCCTATAGAGATTTGGCTGACCCCCACGCTGCTGTCATTCAGGCACCAGTTAAAGATGTCTGTATTTGTACAAGCTTTTGGGGTATAGGCAAATACGTTATCTGGTTTTGAAGAGATGGTTTTATTGTATATCTGTAATTTTAGAGTTATGATTTCAACGGTGTTCATGTGTTGTATTGCTTTTGTATGGGTTGTTAGCTGCCCTGGGTTCCTTGCAAAGAAGGGCAGCATAGAAATAGAAATAAATGTTCAGAGACAGTATATTTCTGAGTACCAGATGCTGAGCTAAGCAAGGGAAAACAGTGGCTGTGATGCCCTCCTGGTGAATTTCCCAGAGGCATCCTGTAGGAACAAGGCACTTCTTGTGCCCTTTGAGTGTGAGTCAAATACAGTGTGGGTAGATGTTACAGTGGTGCACTGGGACACCGGAGACACGGGTTCAAGTTCCCATATACTCCTGAAGCTTGTTGGATAATCTTGGGCCAGTTACTAAAACTCAACCAGACCTACCTCTCAGGGACATTGTTGAAGATAACCAGCACAGGTAGGGTGGTAGGACTATACATGGGAATGTGAGCTTCTTGGTGGAGAGCCAGCACACTGTAGAAGTTACTGTTCAACTAAGACTGGGGATACCCAGGTTCAAATCCCCACTCAGCCACAAAAGCTCAGTAAGGGACTTTGGCCCAGTCACTGTCTCTGAAACTAGGGTTGTTGTGAAAATAAAGACGGGGATTGTGGGAAAATCAGGTATGCCACCACGAGCTTCATAGAGGAAAAGTGGGATATACATGAAAAGTAAAATAAGGGTGGGATAAAAATGCTGTTCTTCTTCTTCCAAAAAATCTTGGTGCTTGATACAAATCCTCAAATGTTACAGGAAGCAGACGCGTGAGCAACACCCTATAGCAGGGGTGCTGAACTTCTTCCAGCCTGAGGACCGAATTAGATTCTGGAGAAGTTCTTGGGGGCCACATTCCAGGGGTGGGCACGGGCCAAGGGGCAAAACAGGAGGGGCCAAATTTTTTTTAAAAATGCCTATCTAAGCTTAAAGCTCTTATTGCAAGTAACTAAGCCTTAGGAAAGGCATCTCAGCCTGTCAGAATCAGGGAGAAACGGCACCAAAGCCGAGGAAAGCCACCAACCGATTGGTGGTCGAGGGAAAGGGGATGCGATGACCATCTGAGGAGCCCCGGATGACCGGATTGGGACTCCAGGTGGGCTGGATTTGCTCTGCGGACCTGAGGCTCTGCACCCCTGCCCCACCTAGAAAAATGCCAGCACATTAACGTTGCTTATATCCTGTGTGGTTTTGCTTATTTTATTTTTATATTGCATTTCACGAAATGTATTTGTGTATCACACAGAGAGCTTCAGTTATAGGGCAGTTGAGAAGCGTAAGAAACAAACATAAAATAAATAAGGATGCAGTTCTATAGTGTGTTTAGACAGAAAAAGGTCCTACAACTCCCAGCATTCCCCAGCCAGCAAAAAAAAGTCCCACAACCCCCAGCATTCCACAGCTGGCTGGCTGGAGAATGCTGGGAACTGTAGGACACTTTTATGTCTACTTGTACCAGGCTTGTACTTGAAATAACAGTAACTCAACACCTGAAGCCATAGTCTTCAGTAACCAACTAGCACCAGAAGGGCAGCTGCTACTGAAATGCAGAGCTCTCACTACTCACAGAGGCTGCTCTTGCTCAGGAACTTTGCTTTGTTAGCCTGCAAGCACAGGACCCATATGAGAAGCTGCTGCAGCGATACTACTGTGCCTGACCTGCTGCCCTTGCTAAGCCTCTGGGCAAGTGGATATCTGTCTTTGAGCTACCATCTTGCAAATTTGCTTAATTCACACTGAAAGGAAATCACCATATTAGCTGAACACTATTTAAACAGTTGTTAATGTATTTTGCACACCTGTACAGGTATTTCTCTCTCCCCCCTCCCTCATTATGCTCAAAACTTGCCCACTAAGAAAAAGTCATTATCCAAGACAAAAGGCTTTGCTAAGGAATACTTTGGAGAAGTTTCCTTAATGGCTGGTTCTGACCCAAGATTCTGACCAAGCCAATCTAGGGAGGCGTTTTTCAAACCCTCCACTCCAAAGATTCTGCTTAAGGGTAAGGAAATGTACTCTATACATGCTTAAAGGCACTCTCTTTTCCAGCCACCCACCCATTGCAAGGGAGAAGGGGAGGATAAGAGAAGCGTAAGGGAAGCACGAATCCAATCCTGGCTGCTGAGCAACCTCCAGAAACCAACCAGAAAGAGATACAAGCAACCCTTTCCCCTTCCGCATCCATGGGTCTCAAAGGAAGGAGGGGGCAAGGGTTCTTGCAGAGGGGCAGCCCCCCCCATCCCGCGGAGCCTCCCTCCTTCCTCCTCACGCCGCCTCCCCCCCCCCCCCCGAATTCAGCCTGCCCCAATGCACTGTTTGGATCACAAGTTCTGAGCCAGAAGCCTCACGCCTCAGCATCAGAGCGCGCAAGGAAAGGCACTCTGCACATGCCCAGGGGCGTCCTGCACATCGCAGTCGCGTGAGCGCCGGCACTGCGAAGGGGGTGCCCCGCCCCCGGCGTGGAACCCTGAAGGACCCCCCCACCCCACCTACTCCCAGGCGCTGCGCAGCCCGGTGGTCCCGCTTCCCGGCTGGCCGCTGCGCTGCGCGCCCCGCTTACCTCCTGCTGCTGCTGCTGCTGCTGCTGCTGCTCATGCAGCGCCCGGCCCGGCTTCTTCTTCCTCCTCCTCCTCCTCCTCCTCTTCTTCCTCCAGCGAGCAGAGCCGCCAGCAGAGCGCAGACTCCGAGCGCGGCCGGGGGAGGAAGCACCGCGGCTGCCACGTGAGGAGGAGGAGGAGGGGCCGGGGAAGCCGGGGAGGCGGAGGCACCGCCAGGGCAGTCGCTTGGCCGCCGCCGCCGCCGCGCCTCCGGCAGGGCCCGATCCCGGGCGCGCCGACTCCCCGCGGAGCCCAGCGGCCTTTCCTCCTGCATTATATACCCGCAGATACCAACCTTCCCCAACCGGGCGCCCTCCAGAGGTTTTGGACTACAGTGCCCATCATCCACACGACCATACGCCGGGCTGTCTGGGGGGGGGGCTGGTGGGAGTCGAAGTCCAAAGGGCCTTGGGCTCAGTTTCCCCCAATCTGGCGCCTTTCCACAGATTGTTTGCACTACAGCTCACGTCACTCATGACTATTGGCCATGCTGGCTGGGGTTGATGGGCGTTGTAGTCCAAAACAGCTGGGGGAGGGCACCGGGTTGTGGAAGGCTGGTGTCGTACACGTGTGCTGCACCACAGGCAGCAATCCTGGCCACACCTGCTGCTACGCAGGGGTAATCCCCATTGATGTCAACCGGGCTTGCTTCTGGGTAAGCATGCATAGCATCGGGTTGCACTGCTGCCTAGGGAGGGACTCGGCCCCATTGAACTCGGGGCGGGGGGGGGGGGAAGCCTGACTGCTGTATAGACGCGCGTAAGGTGCTGGCTGGGGCATGCTGGGAGTTGTAGGCCTTTTTTTCTGTCAAAACTTGCATAGGATTGCGCCCTTAGGGTTGTCTTGGAAAGCCACAATCATATGCATGTCTCCTTGGGAGTAAGTCTCATTGAGCCCTATGGGACTGACTTACTGGTAAATGTGCTTAAAGTTATTTCATTTGAGGTGATTTAGATGAGAAATGAAGTGGCTCGTGTAAAATTTAAATAAGCCCTAGTAACTCCATCTTACTGTATGTGCATATTTAAAAATAAATGACGTCAACATTTCAAATTCTTAAATTACAAGAATATTGTATTTTGTTATTCTCTATATAAGTCGCCTTGTGAGGATATATATTCTGAAAGGTGGGGTTATATATATATATATATATATATATATTCATTAACATAATCACTTTAGCACTAGGCATGCCAAGAGTGCAAGGGGAGAGAAAAGAAGATGGCTAACCTATGTTGATAACATCACAATTTTGTGTGACTAGCTGTTGCCCGCGGTTTCGCTTGCGTGATGAAGAGTGACCGTGCCAAGTTTGGGGTAGATCACTCAAAACGTGATGGAGTGGAGCCTATGTGACGATGCCCCCCCCCCCAGCAGTCAGTCAGTCAGTCAAAAAGTTTCCCTCCCTTTTCATCCCCTCAGAGAACATTCTAAATGGCTTAGGGGAGATTTGCATACCCACCTCTATTGGCCCCTGCAGGAATTCATCCGAACACTCTAAGTGTGGTATGGGCTATTTGCATAACTGCTCCTATTGGCTCTTGCAGCAATTATGAGGTGAGGCCAATTTGCCTAACTGCTCCCCTGTTGTTTTGCCCATAGGAGATATGAGTGGGGCAACCCCCCCCCCCATTTTCACCTCCTTAGGGACAGAATTTCCAAAAATCCTTCCTTAGTGGGTGTCTACATCATAAAAGTAATGTTCCTTCAAAATTTCACGTTCCTAGATTAAACGGTTTGAGCTGGGCGTTGATGAGTCAGTCAGTCAGTCTTCCTTTTATATTTATAGATACTAGAAATACTCTTAAATTATATTGCTTTTCAGTTTTTTTTGTGGTTTAATATTCAATATGTCCAGGAATGGATCTTCTGATTCTCACTCTTCCGGCCTCAGCTTCTAGGGGGACTCCATCTTGGTGACTATTGAACCTGAGGAGCAAAAATTCAAGCATGCCTAAGGACAGTTTCTGGATTAGAATGGACGGGATAACTGTCCTGTTCTTCAGCTTTGTTTGTTTTTCCTCTGGTTCTATTAATAGCTTGGAGGTTACCAATTGCATGAAGAAGAAAAGCTCTATTTCTCACTGTGAGCGCCCTCTGCTGCAGGTTATTATAGTCAGAAGCACCAAGCACCGTTTTTGCTAGAAGCCAGAGGGGGGGAAGGCCACTGTTGAAGTTTTGTTTGAATTTATGTACAACATGCAGTTAGGCCTCTAGATGGCGGTTTAATACACAGCTACGCTGGCTGGGGCATGCTGGGAGTTGTACGCAAAAACATCTGGGGACCCAAGGTTGGAGAACACTGCACTAGGAGTAAGCCTAACTGAACACAGTGGGATTTACTTCCAGGTGAATGTGCAGAGGATCAGGCTGCAGCATCATGCCAGTCCTTATGTTTTGTTATGATGCCGGCTACAGCATCTGCAAGAGGTGATGCAGGACACAAGGGGTTGTGTGTGTGCAGTGGCCTGCAAGGTGCAGCAGCAGATCTGCTCAGAAAGGATATGACAGAGATGGAAAAGGTGCAGGAAAGGGAAACCATAATGATTTTAAAAAGGAAAGGTTACAATATTTGGTGCTCTTTAGATTAGAAAGAGTAAGAGCAGGGGACCGGACACAACAGAGGTGCACAGAAAGTGCATATTCCCAGATAGCATGGAAAGTAGATTATAATTCCACTTGTAGCTGACATCGGAAGAATAACGATTTATCAGCATGAGGAGCCATCCGTTAGGAAGCATCCTTGGATAATAGAATCAGGGTACACCAGTCAGTCTCAAATTCACAAAATCTTTTTTATTATTATTATTATCATCATGTGAAATTGGAAAAGGCTCCTTGGGCAACAGTAAGCAAATGGAAAAGAAAGAGGTAAAAATGGAGCTCATCCAACACGCAGGAAGCAGAACAATCTCAACCCCGACAGTTGTAGCTTTATCCTCATACTTCCCAAAAACTTTGGAAACAAACCTTTGGAGGGAGAGGAAATAAAAGTTATGACAGGCCACCCGTGGATGAGAAGCTGTGAGGCACAGCTTTTCATCAATTAATAGAGATGGAAGGGAATGGGAGGCTATCAAGTATTCCTCTGTTCACCTCCCCAAGGCAGGCAGATTCCTTGGCACATCAATTTCAACAGCAATTAAGCTGCATAATTCAGACTGGAGTGGTGCTACCACCTCAAAACTGGATAGGACATGCAGATCCTGGAAACTGTCAGCAGGCAGAATGCTCCATAGAATACAGAGGAAGGCAAAAGGAATCCCCAGAGTTACATTAATTGCAGAAACAATTGGGGCACCAGGAGGTTGAAGGGCCAACAGGGGACAGGATTAGTTCTCGATTTTAGAATAGGGACTGCATCTATAAGTATACATGCAGCGGGAGGTGAGCCATGTGCAAAGTGCCCAATGCAAGAGCCAGGATTCACCCACAACTGAAACAAAGCCTAAATATAGGCACCTACATTTGCACATATTCATCTCCAGTTCCTCTTGCCTCTCATTTGTATGTCCTTTCCCCTTCCCCACCGAAATGCAGAATGTAAGCTCCTGAGAGCAGGGATCTGCCTCTGTTTTGTTTTGCTTTGCTGATGTTACTCTGCAAAGTGCCAAGTACACGTCTGGTGCGGCTTGGGGATGTTGCCGCATATGAAACATTCCGCTTGCAGTGTTCTCCAACCTTGGGTCCCCAGATGTTTTTGGCCTACAACTCCCAGCATGCCCCAGCCAGCATAGCTATAGCATAGCTGGCTGGGGCATAGCATAGCATAGCTGGCTGGGGCATGCTGGGAGTTGTAGGCCAAAAACATCTGGGGACCCAAGGTTGGAGAACACTGCGCTAGAGTTTGGTGTGACCCCAAGAAACAAGCAAGGTTGGGCCTGTGAAGACAGAAGCAGGCTTGATCTTCCATGGCGGGGGTCAATGGGGACAGGTTTGGTCTCCACCCCAATGGTGGCCACTTTTTTTTACTTTCTCCTGTACAAGTGAATGACAAACATGCATTCCTACGGGGAAAGATAAAAAGTGTCACACTGGGGCAGGGGCGGGGCAATACAATGGGATGGTAGAGGCAAAAATCAGCCCTGCACCCCTACCAAAGATACACAAATATGCACCCCACCTGTCATTAACAATGGGCATTTTGCGAGTTAGTACTAAATAAATAAATAAATAAAGGTAATAAGGAGACTGACAATAGCTTAGGGGGTAAAGCACCTTCATAGCATGCAGAAGGCTCCAGGATCGAACTCTGGCATCACTGGTCAGAAAAGGACCTCAATTAACAAGGCCAGGAAAGGCCTCTTTCTGCCCAGGTTGTTGAACCACTCGGAGTAGACAGTACTAGGCAAAATAGACCAGTGGTCTGATTCAGTACAAGGGCACCTTCTCATAGTCACGAATGGCCAAAGCCAGTGCGAGGATCTCCCTACCTGGGTGCCAGCCACAACTGACTGTGCACTCTTAGTGCCTGCAAGTCACACACAGACGTTGACCTTTGCCATGCTGGTCCCAGCTAATACAAAACCACAGCATGGGAGTTTGCAAGATCAGCGTGAGTAGCAGAGCCCCCAATGGCACAAATCCATTATACCCGTTGCTACCTGTTTCCACCGTGGCCAGCTTCTGGGGCAGATGGGGGCATTGTTGGGGAGCAGAAGAAAGTGACTTTCTGAAGAAACCCTTCTGAACAAATCATGCTCATGTTTCATCTTTACTTGCAATTCCTGTCTGACTCTGACCAGCCTGTAGGCATAGCTCCGTATATGAAAAAGAGAGTGAAGGCTACAGCAGGGCGAAGAAGAGCCAAGCCAGATCAGCAGATGCTCCCTCCTCCCACTTCTTGCCACATGAAACTGCAGAACCTGGCTCCTTGCTTCTTCCACATGTCAGTTCAGTTCTTACAGAAGGCCAAGTTGTATACTAAATGTGCCATTTGGGGACAGGCTCAAGAAAGGGCTAATGAAAGTCAGACACTGACCGGGTTTGCATGATTGGGGGGAGGAAAAGAAGCCATGGAGGCTCCTTTTTCCTGCCCCACATAAGCTCGTGGCTCACCACTTCATTTCCATAATTACCCGGGCCGCATGCGAGTTGCCGTGTTGACCAAACCCAGTGAGGTGGGTGGCTTCCATGCAACCCCGCAACCCATGGCTTGTTCTAGGGTGGTTTGAAAACGACCTTTGCTGCCCACCCTTGCCGGGTTTGGAGGACACAGCAACCCACGCACAGCACGGGCAATTACAGAAATGAGGCAGTGAACAACCGGCACACGCAGAGCGGGGAAAAGAGGCCTCTGTGGCTTCTTTTCCTTCCCCGATCGTGCAAACCCGTCCGCATGCTTGGGTTGATCCATCAATAGCATGATTTCAACACATCACTAAAATCCTTATTTAATGTTGGAGCTTACTTATCATGTGAATTATCAAGCCAGCAATGGGAGGCAAGCTGGAGCACAGACTAGCATTCCTCAGCACTTGTACAAATTGTCTGAATTCAACACGTTCCTGCACTTCTGCTACAAAACTCCAAAAAATTCAGCTGGCTAAAACAACTAATGTTCACGCTTCTACAGGCTAATTGCCAATTATTTGGGCTTCTGCAGAACATGGTATAGGCCTGCTGCTTTTGCACAAACAAACTGCTAAACTCCCCCACCTATGGGTGCTATCCAGGCACTACCAATTAAAAGACATTGTGCAGCTATTCTGTCTTTTCCTCTTGAGCGGATTTCTTTTTCTGGCAAGAAACAAAAGATGGAAGTGCTGGGGAAACACAGGAGGGCTACAAATGAAAGACAATGATGTCTGGACCCCCTGCAAAACTCCGTAAATGAGGCAAGGCAACGGTGCTATAAAAGCCTTGTCTGAAAGCACTCGAGGATAGAATGCTGAAAGGGCGGAAATGTGGCTAAAGTTTGGCTCCACAGGGAAACCATGATCCTGTTGGCAGTCCAGCCTGCATCAGTGGTCGCAGGTTTCTCTCTCACCCTCAATCCCGCCCCCAAACTCTATCTGGCTCTACGGCCAAAGCCCACAATCTACTGAGTCAGCAAAGGAAATGGCAACTAAAACCCTCTTACAGCCAACCTAGAAGTACAATAACCAACAGGGTTGGTTAAACCTGTGGCCCTCCAGATGATGTTGGAGTACAACTTCCTGTCCACTGGTCCTGCTGGCTGGGGCTGATGGGAGTTGGCGGCCAACAACATCTGGAGGGCCACAGGTAGCCCACCCCTGCTGGGCTTGCAGCAACTCCACTTGGATTGGTTACTCAGATTAACTGTGGGCAAATCGGCTGGAGGCTACCCATACAGGTAGATTCTCTTCTGCGTTGCTGACAAGATCCCAAGAATTCTAGCCTTGTCCTCACGTCTCATTCCCACCCCACCCTGGCCTTTTCACCTCCATACACGTCTCCAGTCCTGGCTCCCTGCTTTGGCTGTTCCTGCTTAAGTCTCTTACGCCCACCTGTTTCCAGTAAGACCCTGCTTTCCACCCTCACCCTCCCTCTCACCCTCTTCTTGTTATGGGACTGAATTTATGGGTTTCACTCTGGCTAGACTGTAGCTTTGGGACTCCCAATTCCGCAAAGAATGGATTTATTGCTGCTGGTGCTGTGGGAGACTAAAAACCATCTCTTCCTTTTTCTGAGGGCTATGGTAGATCCGCCAAACTACCCTGCTTGTTAATGCAAGTGATTACAATTGTTCTCAAATGATGTAACCATAAGTCAGTATGCATTATATGGCAGGGAGTGACTACTTTACAATAAAGCAGAGCTGCAATACTTTCCAAAACAGGAGCAGTAACAGTGCAGTAGAGGGTGAGAGAGAGGCTTGAGTGCGTACCTCTACCTTTGTGATTGTAGGTTGGGCTCCCAAAAAAGGAAAGGGGGAAACCTCCCCAGAGATTCTGCAAAATAGACATATTTTCTCAAGCTCCAGCTGCTTAAAACGGGGCTATTGCCATGAAAGATCTTGAGTAGACTGGATGAAGGGAGATTACAGAACAAACCCTAGTATTGCATGAGGGTCAAGCGGCTTCCAATAAGGCAAGCAGAAGATGCCAGATTGGGACAAGAGCACTGGGCACTGGTTGCATCTTAGAGTGTGGGCCACACATGTGACACAAAGAGAGAAAGGTTACAGCTAACAAGAATAGGTGAGTTGGGCCGATAAGTACCAGAACCTGAAAGGACCCACTCAATGTGCCCAAAGGAGGCTGCCATTTTGAATTCTGTAATGGTACCCAAGAGCAAGTCACCACTAGCCCCACTTCTCTTCCTAGATGTATGCAACTGAGTATTACAGGCTGATTTTATGGAGGGCCTTCCCCTTCTGCAAAAGCAGGTGTGTGTGTGTGTGTGTGTGTGTGTGTGTGTGTGTGTGTGAAGCTGGGGAGCTCCCTGTTAATTGACAGTGGCTCCAGAATTAAGTCCTCACACAGTCCAAGAGGCACACGTGGCTGATTAGCTTTGGAAGGGAAGGGGAGAGTGAGAGAGGCCTGCTGTTACGCTGCAGAATGGACTTCTTTCAATAAAAATCCTAAACCTAATGATGCTAACTTTCTTTTTTTTAATTACCACACTAAAATAACTGCAGTAGTGACCACATGGGGTTTCTAAGTTCTGACCCCAGACAAATGAGAAGCTCAGAGGCAGAGAAAAAGAAGAAGTAGTAAACAACAGTAGTGGCACCTCCTGCCCAAGTTCGCCACTGTCCCCTTTGCCCACCAGCTACAGCAGCCGGAACGTAAGGATAGGCAAAGGGGCCTATTGAGCTGGAAGGCAAGAGACACCTGGGCGGTGCTTGTGGCGTACCCTCCCCCTCCCCTCCTCAATGCAGTGGCGGGGGGGGGCCTGCCAGTCAGGACCTGACACCCCAACAGGCATGCCAGCTTTTACGCTTGCGTTTACATTTGAAGGAAAGCTTCCTGGAGCAAAAGGGGTGGGGGGCATAGTAACATTTGAATCTTGTGATAGTTAGCAGCAGATCACTATTTTAAAAGGCAGTCATGATTGCAAAGTGAGAGGGGCAAGTTCAGAAAAGAAGCCAGAGGCTACAGCAGCACCTGAAGAAGAGCTGGCTCACTGAGGGAGAACATCGAGCAGCTGTCGGTAGTTTAATATACACGCACGAGCTCACAACCGCCATTTGATTATTTACACTCTCTGCAAGGCGCTGGATTCGCTGGTCTCGACTCAGGCGCCAACCTTTTTTTTTGGGGGGGGGGAATAACAGAAAAACACAAGCATGCTAGCCGCCGCCTCGGCAGGCTGCCCTCCCAATATACATAGCTATATTACAAACTATACAGAGCATACTGGGGAAGCATAGTTAGTGCGCTAAGGAGCGTGTGAGTACATTTTGGTAAAAAGGCCTTATTGAGAAGTGCATGCTATGTCTCACTCCAAGGGCAGGTGCCCTGTCCCCCAAGACAGGAAAAGTGGATTCCTGCCTCCTCCGGCTGCTGGGCGGCCACCATCATGAGGTCAGTAACTGAATGTTCTTCAGCATTTCATCAAAAGCCTCCCGCGACGCAGCCTCTGCATTCTGGAAGGAGACCTTGATCCGGCTGTAGAGGCTGAACGACTGCAGCTCCAGCCAGATGAAGCCAAAACGGTCGTCATCGAACAAGACGAAGACGCCAGGGGTCCGCTCAGGACTGGTGAAGCCGTGGCCAGCTATAAGCCCTGTCCCATAGAAGCTGAGCACAAAAGCAAAACAAAGGATGCAGTGAGTGATCCGCTATACCACTGTTCTCTAGCCTTGGGTCCCCAGATGTTTTTGGCCTACAACTCCCAGCATGCCCCAGTCAGCATAGCCAAAAACATCTGGGGACCCAAGGTTGGAGAACACTGCGCTATACAGAGTCCCGGCGTCACACAACTTGCCCCAAGAAGTACAATCATCTGGCTACTCAACCTCCATCTTCAGACAGGCACGTTCAAGGAACATTAACATGGGGCTGCCATTTAAGGTGCCCGGGCGGCTCTGCCTGGCAATTCCCCGTCATGTGCTACTTCCAGAGCTTCAGGTTTCCTGCCTCTTCTAAAAAGCATTTAGCGCTTACTTAAGTATATGCTAACAGCTCAATTACCGGTACCCCATCCCTAAACTGGCAGGCAAAGTTCCACCCAGCCACCGTAGCTCTTTTCAGTGAAAGGTAGTATTTTGAGGGCAAGTGGGGGCTCATCTTGCATCTTCTCTTGGCCTATATTTTTTTAAAAAGAGTCTTTCTTTCTTCCTCCCGATTCTGGCATGCTTAATTATTTTGATTTTAATTGTGCTTTATTATTGTTTTGATATTTTTTCCATTATCATAGGTCACCTTGGGAAGGGGGGGGAAATATTTATATATACGCAGGATTGAAATGACTATTAAGAAATAAAAAGAAAATAAGGTTGCCACTAAAATGGCCCTGGACCATCATTCTCTTTACCACCCCCGTTTATTTTATTTTATTCATTATATTTCTATACTGCCCATTAGCCAAAGCTCTCTTGGGTGTTTCACAAAACAAAACTGAAAGCCGTAAAATGCAACAGCATAGTAAAATATAATATTAAAACCATGCGTTTAAAACAGAATAAAACCAAAGTAAGAATCAAGCTAGCAGCAGTGCAAAGATCTAAAAATGCACTAATGCAGTTTTTTTTAATAAAAAAACAACCTGAAGGGCTAAAAGACCTAGGAAAATAAGCCTGGCACCAAAAAGACCGCAACGTAGGCACCAGGCCTCTCTGGGGAGGGCGTTCCATGACCAGGGTGTCATCACTGAAAAGGCCCTCTCTTTAGTAGCCACTTGCCTTGGTGGGGAAACAGGAAGGAGGGCCTCTGAAGATGATCTTAGGGTCTGGGCAGGTATATATATATACTTTTAGGAGGGTCCCTAAGAACAGAACAGCCTCCTGACACAGAAGAGGAGCCTTTTCCTGGCCTTTAAGCAACTCTCAGCAAAGATCACACAAGATGTAGGAACTGGAGTTTTCCAGGGCTTGGCTGGATTGAACAACAGCCCAATGGCTATTTGTGGGTAACATCCTCTGCATTACCCAAGAACGCCCCTTGAAGCACAACTCTTTGCTGTCAGAGTTTACCAGGCTCTGCAGGTCCGAGGGTAATCTTCATTCCTGGATGCAATCCCACCCGGCAGTACGAAGGGACATGGAGATGTCCTTGAGCCTGGAGCGGCTGCTCCCTCTTCAGCTTCAGGGGCTTCTTCTTCACCCCCTTCCTGACGAGAGCCTCCCTGGCTGCGGCTGGTGCTCGTCTTCCTGCCCCTTCTCCTCTTGGAGGCCTTCCTCCTCCTGCTGCTGCTGCTCCCGCCGCACCTGCTCCTGTACCTCCAGGACGATGCGGGACAGCTCGCTGAAGTTACTCAGGTTTTCAATGTCAGGCAGCTGGATGGGATGTGCCAGGTCGATCTCCACTGTCTGCTGGCCTGCTGGGATGTTAGGGTCACCCTGGAGAGAGGCAGGAAAGAACGTGGAACGACTCCACATAAAATGCCTTGCATTCATAGCAAACAGCTATCATTCTCGAAGACTCCATTCTACTCTGGTCTTGCAATTTTTCTGCTCATTACCTCTACTGCCAACCTTTGTCTCTTCTACCATGTTGCTCCTTATGACCTGAATAACCTCCCCATCCATAACAAAACATCTTCTAGTTCAGGGGTGGAGAACCTCAGGCCCAGGGACCAAATTTGGCCTCCCAGGGTTCCCCAGGTGGCCAAGGCCCCTTCCCCTAGCACCCCTTCCCCCCAATCATTGGGTGGTTTCCTGGCATTTGTGCAGTGTTTTTGCCATTCTAAAAAGTTGAAATGCTTCTCCTAAGGCTTAGTTACTGGCAAGAAGACGTTGACAGTTTTTGGTATTTTTGCCTTTGGCCCCACCCACCAATGGAATGTGGCCCCCAAGAGCTTCTCTAGAATGGAATTTGGCCCTCAGGCTGAAAGAGGTTCAGCACCCCTGTTCTGGTCCTTCCCTTCCCGAACGCTCTGTTTCACACCAAACCTACCCTGAACCACCATGGCATTGCCGCTTCTATATCTTCTGGTACTAGTAAATTTCTCCCTCACCTCTGCTCACTGTGGCCAGTAAGCCTTGTCCTCTCCCTTTGTCCTGCCAGTCTAAGCAGCAGTACATAAGAAGAGCCCTGCTGGATCAGACCAAAGGTCCATCAGGTCCAGCATTCTGTTCACACGGTGACCAACCAGCTGCCCACAAGCAGGACATGAGCGCAACAGCACCCTCCAGCCCAAGTACAACTTGTGCATTCTTCCAACAGTCTTTTCCTGCCCATATGGCCTGGCATATAGCCCCAAAACACAAACTGGAAACACAGCCTGTCTTGGAAGCAGAGAAAGAGATTCAGAGAATTTGGGGATGAGTGTGCCGCTAACCAGGGAATGGGACGTATCGCAGCCAGCTCCTCCACCCGTGCCAGACTTCCTTCAGCTCTTCTCCTCGGTTCTTCTTTGCTAGCCCCTACCCAAGGAAAAGTTGGATGCAATTTGAAGTTCCGCAAGGAAGTCTAAACAAGGAATAGTGCATCCAAGCCAACTTTCTATATGCATACAAACTGGGTATTTTTATTGCCATTTCAGAACTGGGGATTCCTGGTTATAAACATTCGCTATTTTCTCCGCAGAGGTTTCCAAGTCATAAGAACGGCCTGACATTTGCCCCGCCCCACACAATCTCCTTGATAAAACAGGCAGTGATCGGTCTATGATCCCAAAGCCAAGGCAATACAAACTCAGACAGGAGAAAACTAGATGCTCACTGTGATTTTAGTTCCTTTGGCCTTTTTCCCATGGAAGCTCAGCATGACTATTTCAAGGCCATGGCTCCCATAGGTCCCCTTGAAAAGGCCCGGCTTGATGAGGTCATCGGGACTACGTGGGGGGAGGTAGATGCGTCTGTAGGTCAAACAGTTGCTGAAATAGAAAACAGCCACAGGCTGATTTAATGCACGTGGACCTGGGCATGATTAGTGCAACCTCAGAATCAGTTACAAGGCATCTGACAAGGTCAGCTTTCATTATTCAAAACAACACACCACAAAATTAAGCATCTAGCCCTCTTGCTTATAGAGGGCAGCTTCACCATGTATGAGCCGTCAAACAAGAAGTGGACCTTACAGAGCTTCTGGTAGCCAGCGGGCTGAAGTCTACGGCACCGCATAGCACCTTGCTCCCCCCCCCAGAATACTTTCTAGCCAGCGCCCCCAGCCACCTCCATTCCTCACTGTCGTGACTGTCCCTCATGCCCCCCACACCATTTCAGTTCTTGCCAAATAAATCCAAAGCTTTTGGAAATCAACTCTGGGGACAGAATTTTGCAAAAAACATGCTCATTCATGGGGTTGTAGGCTCTTCTGCCCACTGACAGATCCCTTTGGTTAGGCAGAGAGGGCGGCTGGTGGGAGCTAACAGCAAAGAGACCATTGGAAATGCCTCCTGTGTTGGACTGAAATATCCGTCAGAGCTTGGAGAAGCCCCCCCCCCCCCCGCGCCCATCCTTCAGCTCCAGGCAGCGATGGGGGAACCTGCACCCTTCCAGGTGTTTCTGGACTACAACTCCCAGTGTCCCTGACCATTGTTCATGCTGACTGGGAGTTGTAGTCTGACAACAGACTACAACTCCCAGCCAGTGTGGCATAGTGGTTAGAGTGTTGGATTGGGACTCGGGAGATCCGGGTTCAAGTCCCCGCTCGGCCATGAAACTCACTGGGTGACTTTGGGCCAGTCACTGACTCTCAGCCTAACCTACCTCACAGGGTTGTTGTGAGGATAAAATGGAGAGGAGGAGGAGGATTATGTAAGCTGCCTTGGGTTCCTTGCAGGAAAAAAGGCGGGGTATAAATGTAATAAATAAATAAACATCTGAGGGGGCACAGGTTCCCTCACCCCTGGCTTAGGGAAGGGGCAGGCTTATGTGAGCTAGGTTGGAGGAGGGGAGAGAGAGAGCTCCAAGTTGGCTGAAAGTACCTTGGGAAATATCGGGCCTCTCTCTGGAGATCTGACATGGGGTAGCAGACTGGCTGCCTCGTGGGAGTGCCTCTTTGCCTCCACTTATGATCTGTCTGCATACTTGTGAACAGAACAAATACTGAAAAGGGCCCCCAAGTCTCCAGTGCTCTCTCAAGGAAGAAGAAACCAAACCTGGGGAGCGCTTCCCCTTGGAACCTCTAATCCCTTGGGGAAGTGCGTAACTGTATTGTCATTGTCTGCTAGCACAATTTACTCTGAAATCAAAATTCTCAATTGGGGGTGGGGGTGGGCTGTAGCAGTTGAGGGAAAAAAGATGCCCCGCCCTTACTCGTATTGACTAGTATAGATGAACTTCATCAAGATGAGCTCTTGCATGTGCTCGTGGAAGATGTCTTCCAGAGTCCGCCCCCATTCCTCTCGCAACCATGTCCGGAATTCCTATAACAGCACCCGAATGAGAGAAGAAAAGCCAATGAGTCATGGTTGCCTGGCACCCTTTCCTCTTACAGGAGCTGACGAATGCCCGGGTCTCTTTGAGCAGGAGGCAACTGTCCCATCCCTCTGCTGTCCGTCAGGCTGCCTGCACATTACTAGCCCCCGCTTCCCTGGACTACCATTCTCAGAATTCCATCGGGAGAAAGTCATGTCTTAAGCTGGTCCATTTGCAGAGCCAAAGGCAGGGTGATTTCACCCCTGTATGTATGTTCTGTGGTCTGGCTCATACATAATGCTAAGCCATAGCATGGTTTGTTGAAATCTGGCTTCTTGTTGTGTCCGAATCCGTCTCCACAAACAAACTATGGTTTGTTAGCCAGCAACACACCACACGTAAGGTTATGCTGGCCACGTCGGGGGGCGGTGCTTAGGCTGATTGACAGCTCACACTGCCAATGGGCCTAAGCGGCTTGTGCCCCTGCTACCGCTGGCTCACAGTCAGCGGGGGTGGGGGCATAAGGCATGGGTCTGCCGGGCCGCCTGCTCCCAGCTGGGGAGGGGGCTGCCCGCTAGAGCCTGCTGCTGAGCCGCACACCTCTTCCTGGGCTGGGTGAAGAACAGGTGCACATCAGCGGCAGCCACTGCTGAGCCATGCTGCCGAGTCGCTGCCGCCGTCAAGCCACCGGAGTATAAGGTAGGTGAGTCCGGGGGTGGGGACGCCTGGGTGGGAGGGCGGCTCGGCAGCGGCGCAGGGATCCATGCGGCCAGGCCTGGTTTGCTCTTGAGAGCAAGCCAGGCCAGGCTGCCTGGATCCCCGTGCCGTGGCCGATGCTGGGAAAGCGGGATTGCTTGCGAGCAATCCTGCTCTCCCGGCATGGGCCATGGCGCGTGGGGAAGCCGATGACAGCCGGCCAAGTGCTGCTAGGGTGCTTGGCCGCTTGTCATAGGCCAAAGCCCCACGCCCAGAGCAGCAGCCATTGTTTGCCACTCTGGGCAGAGGCCTCTATGCCCCTTTTGGTTTGCGGTAGGGTTAGCATGTCATCGGGGTTCGGATGACACGCTACACCTACTAGGGTTAGCGTAACCCTACTCCAAACCATGGTTTCGCAGGGTGGTTTAGAAGCCACACCAGGTTAGCTTCTAAAGCACCCTGCAGAGGTCAGACAACAATGGTAAACCTCAATAGGAATTAACCTGCTGAGGTTTACCATGATGTGCGAACCCAGTCATTGTTTGTTCTTGGCTTCCAAGCCTGGTTTGTTTAAACCATGGCTTATCCGTAATGTCTGAACCCAGAATTGTGGCTTATCCCTGGCTTGTTTGTGCTGCTGTTCATCCTGGAACAGAGGCACCCAGCAAGAGCAGCTTGAAAACAAAACCACTGTGAAGGCTGGCAAAATCAGTGGGAGAGAAACAAACCAGAAATAGGGAAAACAAGCCGGTTTGTTTGCTTGTCTGCTGGACAATTCATGGTTAAAGTAACAAACCATGACTACCATAAACCATGGCTTAACATTACGTGCAAACACAGCCATTCATTCTCTCACTGACACACCGACCTGGTTTGCACATAATGCCTACCCTTGGTTTATTTAACCCATGGTTTGATGCCCTACCCAGGGTTAGTCTGGCAGATGACAGAACAAACTGCCATTTGTTTGCTGAGTCCATCAGTTGTTTGTTTCCCTCCTCCTTCACCCACTCCCTCCTTGTATCCCAAATGCCTTTGCGGCACTGCTAGTGTTGGCATGTAGAGCAACTGGTTGTTGTTGTTTTTTACCACTTTTGCTCACTGCCTCTGTAGCCTGGCGAAACAACCCATGAACAACCTACAATTCTGGGTTCACATAATGGCAACCCATGGTTTAAAACCCAGAGTTCACAATCCAACAACAAACCATGGGTTCTTTTTCTGGGTTGTTCATGGTTAACGAACTATGGTTTGTTAGCCCAGCTGGGTTTCCACAGCACAACAACCCAGAATTCAACAACCAAATCCACAAGTTAGCATTACGTGCAAACCCAGCCACCCTCTCTTTCAAACCTTTCTAAAGCTCTGATTCAAACCTTTGCTTTCAGATGGAGCAATAAAAAAAAATAATCTGCTGTAGAGAGCACGGTGCTGTTTTAGTGTTACAATACACACTGAACCGTTTGAGGATACTGATAGCCTAATTTATCCTAATGATCTTTCCATGGAGAGCATGATAGGATTTCTTGCCCCCCCCTCCCACCACCCTATCCGCCTCTTGACAATCAGCGGCTCTTTCACCGGGCATTTGACTGCTGGAGCACAGCAGCAACATTTTAGCATTAACTCTGCACTGCTGAATGTGACATTAATTCCTCCTGTCAGATGACGAGCTGTAAAGAGAACCTCTCTCCGCCCCCCACCCCAAGTCTGGTTTTCACACAGTTGACATTTAGCTTGTCAGCTGTACTGCGCACGCCCTCTCTGCTTCACCTGGTGATGGAAGACAGCACTTTGGGGCATAGATAAGGAGGGGGCTGGGTGGGGCAAGAATCTTGACACACAATTCAGAACTTGGGACCCTAATGCCCATCCAGCCCACTGCATGGTGCAGACCACATGAATCTATTGCTCAGCTGGCCATAACAGAGACCTACAACCTTTGGGACACAGGCCCAGTTCCCGCGGCAAGCAGGAGGAACTCTGAGATGTTGGGGGAGAGACAACCCAGAGACAAACCCTGGATTCCTACTCTGGGTTGTCTCTCCCGCAACAACCCAGAGTTCCTGGTTTGCACACAACACTAAACAGGCAAACAATGGAGCATCCCTGGGCTGTTTAGCCCCCGCTGTGTGCAGCAAGAGTGATTAGGAGGCAGGAGCCATTGTGCTCACTCGTTCTCACTCATAGCCGAAGCTCTCTGGGTGGTTTACAACAATTATAAAACACAATAAAATACAATATAAAAATACAAACAATAAAAACATTGGGAAAAAAATTTCACTAGACATTTTAAAAACAATTCTAAAATTACTGAAATAGCTAAGACAAGGTTATAAAAAGTAGACTGGTTAAAAAAGGTGACATGTTTTCGACTTCAGACTCCCATCAGTAACCAGCCAGCATGGCCAATGGTCAGGGATGATGGGAGTTATAGTCCAAAACATCTGGAGGGCACCAGCTTGGGGAAGGCTAAGTTAGTTCACATGATCAAACAGCCTGATCTCAGATAAATAACCTGTAATAACTGTTGCTAATGGCCACGTGTTTGTGCGATTGTTAACTTCGTTTATGCAAATAACACACCAGGAGCCATTCTTAAAGGTGGTCCATGCCACCCTTTGTAGCTTTCATATCAAGACTTTTCCTGGGAAAGGCAGAACAGCCTTTATTAGATTTGTCCTCATTTTTTAATAGCAGTTTCCAGAGCCCACACTAGAAGCAGCATGCAATATCCCTCACACACACACACACACACACGCCCCGCCATAGTTTCAAAAGCAGCTTCCAATGTCGCATGGGACAATGCATAAAACAGAGAGTTCCGTTCTGTATGTGGTCCCACCCAGCCACCCCCAAGCATGTTTCAAAAGTGGCTTGCTAGGTAGGATGGGAGACGAAGGAAACACACAAACTTGAGTTCCGCATGAAACAAGTTGCATGGCACTTCGGATCTTGGCCAGAGCAAGAGTGGTTTCACCCTTTTATGATCTCCATTTAAGGGAGCTGTAAGCCACTCCCTGCTTAGCAATGCTGAGTGGTGGGGAAGCCCCTGAACAGGAGCCAAGGTGTGGACATAGAATCTGCAAATGACCTTTGGCTTGCATATATGGGTGGGGGGGAATCTAAGCCACAAGAAGTGTGTTCAACGAACCAACTCAAGCCTACACATACATTTCAGTTCAGGGAGGAAAGTGCTGGCGATTCCGTAACAGGCAAGTTTTCAGAGATGTCTTAGGTTTCATGGTGTTCCCAGGCAGCCACAAAGCTGCAGTTGTTTAGGAAGATGAAAAGTGCTATACGCTAACCAGAAATATACAAAGAAATTGCTATCATACCCTTTATTACGCTTATACCTTTTTTATGAGAGCTGTTCGGGGTGTGAGGGAAAGGATCACTTTAAATATGGTACAATAGTCCTTGGAGTAAGCCAAGATGACCTTGAGTCTTTCTTTTCTATTCACTGCCTGTATCACTTGTAACTCTGTTTATGCTATTGGGGTACTTGAAAATCCTCTCAATAAAGTTAAAGGTTTTGTTTTCTTTTTTAAACTATTTCCCCCCTTGCAACACTTAAAATAACCCCTCTACTATGTGAATTGCTACAGGGGTCACCCAATGATCATAAGTCCAAGCGCAAGACCGGTTTGCTTTTTTTTACATCGTACAGCACCTAGGCAGTTTCAGTTTGTAATCCTAAACACACATAGGTGGGGGTAAGCCTGGCTGAATTCAGCACGACTTACTTCTGAGTAAACAAGTATAGGGTTCCTCTGTTAAGACACTTTAAGGCAGGCTTCCCCCACCTGGTGCCCTCCAGATGTGTTGGACTGCAACTGCAACTCCCATCCATGATGGGAGTTGCAATCCAACACATCTGGAGGGCACCAGGTTGGGGAAGCCTGCTTTAAAGTAACCCTCAGCGCCATCTGGAGAATAGCTTAGGATGTGCTTTGCCGTGATCATCTCTTTCTGGGGAAGGGCTTACCTCTTGCCTTCCTCCTGACATTCGATGGTGATCCGTCTGGTTGCACTTGGTTGAAAACTCATCCTTTTTCACAATCTGTGTAAATTAACAAAGCGAGATCAGGAGTTACAAGCCATGGTCTTGCTTGAACACAGAGCCACAAACTGACTTAAAATGACGATGGCACAGAAGGTCCAAGAATGCAACTGTTCTTTTAGCATCTGTGGCAGCAGTGGGCAGGTGATCGGAGAAAACAGGCGGCTCACCTGAATATGCCCACTGTGGGGTCCCTTGTGGCCAGTACATACACTCCACCGTGGCACTCCTTCTCTCCATTAAGTGAATCCTGAAGAGGGGCTTGAACCTCATTGGGTCATCCACATGAGGGTCATGAGGGGGCAAGTACATCCAGCCAATGATGAACAAGCCATCAACCTGTCAAGGGCAAGATAAGGAAAGAGTCAATTGCTGCTTGCCTGAGATAAGCTTCTTCCAGAATAGCAGCTCCACCCCAAAGCCTTCTGGGTCAGGGTTACCCATCTTCAAAGCTGGCTAATTGCCTTCTCGAAATGCTGTTCCTGTTCAGCAGCTCACAGTGCATCCTCTTGGAGGGGAAGGGGAGTTCATTTTAGATAGCTTTCAGATGCTTAGTTCTTCCTGCAAAGCAAATGGGGCCCCCCAGGCTCTTTAAGCTATAGAGAGCAGCTGGCCTGATAAGAGAACACATACACAGAGCCTTAAACTAATTAGGTGGAAAGCACCTCAAGTTGACAGTTCTCCTCTCAGCAGGAAGACAACAAAGATCCACACTCCCAAGCTGGCAGTAAGCAATACAGAAGATGCATATTTCTCTCCACTGCAGGAGAGGGACCCAGCATCCTCATCAGGGAAGGCACTTCCGTGGGGGAGGCAGGAAATCCAAATGGCAACTGCTCTTTCCCAGTAATTAACACAGGGCACAACCCACAGCAAAATTCTCTTCCACAAACTGTATTAAAATGAATAGAAACTGGGCAAGACATTCCTGCATGCTTCTGCGACGTCCATTTGTTTCAATGGGGCCTGCACAGGAGAAAAGTATCTGTGGATTGCATCCAATGAGTCAGTTGTGGCTGCCTCCCACTCTGCTGCCCTAAATGCTACCCCAAATCTGCCACCTGAGGCAGCCATCTTACTTGACCTCTTGGCTGGGCCACCTGTCCCACTTCCCCATGTACAACCCTAAAGATGTTCTTGCCCTATCTTAACTTCCACGGGCCTTTAATCATGTGCCAAGCTGTTATCCCTTACTATTGCCCCTTCTTCAACACACAATGAAGCTTAAAACTAATCACTGAAAGCACACAGGGGAAACACACAGCTTTAAGCCACCTCTGGCATCTGCTTAGGCCTGAACCACGCCCCAAACTCTCCAGTGCAAGAAGAAGAAAGGTCACCTCAAGCAGCGCTAAAGAGCACAAGTTCCTGGCATAACGCTCCGTCCAAGCATGTTAGCTTCATGACCAGGAGGCTTCTGTACTCACCACCACGTTCAACAGCCCCCCGTACGGTCCGATGTCTGGTTGCCAGAGGCCCAAGATGTGCCGGTATCGGTGAAGCACTAGAGAGAATTAGAGGAAAAATAGGATATATAAAATATGAAGGAAGGGAAATTCTTGGAAGCAAAGAAGAGCACCAAATGTGTTCGAGAGCTCCTTGCATGGGAGGGAAAGGAGAGCTCTGTGTACAGGGCTCTAAAAACCCTCTACACCCTGCAGCAATTATGCAAATTAAAGTAATATTTTGCATCTATTCAGCTTATTTTGTATAATGTATTCTGCTTCTGCTAATCATGGAGAGGAGTGTTTCCACACTCAAAATCCCACCAGTGGGGCTAAGAGCAATAGGCCAGGGGAGTTTTATTAGGGAAAGGTTAAAAACTCTCTCTGCCAGCACTGCTGCCCTGGGCTAATTAACTCCCCTTCTACGCAGCTTCTTTAAAGGCTCCAGGAGATCCAATCATGGATTTGCAGTGGCATGGCTGTTCTAGTCCTTATTGGGGCACTTCTTGACATTTTACCAGGCATTACCCAATTTCACAGCTAGAAACTAGCTTCTTCTTCTTTTCTTTTTCATTTAAAGAGGTATAGTTTCAGATTCTCAGGATTATGGATTCTGTCCTTAATAATTTGCATATTTTATTCTTCTTTGTGCTTGCATGGAATACACACAGCCCTGCAGTCAATACACAGGGCCCTGAAGAGCTTCACAAGAGGCTCTAGAAGCTCTGCTTGCCCTAATGCCCACAGTGCACCATAAAACTTCACTGTGGACAGAGGTGGGCATATATCCTGCAAGAGCCAGGATGATCCTCAATTTTAGCCCTCCACGCAAAGTGGCATGAACAAATGTGTCACAATGCTATGTGGAGCTAGTGATATGGAGCAGCTAAGGGACTGGGCTCTGAATCAGGAAGTCCCCAGTTCAAATCCTGCCTCTGCCTTATGCAAGCCACCCTCCCCTCTGCAATATTGGGATAACAACACTGGCCTGCTTTATAGGGCTGTTGTGAGGATGACTCAATAATGCATGTGAAATGCTTTGAGCTCAAAAGTGCTACTATATACATGTATTATTATTAATTCAAGAAGCACGGCTCAGACAATTTGCAGATAGAAGCTCCATTGACAACACTGCAGTAAGAAGACATAGATGTGCTGCTGTAGGCAAAGCAGGAAAAGAAATGGAGGAAATGCTTCAGGGTCTAGGGAGCTGGGATTGTACCTGCCCTGGCAGTGGTTCACTTCACACCGCGGTCACACTAGCCTGATTTCTAAAATAAAAAATTATGGGCGAGAGGGGACGGGCCTGCATGAGAATGACAGAACACCAAAATGGGGGTGGGTGGGGGGCATGGGCGATACCCTCTTCCAAGTCCTGACAGGCTTTGGGGGAACAGGATGGGGTGGGGTGGGAGAAAGAAAATTAATATTAAAATGTAAAAGATTGCAAATAAGAGCTTCCCACTACTGCAGCCTCCTTACGGAGCCAACAGGAAAAAAGGGGCAGGCACTTCCAGACAGCTGTAGCTGTGCAGACTGGAAGTGCTGTTTCAAAGCAAAAGATTTAAAACATATGATGTGTCACTGCCATTATTCTGATGAACGCTCCGTTTTGATAGCCTCCTGGCTATGACACTTCTTTTCGTTTTTATTTGGGACTCCTAGACCTGATGGTCTGATTAACTCAAAAAGCTTGCTTCCAGCATCTGGAATATTCACTAATCAAACAGGTAGAACCTCCCTTGCTCAGTCTCTCTTGAAAAGCAACACAGACGCGACATTCTCCTCTGAGGGGGGCTACTGGATAGAGTGAGAACTAACCTCGCTCCTAATTCTTCGCAGGAAGTTCTGACTGAAGAGATAGTGACTGCACATGCACAGTTTTTAATGTCAGGGATAAATCCACAATCACATAGAGGGGGAAAAAAGGGAATGCATCTAATGTGCAGAGTGCCTTCCCTATCCAATAAGCACAGCCCACCCCTACGGCCAGGAACAGGGGCAGCCAAGCAAACGCGAACCTTAGAACTGATACAATTTGCTTGTCTTGCAAAACGCTCTCAAACCAAGTTACTTGCAATCCAAGGTATTACTGTATTTTGGTTTTAAGTTAAACACTGTCCATGGAAGATAGCCACGAAGTCAGAGAAGCATCCCAAAATGCCCACTGCACAACAGAACCTCACCTGCTTCATAGCTTCTCAAGGACCGACTGAAGCAAATATGCTATGGAAAGGTACCGCATGTCCCCACTGAGGCCAGGATGCTGCACCCAGTCCACTTCAGAGGCTTTTGCCAAGGCAAAAGCCAGGCTCCCCTGGGAAGGCATCAGTCCAAGTCTGCTCCCAGCTTCCACACAGTACTTAAGCACATGCCATGAGGTGAAAACCCCGTTGCTCCAGTGGAACAGCTGCAAATTCCCACTACCAAGCATATAACGACGTTGGAAGCTGCCTTATACCCGGTCAGACTATTTGTCCAGCTAGCCCAACATTGGCTAAGGCAGTGGCTCTCCGTGGTCCCAGGCAAAGGTCTTTTTCATCACTGGTTACCCGTTCCTTTTTTTAACTGGAGATGCCAGGGGTCGAACCTGGGAAGTTATGTATGCAAAAACCGCATGTTCTACCGCTGAGCTTTAGTACAATCCAATGGTAGGAATCCCAGTGTACCGATGAAATTCAATTTCCATGTGTTTACCTTTGCAATTAGTGCGGTCAGTGGGGATAAAGGACATAATCCACCAGGAGCTCTTGTGCAAGCCTCAGTGACGTGAATGGGATTTGTGCAAGAGCACACCTGTCCCTTTGCACAGCTCCCGTCCATTTCGATTTTCATGAGAGAGGCTGCCTTAAGAGTCAGTGGATGCAGCTTTCTCCAGCATTGCATTTCCGTGATGAGGAAAGCTAAGCTTGTTGAATTGTTGCCAAATGTGCAGCTCTTACACAAACCAAGACTAAACCACAGATATTTATTCACAGGGTCACTTGGCATTTTGGGGCAAATAAAGCACAGCAGCGTGTAAGCTTCTTGAACAGAAAAATGAAGCATCTGAATAGAATGTGGATTTCTGAATAGCAGTCTGAGAGAGGAGGAGCTCTTTTCATCCACTAGCCAACACCATAAAAGGTTTAGATCCACATTGTCGAAGAACTGCCATTTGTTAGATGCATTTCTTTTCTTTTCTTTTTTAAAGGAGCTGAACATCTATTGGACAGCCTCAAGATCCAAGACTGAGCAAAATAAATGCCCGAGCAGCGAGTCTCAAAAATCCACCAATTTCCACTCAAGCTCAGACAAGAGCTGGAGGATTCAATGTAGAATTCACAGAATTGAGGCAGCTTACTCAGGGCTAGGAACAGGCAGAGTTGCTCCTCAACCACTTTTTCCTTCTGTCCTTTGCACACACAAACAAGAGAGAGGCCGAATTGCTTTTTCTAAGAGCAGGGATGGCCAATGATCAGATTCAGAACTCAAGCCCATGCTTCAGGGACGGCCACTCCGGCTGAGCTAGCAAAACAGCAGCACACTTATACGGGAAGATAAAGTGTTCCTGGCTTCCCACTATAGCTGTCACGATTTCTCACCTTCATTTGCTGCTTTAGAGCACTTCATGTCACTGCTTTATAGCCCCTTGAACCTCCTTTTCAGGTGGCAGAGACTTTCTGTCAGGTAGGAGCTCCTATAGGACCCAAATCAAAGGGGTCGTACCAGGTTAGAGGCAATAGTTCTTTCTGCCGAGTCTCCAGGCATGCACAGAGTGCTTGGGAGAGAGGCAGGCTCATCTCTCATTTGTGCAGGGTGCAGAGATGGTAAGAAACAGCAGGAATCTCTTCCACTGACCCTGGTTGCTTGGAAACTGACGTGAAATTAGACCTCTCAGGAAGGGATCTGTGTGGTGCCTGGTGTCCTGCTCATCACAGGGCAGGGGGCACTTACGAGTGGATTTGCGGATGCCCTGTTCCCAGCAATAACTCAGCATGCAATTCTCTCAGACATCTCCTGACTCAGCACTCATCTTCCTGATGCTTCCTGCAAACCTAGGACTTTCCAGTGTGGTACCTTGTACCACACTGCCAATCATTTGCCTTCCTGGGTCTCATCCATTCCTCCCACCCCGAGTGTTGATATGAAACTCTAAATTTACCTTGTCTTTTCCTGATCCAGTTAAGATGTATGGGCCTATCAAGAACTGCAAAGCTCTATCAAGCGCTACCCACCCTCATGTTTGTACACCCACTCCCCAGCACACCCCAATAGCTCCACCAGACACCCAGAGCTACCTCTCTGTCTTACTGCTTCCTAGCAATGCATTTCTCAGTTACAGTTGACCCCCCCTGACTTGGTACCTAATGCTCTTGGAACACATATCCAGCCCGCAAACAGCCCAGGGAAGCTTTGTTTGCCAGTCGGGAGGTCAGGCAGTCACACTCCATGCTTACACACAGTGCAGAAAGCGTTTGCCAACAAGAGGTACATACGGCAGGTGTAAACATCTCTGTATTCCATGTGCTCGTAGTCGGGAAGGATTTTCATAAAACGCCCTGACTTCACTCGTGGGTTTATACCTGAGCAGACACAGCAGGGTGAGTATGAGAACTTTGGTCCCCCTCTTACCACACCCTCTGACCACCACACACCCATTTTTTCAACCATGGGATGCTGCTGGAGAAGCAGGGGCCTGTTCTGCTGTGTTCTGAAATAAGAGGTGGAGGTGACAAAACTTTGGGTCACAATTTTCTGGAATAAGATTAAGAACTTCCCTTTAAATGAGAACAATCAGGCCCCTTCCCACCACATACCAGCACCTTTTCGAAAGGATGGATGATGCACCCCCAGGCAGACGAAATGGGAAGGGTTCAGGTTGCAAAGTGTGAGCTTGCATAAGAACCAACTCTGCAGAAACGGGATATCAGCTTTATCTTAGCACCAAGTCCATCAAAAGCCTTAAGGTTCTTCAAAATCCTACCAGAGCCACCAGACTTACATACATATATCAGTGGAGTGGGGAGGGGGAGCTGCCCGCCACTAAGCCTGCTCATCATAAAAACTCACACAGACAAAGGAATCATGCAGATCATTTTTGCCTGTATGCTTAAAGAGATGGGGAGGAGAGGCAAACCGGTTCCAAATCTTGACATTTCTGGGATGCACTGAAGTGCTAAATGAACCAAGCTCATTATGCCTTCACAGATAAGCAAGTCAGGGCTGTTGACTTGTAGCCCTGCTCAAGTTAAAGATTCGGTGCAAATTCACTTTCAAAAATGGAACTCAAACAGGAACACGAGCTTGGCACTTACGTTTGGCATACACATCTCGACAGGATACTCCCGTGATCTCCAGCTTCCGCAGGTTCTCGCAGACGCCATATTCTGCAATTAAATAGAGATGATTGTGTCATAAAATATTAACTTGTGCTCTTACGCAATGCCATCTGCTGTCCAGAGACAAGAATGTTAAGCTGCCTTTTCCAATAGAAGCCTTGGGACTTCCACAGAAGAAAGCGCCTGCAAGCGTTCACCGTGGTTTGATCACACTGACACAGGCCTCTAGTCAGTTCTGGAATACAACCAACAAAACAAAACTAACAAAATAAAGGCCACGGTTTCCATATGTTCTTCAGTCTCACCCCAGAAGATATATACGTCGGTTATAATTCCAGAACGTTTTTTTTTAAGTTTAGGCGATCCAGCATCCATTTATTTATGTCTGTTTATTTATTAGGTTTATAAATTGCACCATCTGCCTGCCAGGCACTTGGAGCGATGTACAATAAAAACACTGAAACACATAAAACCATGGAACACAGGAGGAAAAAACCTCATACAATAAAATAAGAGCAGCAATTACAGTTAAGGAGTAGCAAAAGTGTAATACGACATTAAAAGGCCAATGGGGGAAAAAACAGTCTTTACTGCCTGTCTCAAGCAAAATATGGAAGGAGCCAATCTCATCGCCATCATGAGAGGGTTCCACAATCACGGTGCTGCTACCAAAAAGTCCCTGTTTCAAGTACCCATCAAGCTAGCCTCTCTACAAGGTTTTCATAGATTCATAGATCATAGAGCTGGAAGGAGCCTACAAGGCTATTGAGTCCAACCCCCTGCTCAATGCAGGAAACTAGAGGAGGGGTCTCCCATCCAAGTAATAACCAGGCCTGACCCTGCTTAGCTTTCCACGCTCAGACAAGCTGAGCCAGCGTGAGCCACAGGCCTGTGTTTCTGGGACATAACACAGCTTCCAATCATGATCATAAGTTATGGGCACATTCATATAGAAGGACGTGGTCCTTCATTTCCACATCTATAACATGAATGGTATAATTGTGTACTTCACATAGACAAAAAATGCTATAGACCAGACCTGTACAACGTGTGACCCACCAGGGGCTCAATGAACCTCCCATATTTTTGTGCTTGCCTAGAAAACAGAGGAGTGTGTATGGCAATCCCTGACAGGTCACAATACTGAGCTGCATTTGGCTTGGTGGGGTACAAATTGTGCTTTTGACTGGAAGCTTAACAACAGAACTGGAAAAATATTTCATGTTTCCAGCTGACAGAGTCAAAATTCTGCATATCCAGAAGCATCTGTTCCCTCTTCCCCCAGTAATGCAGGACTACTGACCTGCTATGGAACACAGACAAAGCCTAGCCTACTCCTCATACTTGCTAATCAATATGATGGCAACAGACTGTCTTAGTTCACTGTACTGTGTATTGCTGGAAGTTTCCAAATATATATATAAAACCACACACGAAAAATGGCCTTTACTGCAATTTCAAAACGGAGAAGCAATTCTCAGAAGTTAGCTAATAGATCAATTAAAAAAATTGCTGCAACATCCATAGAAACAGGAGTGGGAGGAAATAAATGACAAAACAGAAGGCGCCCAAGCTCAAAACAGATCAGATGCCTGCCTGTTGGTGCCAAGGGAGACACAAGCCATATTTGTTCCAGGCTTTGGATGTATTAGCTAAAACCAGACCAGCTTCCTAGAGCAGAAGATTAAAGCTGTAGCTTTACACTTCCAGCACCTGCCAGATATCAGACACCAAAGAATCATCTGACGCAAAGCTCATCTAGAAAATATCAAGGGGAGGGACTCACAGCAATTTGGCAAATTCTAAGTTAGCGCTGTCATTTCAAAGTTCAGTGTACAAAGTATTTATCTGCACATAAATCTGAAAGATTTTTAAAAACCAAATTACAGTGCATCCCACCAGTTTTCAGTAATATTCTGTGTGTGTGTGTGTGTGTGTGTGTGTGTAGAAAGAGTTTTAGATCTGGGTGCAGGCAGTGACAGTGCCTCTGGTGGGGAGCATTCCTCAGCCACAGCTGGCAGAAGGGGTCAGTAAGGGGGAAGGGGAGTGAAATAGACTACCTCCTATCCAAGTAGTCTATCCCACTCCCTGGTCCTTACTAATCGCACTATAGAAGGGAGTGTTGCAGGGGTTTCCCCATCCATGGGAAAAACCCAACAGAGAGAAAACCCCACTCTGTTAACTCAAGTGCTAAATGTCTGAACTGGGCAGGGGGAAGAAAGTGCAGATAACCCCTAAAAAAATAATTTACCAGCCAAAGAGAAGTCTCATCTCCTATTTGCTCTCCTATCACTGTTCTGTTTCAGTAAGTAACCCATTCAGCTTAAGCTCCATGGAATGGTGTGCTCTTGACTCCTCAGAAGATGGTCAGAGAATTCAAGAAGGCACATCTTGCTGGAAGGAAATACAAGAAGGTTTCTGGCAGGGTCAGGCCTGGTTATTATTTGGATGGGAGACCCCTCCTCTAGTTTCCTGCATTGAGCTGGGGCTTGGACTCGATAGCCTTGTAGGCTCCTTCCAACTCTATGATCTATGAAATCTATGAAAGGGGAAAAACTCCTAAGCAAGGAGGGATCTGCTGGGAAAGAGGCCTGCGCATGTTTCGCTAACCATTCCTAGGGTGGCTTGACACATGTTAGATCCATCCTTGTGACATTTTTGTAATGAATTAAAAAACAGTTCAAAATGCTGGCATTAATTACAAAACCCATCACAGCGCCTCTTCCTGTATATTCCTACCCTGAGCTGTGAGATCATCATGAGAGGCCCTGCTCTGTGGGCCATTCTACGCAGGTGGCTACTTAGGAGCAGGTCTTTTCAGTAGTAGCCTCCCAAAGTTATGGAATACTCGCCCCAGAGAGGTCCTCCTGGCACCTACTTTGTTATCTTTTCAGTGCCAGCCAGGCAAAGACCTTTTTATTCTCTCAGGCCTTTTATTCATCTGTATATTACTGCTGCTATACTGTGTTTTTCAGTACTTTTATCTTTGATATTTTTAGAACTTCTTATGGTGTCTGTTTTAGCCTCAGCTGCTTTTAATTGATTGTTCTATTATGCTGCTTGTGTTTTTATGTGGATTTTGGATTGTATTTGTGTTTTTATGTATATCATCCTGAAAGCTATTAGCTACAGGGCAACCAATAAATCTCAAAAAGAACTTGACAGTGCAAAAGAGAATGGGAATCTGTAATGAAATATCACCTGGTCAGTTATTAACCCCAGCTTGGAATATTCCCTATTTTATTTGTACCAATATGACATGTGAAAGTTTGTCCTGCTGTCACTGCAACAGCAAGTGTATACCACATTATTCATAGCAGGAACATTCTATGCCTGGAAACGAGGAGGCAGCATGAGAGCACCACTGTAGTGCAGTGACTAGAGTTTTGGATTTTGGCCAGAGAGAGAGAGTGCAGGGTTCAAATCTTCCTGAGCTCCTTTTGAAGACAAAAACACAATTAAATAAATAAGAGAAAACAGCAACGCTGTAGGCCTTTTCTAGCAGGAAGGGACATAACTTCCTGTTACAAGGCAAGACTGTTCTCTACCCTCCTGGGCCACAAACTGAAACCCATTGCATGTGATCAGTTCAGACCTCTGGCAAGAGGGATCTGTCCCTTCCAAGGCAGTCCACTGGGCAGGAAGGAAGAGGGAGAGAAAGAAAGGGGGGGGCAAGAGAGAGAACAGAATGGCAGAAAGAGAACAGGGGCAACCTGCCCACTTTTGACTCTGGCCCAGCCCCACCACTGGCTTCAGCCCCGCCCATCACCACGTGGCCCCTGAAAGGATCACCTGCAAGGGGACGTGGCCCTTAACAGGAAAAAGGTTGCTCACCCTTGCTGTAAGGGGATGTCACTGCTAGTCTGACCTGGGGGAAATTATTTGTGGGCAGACTAAACAGACCAAGAGTATAAGCAAAACACCCTGTTACACATTGGTTTATGAATTCTATTGTCTCAATCTAGTGCCCTGTGTGTGTCCTGAGGTCCTACACTGGAGCACTTCACTATTCATTACAGGGAGAGGGCCAGGCCTTGCACACAGGATGTCCCCTTCATTTCAATGAATGGCAAAGTCCTAGTGGGCAGGGGAAGAACAGATTGCTGGACTGCAGCTTAATACCAATACCATCAGGCACCCCTGTCTAACATTCTGAAGCAGCGGGAGGCAACCTGGTGCTCTCCAGATGCTGTGAACTACAACTCCCGTGAGCCCCAGCCAGCATGGCCAATGGTCAGGGATTATGGGAGCAGTAGTCCAAAACATCTGGAGGCCACCAGGTTGCCTGCCCCTGTTCTAAAGTGACAGGAAACTGCAAATTGTTTGTCAGCTGTTAGCGGCCTCCGTTGATCTTGAGCCAACTTTCAGATTGCCAGGAGGGCTGAGGGTCACACACCAGTACTTTCTTCTTTTAAAGACAAAAGGTCGGAACAGTTAGCATTTAACAAACAAACAAACGGCTTGGGGATTGTTGATTAATCAAGGTAAGTCAAGCAACAAGCAGAAGGGAGACTTGCTAATTCAGTTGCAGCAGCCCAGGAAACAGTCATCATCACCTATTTATAGCTTTGCATGAAAGCGAATTGCAACCCTTGCCTTGGCAAAGTCATGGTTCAGAGAGAAGCTGTGTATTCCAAAGCTTATCCCAAAGTAAAAGGGCATCAGCCCCCCCCCCGGGGGGGGGGCAGCTGAAAGGGTAACACAGCTTGCTAATATTTACCCACAGACACCCCAGACAGTGCCAGACTGAGAGGGCCACTATGGTCCAGCTGCCCATGTGTAGCATAACTCTTGACAAGGAAGAGCAGGGCTGTCTTGGGCAAAACTTTCCTCTCAGACTCCACCCAGGAATGGCAAATGCTCTTACAACAAAGTTTTTGCTGAGCTCAAAGGGCTATTAAAGAACTCTGAGAAGTGCTCCAGAGTTTAATAACGCAGTAATCTATGGATAGATAGATAGATAGATAAAGGGAACAATCCTATGGCCCCTAGACAGCGTCTCAGGGGCCATAGGATAGTTTGGATTCCCAGATCTGAGGTTGGAGACAGCGCGCCGAGACCTCGGAGCTGGGAATCGGAGCTCTGCTCCCCCGCCCCCTGGCAGCCGGTGCGGAAAGAACCAGGCCGGCTGCTCTCTGCGGCCAGGAAGGCAACCTCAGGGAGGGTGCAAAGGGGGTGTTTCGAGGGCCGGGGAGGAGACTAGAGAGGCTAGGATACGAGGTATCCTGCAGCCACTCCAGCCTCCTTCCCTCCCCCTCTGAGACATGCAAAGCAGGGGGCCCACCACTGAGCTATGGCCTCTCCCCAGATGCAGCGCTACAACCGTGAACTGGATTCTGTAGTGCAGTGTTCTCCAACCTTGGGTCCCCAGATGTTTTTGGCCTACAACTCCCAGCATGCCCCAGCCAGCGTAGCTGGCTGGGGCATGCTGGGAGTTGTAGGCCAAAAACATCTGGGGACCCAAGGTTGGAGAACACTGGCCTACTCCATGGGTGTTGAATGTCAGGCATGTGAGCGAATTGCCTATGTACACCATGCGCTGGGGAACATGGGCGGCAGGGTGCTGTTGCACTCCTGTCCTGTTTGTGGGCTTCCCGTGGGCAGCTGGCTGGCCACTGTGTGAACAGAATGCTGGACTAGGTGGACCCGTGGTCTCATCCAGCCTCAGGGCTCTTCCTATGTTCTTGTGATGAAGCTAAGCAGGTCTGAGTCTGGTCAGTGCTGGAATGGAAGATTGCTTGGCCAACTCCATGTGCGCCACCTTGAGTTCTATCATGAACGGCCGGGGGGGGGGCAGTGGAAGGTGGCGTGGCCATCTGGGGAATCCCAGCAGGCCAGATTCGCTCACATGCCTGACGTTCAACACCCATGGAGTAGGCCAGAGTTCTCCAACCTTGGGTCCCCAGATGTTTTTGGCCTACAACTCCCAGCATGTCAGGAGTGAAGGTTGGAGAACACTGCTCTAGTGCATTCCCGGAAATTCATTAGAAGCAGAAGTAGTCTGACTCCGTGACGTGTTGCAGCTACCGAACCACTCACCACCATAACACAGTCAGCAATGCAATGTGCTATTTGGAGTGGGCATAAGAGGGTCAAATTACAGCCTCTGTGGCTAATATAATGGGTTGGTCCATTCCACATTCAAATATGTATTCCTTAAATGAAAATAAAGCAAGCAAGTGCCACAAGACAGAGACTGTCTGCCTCCAGCACCTTGCAGGCCACTAACAAAAACAACAACAACTGCCATCCCACGGCCCAGCATTTCCACTCAGATTTCAACCCAAACCAGAAATTAAAAAAAGAAAAGAAAAAGAAATAACTGCAGTCCCTGGTTTGCTTATGATAGCTTAATTTGCTACTTTCTTGAATAAAGAGAAAGGCTGTTTATAGTCTTAAGAAGATAAGATTAATAGGAATATTTTAAAAGATTTTAGAAAGAAGAGGGGAAAACAGTACACTGTATCCATCCCCCCCCCCCCCCGCCATCCCGGTCCTACCAGGTCATCAGATAACAAGCTGCCTTGGGATGCCGGACAATCGATGCTTAGATAGCCCATCTTATGGCAGGGAATTAAATGGCCCAGTAAATACTTTCTATTGTTGAACAGAGCTTTCTAAACAAGTTAGAGCACTAGAGAGGTCTGCTGGTACAACTGCCATGACAGTCAATAGCCCAAGGAGAGACACCCCAATTTTGTTCCCCTCCCCATGCGCAGTAACTCTGATAGACTAAGATGGCGTTTGTCCAAAATCATCCCAGCAAAGAAGATTGCAGCAGTTTGAGGCTACATGATGTAAAACCCATTTAAATTAAGGAGTAGTCCAAGCCTCGCCCTATCCACAAGGATGACTCAATGTTGGCAACTATCCCCAAACGGAGCTATCACACAAATTAGAAGTTAGCCCTTGCAGCTGAAGGCAGCGTCCTTAATGCTCCCAAAGACTCCAGTTCGGACAAGCACAGACACTGGCTGCACTCAGATGTCCAGTCCCAAAGTTTGCCCTGGCAGGGTCCAAAATGCATGATTTCATAGCAGGAAACAGATGCAGCTACCACTGGCTTGTAGGAGAGAGGAGATGGGCTCTCAATAAAGGACCACAGAGCATGGATCCAACTGCAACACTGGAGGGGAAAGCAAGCCATAGAATGTGACCTCGCTAGGAAATGTTCCATAGGGCCCAGATGGCAAGGGGGAGGTGCTCCCCCAAATCATATTACATTTATTGTGTTTGGGATTTCCAATTCAGCGGCACAGGAACAGGATGGAAGAATGATACCCAGGGGTGTTGCTTGGCACTTGAAAGATTCAGGGCCTAGGCCCAAGGACAAAAATCTGCATAAAATGTGCCTATGCCAATTTATATCTATATATGCAAATGTAGAAATAATTACTAGGATTTATTTAAATTTCACAGGAGGCAAAGCCAGCCAATTGATTTCTCATCAAAATCATCTCAAATCAAGTAAATTCTTCAGTTAATTTGCACCCGGACCCAGATCATCCTAAACCAATGGATTTTTTTCCCTGAACTAAATTGCCATGCAGGGAAATATTTTTGGGGGTGTTGCAGTATGTGGGAATGGGGAGTTACTGTTTTCCTCCCCAGCTGCAACCCCCCCCCCTGAAAATTGCCCCCTGCACAGCAATTAAGCTGGAAAAGACACCCTCCGTTGGCACCAATGGACACTCGGGGCTCTGTGGAAAGATTCAGGGCTGGGTCCCAATGGGTCCATGCCTAGCACTAGCAGTGCCCCTGTTGACACCGATCACCAATATTCAATGCGCTCTTCACACAAGCTTCACCCCATTCCCTGCACGATGAATGTCATCTTGGGCATTTTGTGTGTCAGCAGTGTTATCTTTCCTACAGTTGCCCTACAATGATCCCATCATGTCTTCACACTAAGAACAGTAGTGCCCTTCATCCCAAGGGTCAGAGTGAAGAAACCGAGGCAGTGAAACTACTAAGGAAAGTACCCTCCATGCCTGGGATGTTCCCTCTCACTCAAATACCAAGCTAAGCCCTGTGGATAATCATGTTATAAAACTGATTGGATGGTCCCTTTCACACATTTATAGTTTGCCACCAGCTTGCACAACTTGTAATCCACCAAGCCAAATGCAGCTCAGACAGAGGCTCAATCAGCCTCCAGTTTTTGCTGCCTAGGATGACAAAAATTGGGAGAGACGTTCAAGCACATGGTTGCTGGGATGTTCTTGGCTTGATGGGTCACAGTTGTGAAAATTGGTTTATGCAACTAGTTTGTAATCTTATGTGTACTTAAACCTCATAATAAGATTGCCAGCATACGGAATGAATAATTAGAAGCAGTTTTTAAGAGGGCTGATGATAGATTTTACTCCTACGTCAAGTTCTCTTTCAGCATTCTTTTACTAGTACTTTCTCCAGAACTACAATTCTGCAGTCTAACTCTTGTTCCTCAAATGGCAAGCTGGACACAGCAGAACCCTCCTCCGTTTACCACCTAGAGCTCTTGTCTTGAGGCCTGAGCTTCCTGTTTGACTACTTCCTCAAAAGGCCCTTTTTTAAAAATGGCCTCTCCTGAACTACCCAAGTCTTGTCTTACCTATACTTCCACTGAAACTCCACTACCCCACCTTGATTCGTCCTTGCCTGCCCTCTCTGCTCTGGTCTAATGTAGGCTGTCCATTCTTGAGGGAGGCCCCACGCTGTGTCCAGCACACCATTTGCAGGTGGAACTAACTGTTTACTAGGAGTAGAATTAAAGGGCTGGAAGAGACCAGGAATTAATGAAGTCCAATCTCCTGTGTCAAAGCAGAATCCTCTACACATCAGCACCATGCCCCGCAAACAGAATGCCAGAAGCAGAGAGGAAGAGAGAACAAGGTGCAGCGCACAACAGAAATTTCCAAATGGCTCAAGTAGTAAGCCAAACCACATGTTGCAAGGAAATATGAAAAGGAGCATAAGCATGCTATATCCTTGCTTTTCATGGACTTTGTCCTCCCCTTTGAAGACCAGATCCCTTCCCCCTTTGGAAGTACAGTACCAGATCACACTCTGTTCTCTAAGGTGAAATTGTTGTGCTTCCTCCTTCTTTTGCTTTAAAACCTTGCCCTTCACCCCTCTGAGACAGACTGTCATAAACCTGCATGACACAGCTGGGAATGAATTCAAGCCAATTCGGGTGGTCACCCCCAGCCTCCAGTTATGTCATATGCAAGTCTATTCACCCAACTTAACTCCTCAGCTCCGCAGTCTTCTTGCTCCTTTCCCCATTTCTGCAACACTCATCATGTTGAGGTAGAGGAAAAATATTTCAAGTTCTGTTGCATCTAAGGATAAAAGTTCACAGTGCAATTGGCATTAGTCTTGAAGGTAACCACAGGCCTCTGTCTTTCAAGCAGTTTTCAAATACTCTGCCTCTAATTTCTAGGTCATCAGATGCCATGAATTTTAAGTGGGTCTTCCTAGGTAGGGCCAGACCCTTTCTTTTAGAACACCTTTTTGTCTATAATAAGAACTTCCAGAAGAAGTAGACATGTTTGTTGTTTTTGCTGCAACACATTAATTGCAGCAAAAGCTTTCATAAGCATAAGCTCTTCATCTAATTAAGTGGTCCTCTTCCATGAAAGCTTTTGCCACAATTAATCTGTTTTATCTTTATTCTTCTTTGTTTTTGCCTGGAGGACATTTTAGTGACCTGCCACTACACCCCACAGTATCCTTTTCTCCTTGCACAATTTACCTTGTCCACACTCTCCTTGGAGAGGGATGAAGCCAGGACTGGAGAAATGCGCTCCCCAAACCTACCTCACAGATGGTCTTCAACTCCCTGCAATCCCTGCCTTGTCTTCTTACAACTACTAGAGGCATTACATCCTTCTTTTAATCTGCACCTCAGACATCTTCCATCCAACCTTTCCCTGTTGTTACTTCTCTCCCTGCCTGCCTGCCAGCCCATGCCTCAAGTCTCTTCTTTCCAGCCTTGCAGAGCACCAGCTCTACCCATCTCCCTGTGGCCAAGGCCATCAGTAGCCAGTGGTCCATGTGTCCCCCAACATGCAAAAACCTGCCATGCACAGCCATGCTCCAAAGTCCAAAGCCACTTGCACAGGACGAGTCACTATTCATCCTCTACAAGAAGCTTTGGGGCAGAGCTGTGCATGGCATTCAGTAGTGCAGGGGAACAGGCAACCTGATGACCTCTAGATGTTTTGGACTACAACTCCCATCATCCCTCACCACCCGCTTCACTGGCTAGGGCTAATGGCAGTTGCAGTCCAGAAACAGCTGGAGAGCCATACATTACCTATAGCTCTGGTCTAGGCAGGTGTAGGCAATCTGGTGGACTACAACTTCTGTCAGCCCCAGCCAGCATGGCCCATAGTCAGGGCTCATGAGAGTTGGGGTCCAAAACATCTGGAGGGCAGAGGAGCCTGTGGCTCCAATATCAGTGGGGTGGTGTATCCACTCTGGCTTTCAGTCTGAAGTTTAAAGGAGCTACCCATGGTGCTGAACCCTATCCCACAAATAGTCCAGCACCATGGATAGCTCCTTAAAAGTTCAGACTGCTACTCGGAGTGGATACACTGCCTCACTGACACTGGAGCCGCCAGCCTCCGCTGTTGGAGGGCCACTGGGCTCCCCACCCCTGCGGAATCCAGAGTGCGGAGGCCGGAACTGGACTGACTCCGAAGTCTGAGGAGCTTGATCCGGACCGATCCCGGAGTAACGAAAGGGCTCCTGGGCAGGAATGCGTCTTTCTCTCGGCCCCACGACGAGCTTACCTTCCTTGCACCGCCGGCGCCAGATGGTGTCGGTGCGGAGGATGCGTCGGAAGGCGCTGCAGACAAGGGCCAGGCTGGGCAGTTCGGTGCCGGGCAAGGAGCCGAAGATCTGCACCAGCAGTTCCGGGGGCAGCTCGAGCAGGGAGAGCGGGGCCTGGCCGGCGCCCCGCGGGCCGCTCCCGACTAAGGCCGCCCCCTCGATGCGCTCTTCGTCGTCGTCCTCCGCCGCCGCCTCACTACAGCCGCCGCCGCCGCCGCCGCCGCCTCCTTCTTCCGGGTCGGTGTCCGGCTCGCTACTGTCGCCGGCCGCTCCTTTCCGCTGCGCCCCCCGCCGCCGGCAGCCCCGAGCCGGGCCCACCCCGCAGAGCCGCGCGCACACCGCCATCGCCGAGCGCCTCAGCGTCGCTCTCGCCCTCAGAGCGCCGCGACCGCCGGCACGAGCCGGGCCCCGCCCCCCGCGGCCAATCACGGCCTGGCCCCGCCCCGTCGCCTGCCGGGCCCCGCTAATCGGCGGCGCGATAGGGCAGCCTCCTCGCCAGCCGATTGGACGCGGGCTTTCGCCAATCACGGCTGCGTTCCTCCCCCGCCCCTCAGCGCGAGACCCCACAGAAGCGTCCCCGCCTATGCTCTTCTTCTCCCGCCCCGCCCGGCTTCACGTTGTGGGCTGTCAAGTTAGCCACGCCGTACAGGCCTGTTATTGGACCATAAGCCTCCCCTCCTCCTGTATGGCCACGCCCCCGCGGCTTTGACGGATCGACAGCTGAACGGACGGGCCACGCCCACAAACAAACGCATAAACCTCGCCTTCTGTAACCCTGCCTCTTGGCCTTATTTAACCCCTCCTTCTATGCTGCTCAATCATGCGGCTAGTCCTGTCGTTATCAATGGGATTTTCTGCCCGGACAAGGGAAGGGTGAAAAATCTCAGGATGGGTCGTGGTTGAGCGTGGGGAGGAAGAAAGACCCGCACTATAAATAATCTACCCGGGATCATGAGAACCTTTCATTAGTGATCCAGTGCTAGCTTATCTTTGGGGTGGAAACATCGTCATCATCGTTGTTGTTGTTGTTGTTGTTATTATTATTATTATTATTATTTATGCGTCCCTTCCCACCGCAGAAAGCAGTCTCGAAGCGATTTACATATACAAATACAGAAATCCATAGTTCATATAACAAACAAATTCAAAATGGATATAGACCATAATCAGCACGATCATACAAATAAACACCATAAAAAGATAATCTAAAAGCAATACTATACGAAAAGTCGTAACAAATGGTGGTAGTAGGGGGAAGAGGAGGGATTAAAAATCTACCCCGGGGGTAATTAATGTCTCTGCAGCTACCCCACCCCGGAATATGTATAAACTGAGTTCGTTTGCCTTTGCATCACCGATTAATTCTTATTTCTGCGCAGAGCTACGTAGCCCCGTACCAGCCTTCTCCAACTTGGTGCCCTCCAGTTTTGTTTTTTTTAAAGGTACCCGCAATTCTACATGAAGCAATTCTTCCTTTGCAATTGCTCACTGCAAGAAAAAAAGAAAAAAAAAGGTATGTAGACCACGGGTAGCGCTGCATACAGCGCCTATTCGGGCTCTTCCTCGCTGCCTCCCTGCCTTACAAAAGGCCATCGCCGGTTGCCCACCCCGCAGTCTTCCCTTGAGTGGTCGAGGGCAAACTGGGTGTGTAATTGCATTGCGAAGCAGAAATTAAGCGAGTAGAAAAAACTAGGCATGCCCCGTGTGAGGCTCGAACTCACGACCTTCAGATTATGAGACTGACGCGCTGCCTACTGCGCCAACGAGGCTCCTGCCAGAAACCGTTCTACAGAACGTTCTTGATATCCATCCGCACAAATTGTATTTTGCTCGGGAAAACCTTTGTTCTTCGTTAATCGTATGCAGTTTTATCCACCACCCCCCTCCGTTCCAGCCCTTTCCTCCGCGGGATAGAGAAAATATGCTTCACACTTCGCAGCTCTACACTGAAAAGGAACTGCGATTGCAATACGTTTGTTATTTGGAAATCACTATAAAATCTTTGGGGAAAATAATCACTTTTCTCGTACGTTTTCTCGTGAATAATCGGAAAGAGAAAGGGATATATATGGCTCAAGGTTGAAGCATATAAGCCTTTATGCGCTTGATATAGATACATCCAGACCAAATAAAAATAGTTTGTTTAAATATATGTCTACCTTGGAAAGATTCGTTACAAGATTTTTCAGAAATTGACTAGCTAGACAGGCTAAAATGGTGCAAAATGGATTCGATCTGGTTTCTAAAGCGGGTAGAATCATTTGAATAATTTACTGCATAACAGAATATGGAAATCATGTATGTAAACATATATACAACTAAACATAACTCGAAAGGTTTAAATTTATCTCAATGAGAGATAAAATACAAATATATAATCTGGTCTTAAAAATTATACCAGTGTCAGTAAATTTATTTATTTATTTATTATATTTATACCCTGCCTTTTTTCCTGCAAGGAACCCAAGGCGGCTTACATAATCCTCCTCCTCCTCCCCATTTTATCCTCACAACAACCTTGTGAGGTAGGTTAGGCTGAGAGTCAGGAGCCATACATCACACACTATTTATTCATTTAGCTACTTATTTATTGCATTTATATAGGCCACCCAATCACATTGTTCTCTGGGTGACTCTCATCTTAAAATGATGAAATACAGTATTAACATAAAGTATCACACAGCAATAAATTCCAGTATTAAAATGTCCATGGGAGACAGCAATGAAACCAGTTTTAATACATGACTAAAAATATACAGCATATAAACCGTATATAAGATACCATGCAGTGCAATCCTATGTATGTTTACTTGAAAGATCCACCGTGTTCAAGGGGGCTTATTCTCAACTAAAGGCGCGCAAACCTATGCAAGGTTAGGCAGAAAAAAGGCCTACAACTCCCAGCATACCCCAGCCAGCTGGCTACGGCATGCTGGGAGTTGTAGGCCTTTTTTTCTGTCTAAACTTGTAAGGCTGAAATCCTATACAGACTTACTTGGGAGCATGTCTCCTTGAATGGGACTTACTTCTGAGTACACATGTGTAGGATTGCACTGGAAGTATGCAGAGGATTTCAAACATAGAAAATACTTAATACTGCAATGCTGTGCACACATACCTGGGAGTAAGTCCTATTGAACTCAATGGGACTTGCTTCTGAAGTTCTGAGTAAACACAGATACAATTGCACTGCATGATGGCTGGTGTGATCTAGTGGCATAGAGCACAGGACCTGGGAGCCAGGAATCTATGAGCCAATGAGTCACCACCGTTCTGACTGAAAGCATTTTAAAAAATCAATAACCATTAAAGATTTATGACATGGGAGACAGTCATCATCACTTTCACCCCCTCACGAGGGACGGTTACCCATTTGCACTATGGGACTGCATTCGGAGACACTGTGACGCTCATTGATCCTCCCATGCAACTGAGCTGGACTGAGGCAGAGGCTCCCAGTTCTCAGCCTGAAGGATGCTCAGTTCCTCAAATCGCACAAAGGAGTTCACCAAGAAATATTCAACCGTATACTCAGACGTATTCTTAGTTCTGGATATTTCCTGTGAATTATGATCTGTATTTTCTTTTTATGACCAAACTAAAACCTGTTAATGAAGTGGTTGGTCAGTTCCTTGGCTGCCAAGCCCCTTACCAGTTCAGTATATTCTGGTAAAGTTCTGGTCACCACACCAGAAGGATATTGCAAAAAGGATATTGTAGAGTTGGAAAAAGTGCAGCCGAGGGCAACCCAAATGACCAAGGGTCTGGAGCAATTCCCCTACGAGGAAAGGTTACACCATCTGGGACTGTTTAGCTTAGAAAAAAGGCGAGTAAGAATAGAGGTGTACAGACTATACACCATGATAGAGGGGTACAGAATAATGCATGGTGTGGAGAAAGTGGACAGGGAGACATTTTTCTCCCTCTCTCATAATACTAGAACCCAATGGGGTCATCCCACGAAGCTGATTGGTGGGAGATTCAGGACAGATCAAAGGAAGGACTTCTTCACACAGTGCCTAGTTAAACTACAGAATCAGCTACCACAAGATGTCAAGTACAGTCAGTCAGGCGATCACTCAGTGACCGAGTAAGATTGTCTTCCAGGATAAAAATAAACTAAATAAAAAATGTAGTGATGGCCACCACCTTGGATAGATTAAAAGGGGATTAGACAAATTCATGGAGGATTTGTATTTTTGTTTTTTTGCAGGCCACTCCTTCCAACTAGCCATTGTCCAATGAGATCCATATGGCCAGGGGGAATTCTACTGGTGATGAAGTGGATGATTGGCCACATTAGAATGCAAGGATGTCACACTTGTAGTGTCCCTATAATTCTATGATGATGCAGTTACAGGAAATACTTGGCTCTGAGTAATCAGTAATTACATGTCTGCTGATCTGCCGTTGACCGTGATCATTTATGGCTCCCTTCTTAGGCATAAATGCAACAAAAGGCGATATTCTAAAGATGACAAAGAGCCTTGTGATACCTTAAAGACTAACAAATGTATGTTGGCATAAGCTTTCATGGACACTGTCCACTTCATCAGATGCATGAAGTGTTAATCTCAAATTGGCAGATTTATATACACATGCTGCGGGCGGATGTAAACTGTGTTGTCAGAGGGAACTGAAATACAGGAAGTACAGTACAGGCAGTGATCATTATCTTAACAGTTGCCATTCACAATACATTGTTGGGTGATAACACAGGCATCATTGCAATGGTGAGCCAATTAATATATTTATTATTATTATTATTATTATTATTATTATTATTATTGTTGTGGAGAAAGCCAACCTAAAACCCCTTTCTGACACACACACACTCACCAAGGTGGGGGGAAGGAGACCCAGCGGGGGAGGAGACAGCCAGTCTCCACAGAGACCAACGGGGACAAACAACATCTGCATAGAATCACCCCAGGGGGGAAGGCAGGAAGCATCCCCAGGTTCGTCAATGCTCTCGTATATCAGCCCCATCTACATAAGACTTGAATACCTTGCCAGAGCAGACACTTCGGCACCCATAAGAAAGGACCATTCAACACCACAGGATGGGACCATTAAGCAAGTGGCTTCAAAGGGACCCCACTCCACAGGGGGAAGGCGTCACCCCACCTGAACCAAAAGGCCGCCCCTCAGGGAGGGTGGCAACCCACCTGATTGGCAACCCACCTGATTACGGAGGGAGGGGCTACCTGAAACCCAAGGTATAAAACACCCTGCGCAAGGGAACTGAGTTGTTGGACCTGATCAGCAATCTTGCCCCATGCTTGGGGTAAGGGAACGAAGGATCGGCAACCCCCGGTAGCAGAACCCGGCGCGCTCCAGCTAGCTGAAATCACTGGCTGCTTGGGTTGACTGGATCCCCGGGAAACCAAGCTAAAATCACTCACAAGCCGCTTGGGTAGACCGGACCTTCGCCGGGAACCCAGCTAGCCGCTTGGGTAGACCGGACCTCCGCCGGGAACCCAGCTAGCAGCGTGCGGTTGACCGGGCTTCTGCTGGAGCCCGAGCTGAACTAACTAGCTGAGAGCCCTGAAATCACGGTGTCCTTGAGACCTCTTGCTTGCTACTTTGTACCGTACTGATAAGCTGTATTGCTGGCGTGTGTCTGGGTTTGTGAAGGTAATTTTGTAAATAAACTTGTTTTATAAAAGATACTTTTGTGGCTATAAGTTATCCCTTTGTTCTGGGCTAAGGGTGATAGTCGCTGGGGACCTCGGAGAAGGCCCGCCCCAGGACTCGCTACCCCCTTAGCATTGAACCCGCGCAGAAGACCAGGTTGTCGGTCTTCCACTATTATTATTATTATTATTATTATTATTTTTAAAGACCTTGTCTTGTGGTTTGAACAACAAAGCTGTCTTTCTGTTTAAAATCACACTCCATATATTAATTGGCTCTCATTGCAATGCTGTGTGTTATTACCCAACAACAGGACTCTTTGGGTGCAATCCTATGCTGGCTGGGGAATGCTGGGAGTTGTAGGACTTTTTTTTGTCTAAATGTGCATAGGATTGCACAGTTGTTTTTGCTGGACTAACAAGGCCACCTCTCTGGATATTCTAAAGAGGTCATGTTAACACAAACATACAAAAAAGACTCTTGTGACACCTTTAAAATTTTGTTGTTGTAACAGATAGAGAGATTTTTGTCCTCTCATAATGCTACTAGCAACCTTGGGGCCATGGAATGAAGTTGAATAGTGAAGTTGAATTTCCCTTTGAAGTTTCTTTGCTCTACAGTGGCCACTTTAAGGTCAGTGTCAGAGTGGAGATCAGAGCAAGAGATCGCTGAGTTAGAATTCATCAACAGGTTCAATTCTATCACCAGAGGCTTGAATCAGGATAAAGGTTTTTTAAAATTTTATAATCACACAACATGTGTTAACTTTATTGTATGCCTGCAAAACATGGACTATCTAAGAAGAGTCCTGCTGGATCAGACTGAAGGCCTCTCTAGAGTCTCTGGCGGGCGTGAGCGGGGCCGATTTCGGTCTTGTCTTGCAAGACCTTGCTCGTTTATCAAGTCAACATTTTTTTTTTAATTTTTTTTTTTTTTTTGCTTTTCTTGCAAAACGCTCTCAGACCAAGTTACTTGCAATCGAAGGTATTACTGTACTGTGAAATTCCTGTAGTCTATTAGTTCGGCTCCATTAAACTCTTTTGAAACTGACTAGCTTGCGGCTTCCCTGTTTCTGAGGGGATTCCTTGTCAACCTCACTGGCAGCTAAAAGTAAAGGTTTTGACAGCCGCGTACAGGGCACGACTTCGGTGCCCGTTAACAACGGACCAGGTTCGGTCTGCCACACTTCTCCTCCATGAATTTGTCCAATCCCCCTTTAAAGCTCTCCAAACTGGTGGCCATCACTACGATCTTGTGGAATGCCATAGTTTAACTCAGCACTGTGTGACGAGGTCCTTCCTTTTACCTGTCCTGAATCTCCCACCAATCAGCTTCATGGGATGACCCCCATTGGGTTCTATTATTATGAGAGGGGGAGAAAAATGTCACCCTATCCCATTTCTCCACACCCCACATAATTCTGTACACCTCTATCATGTCTCCATTACTTCAGCTAAGATTAAAAAAAAAAATGGGTCAGGGCCACAGGGCCAATTAAAGTGGCATCCCGTGAACAAGAAGACCTGTCCCCCTAATCTGAGATGTGTTACACACATTGGACTGGGGGGTGGGAGGGCAGGAAAGCACTCTGCACATGCTCAGAATATGTTCCCTCTTCTTTATTATGCCTTGTTGTAGTCCACATTCCTAGCTTTTTAAATTTGGCTCCGATGAAGGCCTGGTGGTGATGGGTGACTATAAGGCAGTATTATAAGCGTGTGCGGGAGGGAGGGCGAGCGAGCGGGCGATGGACGTCTTTCTCCTGCGTAGAGACTGCGGCGAGGCCCGGCGCTAAGCCCAGGCCTTCCTCCCGGGAGGGTTACCAGGGCAACCGCGGCGCTGGGCGCGCCTGCGTTTGTGCGCGCTGAGGTCACTTGATCGGCACCTCAATTCCCGCCCCTCTCTGTCTTGCCTGCGCAGGCGCGCTAGCGTCACGGACGTCAGTGGCTACCCCTTCCCTCGTCTCTCTCTCCCTCCTCCTCCTCCTCCTCTCGCTGGAGTTTTCGGGCATCCCTCCGCCGCGCACGCGCAGTAGCGCGCGACGAAGCGGCTGAGGGGAGGGGGAAGAGGAGGAGGAGGAGGGACGACGAACGACTGCGGCGACGAATGCCGCCCAGCCTTCCTTCCCTGTGACGCAAGACGCTCAGGGGAGGCGGGGCGACGTGGGTCAGCTGACCGCGGACGGAGGTTGTTGTGGATGGTCCGCGCCGCTGAGCAGGAAGAGACACGGAGGAGCCCGTCGCCGTCGAGATGCCCTCGGAGAAGAGCTTCAAGCAGCGGCGCACCTTCGGTGGGGGAGGGTCTGCGCGCGTACCCCGGATGTGGGGGGAGGGGGTCCTCGGTGGGAGGGAGAGCTGGGTCCCCTTGTGGGGCTGTGAGGGGAGATGCTAGGCCAGCTTTCCACCCCGCCAGCGCTCTCCCGGGATGTTGGACGACAACTCCCAGCATCCCCAGGCAGCTGTTGGGGATGCTGGGAGTTGTCGTCCAACACCCCTGGAGGGCGCCTGGGTGGGGGAAGGGGGTGCTAGGCCCAGGATGTGCGGGGGGGGGGCGCGACGACCTGAAGGGCCATCAAGCAAGCATCTCTGAGGTGCATTTTTGGGGAGGGTGTGTGGGTTGGCTCCCTGTGGGGGTTCTTCAGCAGGAAGGGGGCTCGGGCTGAGTCGGGGGGGGGGGTATGTGAAGAGAGGCCATGGTAGTGTCTCTGAAGTGCTGTGTTGTGCTGGGTTTTTGCTTGTGGGGAGAGAATTGACTACTTTTGTGGGGGTGTCCTCAGTAGTACAGAGAGGGAAGAGCTACCAGAAGGGGAAATTTCCGCAAGGAAGGGGGCTTTGTATGATGCGTGTGGTTGGGTATGGAGGGGAAAGAAAGGGGGTCTCTGGCCAGGCGAAGGGTAGGCCCAGGGGAAGGAAAAGTAGAAGGAACTCGCCCACCCGCAGCCCCATTGCCAGGGAACGAGCCTGACTTCCTCTTCCCTCTACTTTGTCTTTTATTTGTCAAGAATCTCAATGATGGAAGGGTCTTGATATGTTATTGCGTTCTTCTCATTGGTTGTCAGCATTAGAGTTCTAGGGAGAAGGGTTTTAGAAGCATTAGGGTTTTAGGGACAAGACAAAGTTCTGTTGTTGTTGTCATCGTCGTCGTGATCTGACTGAGATGAGATGGAAGCCTGTAGCTTACGCTGGCTCAGCTTGTCTGAGTGTGGAAAGCTAAGCAGGGTCAGGCCTGGTTATTACTTGGATGGGACACCTCTCCTCTAGTTTCCTGCATTGAGCAGGGGGTTGGACTCAATAGCCTTGTAGGCCCCTTCCAACTCTATAAGATTTATGAAATCATCATCATCATCCAGTCTTGGTTCTTGGGAAGAATGATATGAGGTTCCATGATTCTCTCTCCGCGCCCCCCCCCCCAACTGCTTGGGAGTGTAGACAGGCTCCCCTGCCACCATCAACCCCCCCCCCCCATTCCAAATGCCTCTCTCAGTAGTTATGAAAGCACAAGGTTGAAGACTGGCATTAAGGCCAGCCCACAAGGCATGGGCTTGTGCGGTTGTGGGAACATACAGCCCTGTTTTTGTGTCTGCTTGCTTTCGTGGAGTTCAAGAGCCAGAGGAGGAGTAAACAGGCCCTGGTGCCAATCTCTTCCTCCCTGGCTTGCAAGGCATTGTGGTGTAGCTGGCACTGTGCCTGTTCTGATTCCACTCCCCCTTTTTTATAGGACTTATGGGGCCTGTCTTTTGTTTATCACTTGTCAAGGCAGTAAAGATGAGCACTGGATGTCTTGACTGGTTGATATGTGCTGTGGTAAAGCATTAGTCTATGCTGAATGCCATAGGTCTTGTCATCTGGATCGCTTTTTGTGCGCGCGCGCATGCGCGGTGCTGCAATTTCATTTCTGATTCTCATCTGGGTTGCCTTTCTTTAGAGATGTGGCATTTCTCCATACCTTCTGGAAGATTCTGCTGCCTATCTTTTCCTGGGTACTGCCAGAGCACATACTTCAGTCGTTAATGTTTTGAGCCAAGCCGTTCTTAAGCACTTTAACTGCTCCAATGAGAAAAATCCGTGGACTGCTGTGTCAGTTTGTTGTTGTGAGGAGGCAGAGGGTATTGTTGAATCATTGGGCCACAATTTTCCTAATACTGTTGATGACTAAAACACTCTTTGGAGGGTGACCTTTTCCAGACCTGAGCAAGAAGTTGGAGAAAACATTGGGCAGTTGTTTCCCCACCTCCTCCCTCCAAAGGTTGAGTGACAGGGAGATAAAAATATTTGCTATTGCAAAGACTTGTGAATTGGTTTATCTTGTAGCAGACTCCTTCAGGTTTATCTGCATAATGTGATCAAAGAAGCCTCATGTAACAAGCTCTACTAAGCTTTAGATGTAAAGTTCACCGTAGCTCTTTAAAAGAATACGTTCACCGTAGCTCTTTAAAAGAATACACGAAGACAATCTGGGTGTGTTTTCCTTACCGTTTTTGTTCTGCCTAAACTGGTTTCTGGCTTGCATGCTGGAGGGAAGCAAGAATCATGGCTTTGTTTTGTTGCTGAAAACGAAAGTAAAGGTCACCCTTGCTGTTTGTTTTCCTTTGCAAAGCAGGATTGGGCACTGTCAATCCTATGAGCTTAGTCAGAAAAAAAAAAATCCCAAATGGAAGCTCTTTAGCTTTAATAATATAAGGACAATCAGGTCTATTTAAATTGCTTCAAAGAAGTTAGTATTGTGTTTTTACATAGGACACTTGCTTTTGTTTTTATCTTGCATCTTTTTCATAGGGTACAGTCATGTTTGACTGCTTAGCAGCAAAAAGACATGTTAAATGTTTATTATGACATATATGCTATGAAGTGGACTCTAGTCTACGAAAGCTGCAAAACTTTCTCCATTGATCTGGTGGGGGTACACAGGGTTCTCAAGTGATCCAGGCAATAACCAGCGCTGCTTAGCTTCAGAAAATTTGCTGTACTCTGTGCCTTCAGACCAAAAATATTTCTCAGTTGTAAATCTTCCTGTTACTTTTGTTTAGCACTAGATTCCAAAGCCTAATAGGTATTAAATTAGCTGGGTTTCTGATTTTAAATATAAGCAGTAGAAAAAGTGGAAGAGAAACCATTTAAAATGTGATGTATATCGTGTAGCTTCTATTTTAGAATCACCAATGCAGGGAAATGCAAAAATTGATCTCAGCATCTCTTGTGAGAAGACTTGGCAGCCAGGCTTGTCTAATAAGAGGGATAAAGCCTCCCATGTGAAGTGGAATTGAGGCAAATAATTGGTCTCCTTTAACCAAGACGGCAATGGAAAATCTGAATGAGTTTTGCTCTTGTTGGCTTTCCTTGCTTGCATTTATGTTACTGCAAGGATTAGGGTTTTGTTTTTCCACGACAGGCTCAGATCTCAGCATTATTTCCCCCTCCATAAGGTTATCACTTGTGCTCCCCACCCCTCCCATTAACAAACTCTTACCACAGGTATTAAATTCTGCTAGGCCAGGAGTGGGCAACCCAGGGCCAAAACCAGCCCTCCTGGGGTCCCAATCTGGCCCCCCAGGGTTCTCCAGATGGCCATGTTCCCCATCATTTGGTGGTTTCCTGGCATTCGTGCAGTTTCCCCCCATTCTAAATGGGTTAAATGCCTCTCCTAAGAGTTACTGGCAGGAAGAGCTTTAAGTTACAAGATGCTGGTATATTTTTTGCATTTTTAGCCCTGCCCACCACTGGAATGTGCCCCCCCCCGAACTTTTCTGAAAATGAAATCGGTCCTCTGGCTGAATGAGGTTTTGCACCCCAGAGCTAAGCAGATGGCTAAGCAGTTATCTCTACTAATGTGAACACATCCTTGCATTTAAGCACTAGCCTGGTAGCTATAGGCAAGCATGATGTACGCTGGCTAGGAGAGGTGGAGCGCTCTATCCCTCCTCATGTTTCCAGCACAGAAACCACATGGGCTGCTAGAGGAAGGAAGCCCCCTCAGCTGCACACATCATAGAAATGCATTTCTGTCCCGCCTCTGCCAGCTTCTAGCAGACTAGTAAACTTTTTTGCAGGACTAGTAACTTTCGTGGTCCTATTTATAAGGCTGTGCTATCAAACCCTACTTTGGGTACATTAATGTGGGGTAATTTAAGCTCCTTGTATTCTTGACTACTGTGTATATATATGTTCCAGGGCAATGAAGCCCCAAAGAAAGTAGGATGTTCTACGTAGGTAGATGGTTTTGATATGACAACTGTGTAACACGTTTTCAAACACCCAGATACTATTTTCTTTTTCCACCCTGTAGAACAAAGAGTAGAAGATGTCCGACTTATTCGAGAGCAGCATCCAACAAAGATACCGGTGAGTAGACCTCTGGTTGTGTTGTCTGTGTCATAGTGAGGCTCATTCGAGCAAATCCGCTGGTAAGAAAGAACAAAAATGACTTTTGGGGCTAACAGTTAATCATTTGGATCCATAAGTGGTCAGGACTGGCTGAAGATAGCTTGTCCTGGGTGAAGATTCATTTCTCCCCGCCTCCATCTTATTTTAGAGAAGGCAATTGTTTCTTCCTCCAAGGTTTTCCTAATTGCAGCCTCTTTTTATATATAACAGTTATATATAAGTGAATGGAGGAAAAGGAAGGGTCTGAAATTAGCATACTGTGCCTAGAGGAGGACACCTTTGAGACAACAAGGCCAGGGGACAAGGGAGGAATTTATTCCCCCCCCCCCTTCCCCATTGCGGCTTTTTTCTCTGCTCCACTTAGGTGAGTTTGTTTAGAGAATTTTTATGCCAACCCTCAGTAAAATACAAAAAAACCCAAATCCAGGGTAGTATACAATAAAATGATAAATAACAGAAATATAAAACCATTGCAAGGTAAACTAGCAGAAGCATGATTAAACCCAAAGGAATTCAATAGAATAGCCATATTCAAAACAAGCTTACGCTATGTTCTGAAGGGCCTAGGCAAATAAAATGGTTTTTGCCCAGCACCAAAACAGTGTCAAAGTTGATGCTACGTGGGCCTCCCTCCGGACTCAGGATGTTTGATAGACAGAGTACCACAACTGAAAAGGCCCCTCTTAACGTCTGCCTGGCTTCAGATGACTGGGGAACATACAAGAGGGCTTCTGACAACGGCAAAGTTTGGGCATGTTTGTGTGGTAGAAGGCAGTTCTTGGCTCTCAAGCTGTGAATGGGGACACTCTTGCTATATCGAGTCGTATGGAACACGAGAAATGGAAATGCAGTTGGGGAACATCAGAGCGGAGGGCGATTGCCCCCACAACATAGGCCCTGTCATTCCAAAGATCTGAGGTGTGGGAGAGGAGTTACGTTTATGATAAATGACCTTGGATAAATGATCTTGGAACCCCAATGATTCTAAGAACATAAGACGCTGCCTCATACTGAGTCAGGTCATTGGTCCGTCTAGCCCAGTATTGTGAACACTGACTGCCAGGGTCTTTCGTAGCTCTTCCTGGAGATTCCGGGCATTGGACCTGGGACCTTCTGCATGTAAAGCAGGGGCTCCATGACTGAGCGATGGCCTGCTGCTCTAGGCCTTCTGTTACCAGTGCCGCCTGTGGCCTTGGGCTAGCCCCAAGTGGTTTTGAGTCGACATTGTTATCTGAATTCACAGCTCTCTCTACGCAGAAGGAATTTCAGGTGGGTTCAGCCCCACTTACCCTTGCTTTCATCTCACTGTAGAACTGTCTACATAATTTATTATCCTGGGTGAACAATTCCTGGATATGCTTCCCTCGCTGATCTGTTCCACATCTTGACGTGGGCCAAATGGCCCTTGGCGGCTTACTCTTTGCACAGCTGAATGTGCAAAACAAGCTTCTGATGTGGTAGTTGAGCATGTGAGAAGTAACTGCTGCGAAAGAAGTACGACAAGTGAAGAAGGACTAACTGTGAATTATAGCTGACTTTCTTTGTAGGGAAGGGAAGATCCATGCTCCTAAATGCTACCGTACCTATCTATTGTGCCTAGGATAGCCTTCCCCAACCTGGCGCCCTCCTGGCGTTTTGGACTACAACTCCCAGCATTCCTGACCATGCTGGTCAGGGCTGATGGGAGTTGAGGTCCACATGATCTGGAGGGCAGGTTGGGGGAAGGCTGGTCCAGGAAGTAAGAGTATTCTAGTGATAAAGGAGTGGGACTGGATCACTTAATGGGGAGCTTCCTGGTTCGCTGTGCACCCACTGTGCGTGGAGATGTCACAAACTTGTATTGTTGCACTTGCTTGAGGTAGCAGTCATGCAGGCTGCATATTTTTGGCATTATGTTTGGGTCTTTCTGGTCCCAGAAAACAAGGAAGACCCAAAAGTGGTGCTGAAGATTCCTGGCTCTTGCTATCATGAGACTAGACTTTTCCCTGCATCACATACATCAGTCGTCTATAGGTTTATTAAAAGAGAAGTCCATTGTTTTCAGTACAGTCGATTTCCCAGTAATAATCATCTCTGGTATTTGGTACAGGAGTGTGGGAGCGTGTGGCCCTCCAGATGTTGTTGGACTGCAACTCCCATCAGCCCTAGCCAGCATAGCCAATGGTGAGGGATGATGGGAGTTGCAGTCCAACAGCATCTGAAAGGCTACATGTTCCCCATCCCTGATTCAGGGTGAAAGTAACGGTCCTGGAGGAAAGCCGTTCTAGACAGAAAAATACGCTGCCAAAGTTTATTTTAATTGTCATCCTCTTCCCCACAGCTGCTCTTCTTGTGTTCTGTGATCTGAAAAGTTATTAACTTTGCCACCCCCCCACTCCACAAGCCCCACAGGTTTTCTTTTTCTGGTGGCAGTAATGGCATAATAAAAAGAACAGTGCCTCTAACAGCCCTGAGAGAAATGGAATCTTATCAGCACAAACATCTTTGCAAGTAGCATGTTTAAATTTGTCCTTGTTCCTTGCTTCATTGTGCATCAGCCAGGAAATACTCCAGAATCTTATTACACAGCACGAAAAAAATAAAATGGAGCAGAAACATTTAACTTGAATAGTTTGTTGCATCCATCATGTATCCAGATATCTAAGCTAATTGACTTGCTTTCTGAACGTGCAATGCCTTCTACACAGGGAAGGGGAATTGTTACTTTAAGTAACATCAATTCTTAAATTGGTTGCAGAAGTAGTAGTCTCCTTCATGGCGTAAAAAACAACAGAAGAAAACAGCAACATCCAATTCCATTTTTAAACTTGTCATATGATCTCTCCAGTCATCAATGCTGGCCCATTCTAACTCATGGCAGCTCTCATCAGCTCTACTTGAAATAGGTTTTACATAACCACTTTAACCTCCTTCAGTAGCACCTTTCTACTTGTGATTACTGAACACAGGTTGTCCATTTGGGAGGCGGACCTTCGCCTGCTTGACAGTGAAGGAGAACCATATTATGCTGTAAAACATCAGCGGAGCATTGTTGGACCAAGTACTGTGTTTCCCAGTGCCCGCAACATTTTGTTTACAAGGAATTTCAAATAGGAGTCTTATAGAGGCTGCAGTCATATACACACTTACCTGGAGTAAGTCCCATTGAGCTTACTAGGATTTGCTTCTGAGTAGGCATGCAAAAAATTACACTGTGAATGTCCTATATGTGACGATGACTGATCCATTTGTCTTTGGAAAACCCGTCTTTCAGCAAACTTCTAAGCTGTGACTTGCTTTGTTTTGCCCCCCATCATCTACAAATGATATTCCTTGCCTTGATGGCCTCTTATTGTGACAAGAACCATAGAAGATTTCTAGGTTAAGAAAGCATTTTTGCAGTGCATCTCCAGAAACTCATCCTGTTTCATAGAATCATAGAAAAGTAGAGTTGGAAGGGGCCCATAAGGCCATCGAGTCCAACCCCCCGCTCAATGCAGGAACCCAAGTCAAAGCATCCCCGACAGATGGCTGTCCAGCTGCACCTTGAATGCCTGCAGTGTTTTCCTGACTTCCATACTTTCTACAGTGATTATCTCCTGTGCACCTTGCTATGCACCTGTAATAGTAACCCTAGACACAACTTCTACTGCAGGAGCATCATTCAAATAAAGGAAGCTGTGCAGATCCATGCTTTGTTCAAGGTCTTCACTTTAAATATTGCAAAGACTACCAATTGAAGAACAGGCTTGCAGAAATTGTACTGAGATGGCAGAATTCCACTTCTGAAGTAAAAATAATTATAAGAATTGCAAGAGCTTCTATTCCCTTTGTGCCAATCAGAATGTCTACTTCAAGTTTCCTGTCTATACTGAACAGTTCTAAATTACCTCTATTCTCTTGCTGTTTTTTTCCTCAGGTAATTATTGAAAGGTATAAAGGAGAGAAGCAACTTCCTGTACTGGATAAAACTAAGTTTCTGGTCCCAGATCATGTCAACATGAGTGAACTGATCAAGATTATCAGGTATCTAATCTGTCTGCAGTGCTATAAGGCCTCCAATTCAGAACAGAAATTAGTGATAAGTAGACAGAAAAGGCTTCCAAGTAGTTAACACCTAATGAATAATAATAACCAGGGGTCCACAATTTTTGGCTTGCCTTGATGTTCATGCCAAAAGTTGGGAGTTGCAAGCCGCCCCCAACTTTCTCAATGGAAAGTCTGGGCAGAGAGCATGTGTTGTTGCACAATTCTACCTAAAGGTATCCCACGTGACTTCAAGTGCTGGTGTCCAGTGCTTGCCCCTGCCTATCTTTCCTGCTCCAAAGCAGGCCAGTGGGTGGAGTGGGGTTGCCAGTTTGGCCCTAAATGACTATAGCTCTTCAAGCACTTTGGCCATGCAGCTGCCAAAGCATCCCTGGCCTTTTCCCAAACTTTGGAGTAGGGGTGGTGGCAGAGGTCTTTGGTAGATGATCCCCACCCTCCCAGCTTCAAATTTGGGAGGAAGGCGAGTGGATTTGTTAAAACCTGATGATTATGGGAATTAGGATGGAACTGCTATCTATCTTTTGCCTACCCTTCACAGAAAAGGCAGCCATTGCTGTGTCTCCAAATTTATCTGGAGCATGATTGTGTGGGCTCTATAAAACTGGAGCGAGATGTTAGTAATTGAGTGAACTAGTTGCCTTGCAGCATCATGGACCAACTTATGCTCTAGTCCAGTGGTTCTCAACCTTTTTTGCCCCATGCACCCTTTTCACCATATGCCAGAATGTCATTCCAAGATTGTCTGACTTAATATGTGCCATACAGTAAGGTGTGATGTCCTGTAGATTATGTACAATCTGTAGAATTGTAATTTGTAGAAAGATCAGTATTCCAACAGTTTGAGTCTGTGGTCCAGATCCCCCCCCCCAAACCCTAATATTCCCCCCCTGGGGAATTCCCCCCTGGTTGAGAACCCCTGCTCTAGTCCATTGAAAATCTAAAGCACATGCTTAACATCTTTCTGTCATCTGACTTACATGGTTTTTTTAAACATGTTTGTCATGTCCAGCATTTTTGCCCTTCTGGTTAGACAATGCAGACAGCCTGATCATATTACTGGAGGCTTTTAGAACATGGGTCTGGAACGAAGTCTGGATCTGGACTGCAAGGTCTCTGCCCAGCCTGCCAGCCTCTCCTCACAGGCTCCTCCCCCTCCTGTGCTCTGCCGCAGTTTAGGGGCCACCCACTTCTCCCTTCACCAATGCGATCTAGGCCAAGAACTTCCCAGTTACGTTCCCACTCCTCTTAGTCTCTACTCCTCTTGCATCATGTGCTGCACATACAGAAAGGAGCACTTCCTTAAAGCTCTGCCCCTTTGTTTTGGTAGAGATAGAGAAAGGAGAGGTGTCTGTTCCATACGGGGCTTGTTTTGGGGATGAACATATTGAGTACTGCACCTCCTTGGTTCCCAGTGGTAACAGTTGCTACTGCTGGATGAAAAGCTGCTGGAGTCTGTGCTGCTTCCTAGCCCACTTGGCGTCCAGAAAAGTGTGTGTTGTACATCCAGAGAAAGATTAAGATGGGGTGGGGGAGGAAACCATGGAGGAATAAGCCAAACTGCTTGGTGCGGAGAGGATTGTATGTGTGTGTGGTAGAGGGGGGAGGGGAACACATTGAGATGGGGACGGCAAAAGCAGAGAAAAAAGTAGCACTCTACACCTGGTGTAGAGGTGTGCGTGCGTGCTGAATTCTGTAATAAGCATGCATGCAGATATGTAAATCGGGTTTGTTCATGTGGCTTTGGGCCTGCCCACCTCTGCCCTCAGGCCGAAAAAGGGCCCCTACCAGTGTGGCGTTGTGGTGAGTGTTGGACTGGGACTCGGGAGATCCGGGTTCTATTCCCCGCTCAGCCACGAAACTCACTGGGTGACTTTGGGCCAGTCACTGACTCTCAGCCTAACCTACCTCACAGGGTTGTTGTGAGGATAAAATGGAGAGGAGGATTATGTAAGCCGCCTTGGGTTCCTTGCAGGAAAAAAGGCGGGGTATAAATATAATAAATACCTATGCTTTTTAAGATCAACCTACCTGTATGTCCCTCCCAGTTGGTGTTGCAAGGGTAAGGTGGCTGGTTTTGAAGGATGGGTGCCCTTAACTGTGCTGTTCAGTGCGTGTATGATTTTTGGATATGAAGAGGGAGAAGACACTTGCTGAACCTGGAAATTCCCAGGACAGCTCTTCAGTACTTGCTCCTTAGTCACAAGATACTTTACATTGCATTTTAAACTTATCAGCCTCTCTTTAGCAAAACTGTGTTTCCTTTCCTGAAGGCTTCTTCCTGTCTTCCAGGCGCCGCCTGCAGCTGAATTCCAATCAAGCTTTCTTCTTACTGGTGAATGGACACAGCATGGTGAGCGTTTCAGCACCCATTTCGCAGGTGTATGACAGCGAAAAGGATGAGGACGGATTCCTGTACATGGTGTATGCCTCCCAGGAAACATTTGGCATGAAATCCTCCGTGTAAACCATACCCAGTGGCTTGTAGCCTAGGATAGTTTTTACCCCTCCCTCCCACAGGAAAAAGAAAGGGATGTCACTTACCTGCTTAGCGGGTGTTCTCATCGTACTTTTGTTTTGTTTGTGAATATTGAACAGACAGTGCCAGTATGGACAAGCAGCCCAGCTTCGTAGACCTGCTATAAATTTGCACAGGCATGTTTGCTTTTAAAAAGCCTCTGGAATTTGACTGAAACTATACCGTGTGTGTTAAGTTGCCAATAAAAGGGATGTTTGCATTACTCCAAACATAGGGACTGGGCTGAATGTTAAGTAGCAAACGGAAATAACTGTGTGTGACATCTTCTGTTAAGCCTGTTTCAGCCTCTTAAAAACTTTTTTTTCCAGAAAGGGAACAAATAGGAGTAAATGTCTGCTTGCTTTAAACGCCTTGGTGTTTTTGATAAGCCAGTGCATGTGGTGGTGGGGAAGGGGGCTGTGGTTAATTCCCTGGTACTGCTACTCTAGAAGGCAAAAAACCCACACCTCTGCTAATTATTATATACCAAACTCCACAGCTCTATTCTAGTTTTAGAAAGCGTGTACTTTAAAACTAGGTTATATACTTAACATTTATATAAGAAACTTCTGCTTAACAAGAATTGGTTGTATCTTGTCATACACCTTAAGACATTGTTAAATCCCCCCCCCCCCAAAAGAGGGCTTGCCTTTGTCCTTTGGATGGTATTGGAGATCTTGTTTGAAGAAATGATTCTGAGAGCAGGTTTTTGAGGATAACCAGTTGGAAAAGTAGTACAGTATGTACTGGCATGCCTCATGACCACCGATGTCTCTTTATATTTAACATATTAATCTTTCTACCTGCTAAGTTCTTGATCTTTGTTGGAATGGATGGAGTAAAGAACAATTTTGCATTGTGTCCTTACTGAAAGCCTGTTTTCCTTCAGTGTGAGTTCCAAACTCAAGGAATTTCCCTTTTGTTTTAGACTGGGCAATGTCTAGTTACAAAGAGCAGGTGAGGATTTTGTAACTGAAGCTTCCTGACACATTGCATGGGAACTAAACCTTAACTTTCCTGTAAACAGGGTGCATCCTGTGCAAATGGAATACTTCAGATATGTGTCCTGCTTCCCTGGTGCAATGTAGTAAACTTATCCTTGTATATTAATGTGTGTGAATTTAATTATGTTATAGCAAGCTAATTTCCATTAAGGGGAGGAAAAGAGCAATGCTAAATTTTGGTACGCTGCAGGACATCAATCTTAGGCAGTTTGTATCTTTGTATGCATCTATTCAGTGCTTGCATCTAACTTTTAAAGTGTTCACTGTGAGCTTTCACTTTACTGTAAAATTTTAACAAGTTTTCTGTTCAGTTTAAGATCTTCATGATAGACACCCATCCTTATAACTGATCTATGACTGATTCTCGTACATTTTTTAAAAGTGCTGATAGGGATGATTCCATCTCAAATTGATTAGAAGTTGTGGTAATTTACAAAGCCCATTTTAAAAATGGTTCTAGTGTGGTATGTTAAGAGCAGTAAACAGAACTGAACAAAAGCCCATGGCTTCCCACTACTTTGGCTTGGCTCAGATGCTCTTACTGGTGCAGAATAGAAGTCAAAATTAGGAGCTTCTGCGGCCTTACAAATGACATTTGTACTTGAGAAGATGCCATGGCACTGTTCACCATCTTGAGCTATGAAAAATAACCTTGCCCATTTCAGAAGCATGGGCAAAATACTGGGTTCCAAAGGGGACACTCAGAGAAAGGTGTAGCGGTAGCATAGCATTAGAGGAAGCTCTTGCCAGAAGAAGTTGACTGGATAATATTCCAAGCTGAAGTGTGGCTGCTCAGAATCCTGCAGATCCACTGTGTAAATGGACTAGCAGAAAACAAGCTGTTGGGACAGCTCTGCGGTACCTGCCTACTGCCACCACTTTTGAAATAATGCATGTTTGTTAACCTACTGGTTTGGTTCAACCTACTGAGCTTGCTGTAAGCTTGATTATTTCCTTTAGCCTCCAAATGAAAATGGGGGGGGGGGGAACTATTAAAGTGAGGATGTCTGAAAAGACACTACTATGGTCTTTAATTTTTTTCAGTACATTAAATTTACTCAGATAAAAACATTCTAAAAATGTACAATTTTACTTTTAACAAAGCATAATAAAACATAAAAATCCCAATACCAGAATACTTGACATTTACAATTCAAAAACAAATTAGGTGAATATTAAATATTTACAAAACTTTTAATATTTATATAAAGTTACATGCACATTTTGTAATACTATATGTAAAAGAAATGGCTCGAAATGGGCAGAGAAGTTTCCTTCATTCCTAATGGAACGTTGCGTCTGAAAAACATGTTAACCTGCACTTTTGAGACACGGGCTCTTCCTACATTGATAAGCATTTAGTATGCAGACATAGTCCCAAGGGTAGTTATAACACTGAAAATTGTTTGGATGTTGGTAGCTTTCTGAACTATGGTTTTAATTTCTGCCTTTGGCCATATCCAGTAAAGCAGCTTAAGAGGGTTGCAAATACGTCTAGCAACAAAAAACACCCTCTACTAGCTTAAGTAATTAAGTCAGCTACAGAGACTAGGGCTCTTAGAATGAAATAGCATCCTATTCACTGAAGGGCTTGCCTTTTAGAAGAGTTGGGATGGCTCACCTTTGGGCACCTTAGTCTTTATTTCAGGATAGCATGAAATACAGGGTTTTTACAGAGAGTTCAGAAAGGTTTCCCCCCTGATTAGGCACTGACCTGGATTTGTGTACTGCTCAACAAGGTTCTGATTAGTTAAACTGCATACTGTCAGTTGTCTAACACTATGGGCATATGCAAATGGTACTTCTCCAACTCAATTTACTGTGCCAAATTTTTAATAAGTAAATACTTTGCTTGATCCGATCTACACTACAGCTGTTGGTGGTTCTGCTTTAAGTGCCATCTTTCATGACATGTTGAATCATCTCCTCTCAAGTCCTTTAGTGCAAAGTTACAGCCAAACTGACATTCAGCTAGTGTCTTTTAGAATAGCGTCCATTTCCTCTTGCACTTGAGGTTTGCTGTAAGCTCCTCTTCCTGTGTGAAACATTGTCAGCAACTTGGAAAAGAAATAATCAAGTTTTAATATAAGCTTGCTTTGTAAATCTCAGATTAATACTTTTAGGAGTGAACAAGGCAGTCAGCTCTCCAAAGCTTTCCTCTGGTAGGTCCAGTTGTTTGTAACTTAAATTAGAGCAAGGCAGTTCCCTTTGAAAGCAGAATGGTGAGCTGAGAGTGTTCCTTTTACCTGAAAGAAAATCTTATGTTTCTGAACAGTACAGATGTAATCAGGGCAAGTTTCTCAAGATTTTTCCAATTAAGATGCCCGATAAGGGCTTTACGCGGATTCTGGAAAATTTGTGTGATAGGTTATTCCTATTTAAAAACAAACATTTGGCTTTTAGAACATATTCCATGCCAATGGGAAGATTCTCAACTTTAGTAGTAAACATTAACTAAAAGATGCAATAGAGTGGCAGGTTGCTTCAACTCGTGGCAAGGTCATTAAGGCAAAGTAAAGTTCTCACCAGTTTTGTAGTATAGTTTTACAAGTTTCCCAACAGTAACCATACACAGCAGCAGCCTCAGAAGTTCTGGTATTGCAAACATAATTGAACACTACAGGCTGCATTCAAAGAACTTTGGCTGAAATTCGTTCTCACTGAAATGAATGGGGCACTTCAATCATTTCTACCCCATCAATCTCAATTAGAACAAAGTTCAACTAACGTAGTCTGGATTGCAACCTATGTATGTACTACTATTTTGGTGAAGCCAAAGTGAGGATATGGAAGTATAGTACTTCACTGCATAAAAATAATTGAAGTTGGATACAGGGCTGCTAGAAACCAGATGTTTTTACAACTTTGGATTTGTTTCTATAAAGCGAAGAAACTGCACGAGTCTCCCACTAAACCTTTCCCAAAGAGGGATTAGTTTTATGCCTAACCCATCAGATCCCTCCAAGCAAGAGAATACCAATTTTCTGTCTGCTTGTTTCTAAAGGCAATAGTAAGGATAATAGAGCTTATCACTGCATTATAGAAAACAGAGTGGAGTGCCCCATTCTCTGCTATTCCCAACATTATTTTCAGAGTTAAGATCTCCTATAGCATGAAACAGCAAGTGAGTTTTTATAACTTCAAGTACATGCAGTGGGGGGGACGCAGCCAATCCCACCCCCCTTTGCATATGTACCTAGACAATACCTGCAATCAGTAGTGCTCATTTGTCGGATCCATGTAACATGTTATGTGCACCTAGTACACCTGTAATGCGAGGCAGTCCAAACTTCAGCCCTATCAATGAAGCAAGATAGCTACAACCAATGCAGCATGTTGAATTAATAATAAAAAAAACCTGCCTCCCTTTGACAAGATAGGTCCACACTGTTTCAACTCTGCTATATGAGCTTTTCTGGCTTCATCCTAACTTTAAAGTTTGTGGAGAAGTATGCTACCTAGTTATCAAAGCTAATAGTCTATAGTGTATTTCAAATAAAGGAGGCAAACTATAAACCTTTTTGAGTAGTGATAAGATTACTACTGTATTTTATGTTGTAACTTCTAAATCGTGTAGCAAAATCCCTTTTGGGAAGACTTTTGCTAGGCAAAGTAAAGCAACAGTTTGCAAACTCTGCTGCCAGAGTCTGAGTTTTAAATTTCATCGTGAAAGGTAGAGGACTGTTGCTTGTGGCAGAAACCAATATATGGTAACAGCTTCAGAAGTTGTAGAATAAGAATATTTTTCAAAGACCTGTTTATGAGTTCAGTCTCTGGCACTATACCCTTGGAAACTAAGTTTAATCCACAGCTGGTAACTCTGTTCTATTTAGGAATAAATGCTGACAAGCATAGCATAACTGTTTCCAGAATGAACTGAAACTTCTACCTCTTCTATTGGAAGAGAGGATTAAGATTTCTTTATTAGAAGTTCACATAGCCTGCTGGTGCCTCTTTCCAACTGTTGGAACATCTCTCACACTTGTCTCAGTCTGCTAAAAGTGCAGAAAGTCCAACAGAATTATGTATTCTTCTGTAGTGCAATCCTTTAAAATCCCAGAGTGTAGTGCCTGATTTGTTTTGAGAAAAAGTAGACATGTTTACCCAGCCTCAAAATGTCAAGAGTCCAGCAGGCAAATGGCTACTGTACCATCAACCTCTAGCTCTCACTCCAGATTACAACATAGCTGCCCAGGAGTTCGAGTTTCCAGCACAGAAGGTCAAAGTATGGCAACATTCTTCAGGAAAAAGCGCAGCAGTTTGTATACAACAGAAAGGATAGTTGGCCAGTTTCACCTACCACCTGGAAGGTCCAACGTTAAGATCCATGTTATAATTTTGGCAAATCAGTAAAAAAGGGTTTGACAGACCCCCGAAGCTTCAGTTCCTTCCTAGTTGAAGTAGAGCACCTTTGGATTAAAAAAATAACAATAAGCTCAACAAGTGGACTTCTCAGGTTCCAATTTGAAGTTTCCCAATTACTCCATCACAAAATATCAAGCCTATGAGGTTAAAGTCAGTCCGTGGAATCTAAACTTTCAGCCGGTGGAGCATATTTTAACCGAAATGTACCTGCAGGAAGAAGAAAGAATACAAGTCATCATTGTAAGACTTTTGTATAGACTACATTACACAGGTTACTATGCATTACAGAGTTTAGAGCAGGGCTGTGCTGTCTTCTATTTCGAACTGCGGACACCGGCCCTCCACTGGTAAGTCAGCTTGTAACTGTAGTAGTTATCTGTAACTGTAGTTCTTTGAGTGGTCATCTGTGCAGTCACACAACCCACCCGCTGCGCTTCGGTGTCACTGTCGATATCGATGGGGCTACCTGAAGCGGTTCTTTTTTCTGCATCGGTATCAATGTGGATCCGTTGTATCGATATTGTGGTACCACAACAGCTGGTCTCAGGGAATTGATGAGATAGGTGGGAACCCACTAGGAGCATGCACAGTAGGACCGTGGGGGAGGGTTCCCGCCTAAAACGCCTCCGCTTTAGAAGTTTCCCGAAGGAGGCCTTGGCACAGGCGCAGAGCTCGAGTGTGTGACTGCACAGAGGCCATGAAGAAGAACCAGTGGTGCGGGGAGTTGCAGTCCAAGAACATCTGAAGGGCCACACGTTCCCAATCCCTGGTTTAGAGCCAGGAGTCCTCAGAGACAGGGAGTGATAAGTTTAAGACTAGGTTTAAAAAACCCCTGAATGAAGCCAGGAGCACCTGGTATACTTTTACCACATATACATTCTGAAAGCCTCCTTCAGGTAGAAAACACAAAAGCGAGCCCTTCCTACCCTACACCAAGACTATTTGGGCTCTGCATGCTCTCTCCAGAACAACCATCCATGTGTCTCGCCCCTTCTGTCCCTGAGCGCACACAGGTTTGATTCCAAGGTCCTACTGCTCAGGCCTCAAGTGACAAGACCAGGAAGTGGCAACATGCAGGTGAGACCTATAATGAACTCCACTCGTACTTACTCAAGCAGATAATCAGTATAAAATACCTACTTTCAGATTTTCCCTTGTCCAACCCCCTGCCCCAAACAGTGAGATCTGAGTGTGTATTCTGAGCAATCTACCAACTCCCACCTTCTGCAAGCAAGTACATTTCTAACCTTGTCGATTGAAATCCATCGGTGGCTGTTTGCAGTCTTGAGCTCGGTGACCACTGGCTCCGCAGTTATAGCAAGAGAGATTCCCATTTTTTTTATGGGCTGTACCACTGTTGTTGCTCATCATCCCCTGTGCTTGATAAACCCCTGCTGTACCTGTCATAAAGCTTTGCATTGGTGGCACAGCAAACGTGGACTGTCCACTCATGACAGAGTCTGGTGTTATGCCACTGTTGTAAGGAGAGTGAACCATAGGAAAAGCTGAGCTGCTATTGTACTGTTGTGTGTTGATGTAGCCGTTGCTGCACAAAGGATTGAAGGGTAGAAATGGGAAAGTAAACATTGAAGGTCCTGAAAAGGGGTGCTGGAAGTAGTTAGCATAACTGACGGTCATGCCACTTGAACCACAGTTCCCACTACAGCCACAAGAACTGCACACCATGCATCCAGGAGGCTGCTGCTGATGGTGGTGGTGATGATGGTGATTCTGGTTTGGTATTGGGATACTCCCTCCTGAGCCGCCACTGCTGCTATTGTAGAAATTGTTCTCGGCAGCAGATGGAAGTGTGGGGCTTGGACTGGGAGCAGGACAACTGGGTAGGTTTGTCCTGTTTGCAAATGACGTGGGTGGGTGACTGCTAGAAGAGGCAGTGTTGCTGTTTGCACAGAAGCTGCTGCTGGGCATTGGGGCTACTGGCGTACTGCTCATGGCAGAAAAGGCCACTTTGGTGTTGGCTGTATAGAGAGCAGTCCGGGGGGTTATTATTGCTGGGGACACACTAAATTGCATATTATTGGAGCAGGAAGATTGACCCACAATGGTTGAATCAGTAGGAACCGAAGAGGATACTAGGAGTTTGATGGGGGGTCGTGCCATATGGAAGACGGTGCTGGATGTTACAGTGGCTGTGGTGCTCGTTTCCACTATTATTCCCGGCTGCTGGGCTGTTTTCACCATTCTGTCTAGGGTGGAAGCATGTACCATTTTGGTTCGTGGGCCAAAGCTAATTGAAGGTGTAGAGGAGCCATTTTCAGGGACTCCAGAGAGCACTTGTATGGGCTGATGGGGAGATGCTGGCATTCCATCCACAACAGTATTCCCAAAACTCTTCTCCATCTTGATGCCACCTCGAGGTGCCCCAGGTGAGAATTTTGTCCTGTCTTCCAAAGACAAAAGCGAGTGCATAGATGACGAAAGGAGCTTCATGTCTGTATTTCCTCGCTCTGGTTTGTGCATAGAATTTAATATTCTAATTGGGGTGATATGAGGGGAGCTTGCAGCCATCATCTGAACTGGCAAGGTGTGATGAGCGGACGGACTAGACCCTGCATCATTCTGCACTGGTAAAACCTGAGCAGTAGGCCTGGCTGAGCTGGAGTTGAAGTGATTCAGTATCATTACTGGCTTCTCCTTCTCTGAGGGTTCCAAGTGGATCTCTACACCTACAAGAGAGACAGATGTAAGCAGTGGCCAGTCACCTAAATGAGGCAGATGCTGCAACAAAAAATACACTTTTCCTTACGTCTCTCATTCTCCTCAGCACTGTCAGAGCTCTCTTCCCGGGTCTGGATTCCCATGGGGCTAGAGGAGGAGCTGGAGTATTCTGAAGAACTTCCTTCACGGGGGGTTGTGGGGGCTGGTTGATCCACATCTACACGCAACTCTGGGGCGGAGGGGAGGAAACTTGAGTTAGAGATCAGGAAGCGTGAATGCTGTTAAATATTTGGACAAAGAATCTAGTTCCTGCTGCTAGTTATATGATTACCTACAGATCATTTGACTGAAAATACTAAATAAAATATTGTTGCTCAGGATAGCCTGGTCCAAGAGCCAATGGATGTCACCTAACTTAAGTTGCTGTACTCTGTGAGTCACAAGAATTTGACCACAAGAGTCTCTCAGACCTGTGCAACACTCTCATCCAACACTTTTACTCCATTTACCTGCTGTATGGTTACCACGAATGCTCTGGATAGGGCCAATATGAGTAGTAGGAGGAACTCTGGCCACCCCAGTGCTCACAGAAGGGGATGTAGCTGGATTCATGGTCCGTTTCTCAGACTTTTCCCTAGAGTAAAAAAAAGTAAGTTGAGGAAGCAATTGGTTAAAATAGACTTGCATCTAAGACCTCTAACAAGACTACTGTTTTCACAGGGGGTAAGCAACCTGGTGCCCTCCAGATATTCTGGATTACAGTTCCCTTAATCCTTGACCATTGGCCAGAGCATAATTCGTTCCGGAAACGTGCTTGTAATCCAAAACACTCTTATATCAAAACGAAATCCCCCCAAAAAAATTTGTACAGAGATTTTTAATTAAAGCCGTACTATAGTACTTGTATTGCAAGACGTCGCTTGTATATCAAGTAAAAAATAAATAAATAAATGTTTAAAAATTTGCTTGTCTTGCAAAACGCTCTCCAACCAAGTTACTTGCAATCCAAGGTATTACTGTATACCAATACTTCAAGGAGCTCATGGTGGATTTTTAGTTTTAAAGCAATCCTGCAAGGTAGGTTTATAGACAGCGGGCTTTGTTATTGAGAAGGGAAATGAACTGTGGTTTCCTCATATCTGAATGCAACAGTCTAGCTACTACATAACACTGGTTCTTGAAGATTAAAAGCAACCTCATGGTCATCCAAGATAGAGTCATACTTTTTCTAACTCAAACTAAGGAATTCTGCTTCAACATTAGAAATTTCAGTTATTGGATCAGAACTCTCCAGTCTTTTTGTGCCCATGGACACATTTGGCAATTTGAGAAACTGTCCTGGGCACCATCACAAAATGGCTGCCATGGGAGGCATGGCTAGTCACAAAGGACAATTAACCTGCCCAAAATACGGAGTACAGGTTAGAGCAGGGGCATGAGCCCCAACACACAAAACAACTCCTTCAAACCCAGTTTTCTGTGCCACCAGAAACTTATTTCATAGAAGGCAAACTTTCCCTCTCCCTGTACCCTCTACCGGCCAACTCATTCCCCACATCTCTTTATCTCTCACCCAAGATCAGCACCGATACATGGACACCCTCCCCGCCATATATCATGCATGCAGGCATACACACACATGCCCCTCCTTTCTCCTCACTGCAAGCACATGAAAAACTACATTCTTTCAGGATCCCTCCAAAATCCATCCCCTCTTGGATCTCCCCTAAAAGCTCTCTCTCCCTCTCTCTCATACACATGCAGCCCTCATTCAGTTTGTCATAGAAGCAGATCACCCCTCCCCCCCCCCCCTCCCCCCGGCTGCTCTCCCTAGGCTCCTCTGACTCCATGCTGGTTTACATTCTTAACCTCCACTCCCCACTTTGCTGGACAGCAGTGACGGGTTGCCGTTCTTTCCACTGGTGTCTGGATGCACTACAATGGAAAGCATTGGCCCTACGGCCACCAGCCATCTTGATTTCCTAAGAATGTCTCTGAGTCCCATGTGTGGCCCCAGAGGCATTCATGGGAATTGAAGATGTCAGCAGCTGGAGGCCCTTGCTTTGCTCTGAAGGGATTCCAGTTGATGGGTTTAAAAAACTTGTTTTTTTTTTTTTTTTAATGGGGAGAGGTAGGGCACCTTAGTGGGCACCAAAGAAGGTGTCCGGGGGCACACTGGTACCTGCGGGCACCACGCTGCCTACCCCCGGAGGGACTAGATGATCTCCAAGGTCCCTTCCAACTCTATGATCCTATGAAAATAAACAGTCTTCTCTCCATAGTGGTATTATCTAGAAAGCAAAGGAACAATTCAAAAACCTGTAGTACCTTGTCTACTTGAGTACACACACCTCAAGCAACCATTCTCTCTTTCTACACACACACACACACACACACTTGTGTCCGCCTCCATTCCAAGACACCACAGGGACAGTAAATCTGGATATGGAGTTAGCATTTACACCAGGAGTGGGAAACGTGGTGCCCTCCAGGCTGTTTTGGACTATTGAGCCCATCAGTTCCAACAAGCATGGCCAATGGTCAGAGATTATGGAAGCTGTAGCCCAAAACATCCGGAAGACACCAATTTGCCTATCCTTGATTTATACCATCCTTCAACAGCGCATCACCACCACATAAAGTATGTGTCATAGTCGACAAAGTTAGTCATTTATCAATCAAATCTTATCATTTAAATCACATACTTTAAACAACAAACATAGTCTTGGAAAAAACTACCATCTCAAATTTCTTTTTCTAATTGGAATTTATTTCCAAAAGATCAATAGCTTCAGATTCTGAACTTTTGTGTTTATCTCCATTGACTTCAAAGAACTCAAAGTTTGTCTGGATTGAAATAAGTTTCCCACAGATTAGCCTGTTTCTTGGTTTTCTTTAATACTTACTTTTCCAACTCCAGCTGAGTCTTGAGTTTCTTCTTTGCTCCCATAGTGAGGGATTCAAATTTATTCAGATCCTCTTCAGTAAGGCTCAGGAACTTGCAGATAAGATAGAAAGAATCAATTTTATAGTGCGCAACATATACGTACATAAAAAACTGCACACTGTCAAACATCGGTCATCGTCCATTATGAAAACTATAAAGTGGAAAACAAAGTTAAATGCATACAAGGATACCGCTACACAAGTCTAGAGCTGAAATAATTCAGGTAACGTTTACAAAGGCATTACTTACAAAGGCATTATCCGCTGTCCCTAATCCTTGAAAAGTTGCACTATATGAAAAACAACTGAAGTATCTGGGCAGGAGGGAGACTTGCCTGAGACAAGGGAAGGCTTGCCATAGGTCACACTTATAGACTTGTGTATTATAATTGCTAGTGTTCACAACAGTGGTGTATTGTACTCTTTGACCTCTCTTGTGAATGCTCTAGTGTTTTTTCTCTTAAACCCATAAACAAAAGAAACATGCAAGCGTTAGTTATTACTAATGCAGATAAGAAATGTTGAATGTATCTGGCTGCATGCTAGTTGTCCATTCAAGGGATTACTATGGAGTACAATACCCAAGGTTGTAGGAACATATTACAGTTTTAAGATAACCCTAGATTAAGGGACACCTTGTTCTCCATGCATAATCAGCTTTTAATTTTTTTGTGTGTGAGCAGCTACCAGTGATGGATCCAGTCCCACCTGAATGAGTGCAGTGGGGAAGGGCAACTGGTGTAGCAGCTGGATGCTGGTAGCTGCTCACAAGCTGCCCTTTATAATTCCTATATTATTTCTGTCAAGATATTAGCTGCAGTCATCTCAGTATCAAACTTGATGCAGAATCATTCAATAGCTACCTATCAAACATACACACTAAACATACTTTTAAAACAGAGAACATATACACCAGACCAGGCTTATTGAAAATATATTCCAATAAAGCAGAGAAAAATATTGGAATATGTCTCCGTCTGTTATTAAGTTCAATGTATTATTTTTTTATAAAATGCCTACAAATGTACCAAGTATTCTAGGTAGATTAAAAACATGAGATATTAGAAGTAAAAAAATAGAGTTCTATGTTTAAAAAGCAAAAATTAATCCACCAGAGGGCACTCCAGGTTTAAAAAACAACAACACCACAATGATGTGATATCTGAGAAGAGTTGCAAGTAAAATTGTTTTAAAAGTGACTTATTTATCTGAATAAAGCATGTGTTGACATCTCAACTCTTTCCCAGATCGCATGAGGGACTCTCCTTTCTAAAAACAGATGCTTATGTGCCCACAAAAAAATTCAGGACAGTGGTGTTTGCGAAACTCTGGATCTATGTAGATGTCCTTTTACGAGTGAGAGAATTCATTACTGAGGAGAAATATTCGGGGTGCATGCTGGGTGTAAAAAATGCACAAAGAAGCTTCTAAATAAGTCACTAGATAAAGACATTTGCTTTAAGTGTTCAGGGAAGGATTCTGATTAAGTATTAAGTAGAAAAACATAGGGCAGCTAATTACCCAAAACAAACTAATCCAAACTAGCTGAAGAAGCCATATCAGTAATTCTAACCATCCTCTTTCAGAGTCAACTATCTATCTTTATCTCACAGGATAAATTGAGCAAACAGCAAGAAAAAACACTCTATTTCCCCAGCACTCTACCTTCTCCATCGAGAGCTGTTTGAAAACTGGATAGTACTTGTGCAAGCGCAGTTTCCGCAGCCAGTCTAAAATCCCATTTTGTTCCTGGGCCTGGGGAGTCTGAGGACTGGAGGTCATTAAAACAGCTGAAGAGTTCTCTAACTGGGAACGGCAAGAGAGTGTGGATCCAGTCCCGCCTGAATGAGTGCAGTGGGGAAGGGCAACTGGTGTAGCAGCTGGATGCTGCCCATGATGCTGAAGACTGTTCTGCGAAGACTGGATACCAGCTACGCCACAGATAGGTCTGCAAACAGAGAAGGAGAAACTGTTGTATTCAACATTCCCCAAGCCAAACAAGAATTCTATGCATTCTGCAAGAAAATAAGGCAGATGTTTCATCCCCAAGTGTTGCTTGGATCCACAATGCAGTTTTACATTTTTCTTAAGTGCTAACATAGCTGTGAAAAGTCAAAGGACTGGTAAACATAAGGCCATGCCTGCTCCAGCTGCTTAAGTTGAGGAATCGCTGCTGTAACACTGTATGAGCAGGGCACAACCAAGAAAATGGAGCAGGAGAGGTAGGATTATGAAGAAGCAACAACTAACCATCCTGCATACTTATTTCAACACAAGCCTCTTCTACAGAAATGTAGGGATGCATTTAGCTGTTCGCCATTAGCCAGTTCTAAGGTAACGTTTATCGCCTCAGGGGCACTCTGCAAATTTATTCTCATTGAACAGTATGTGCAGAACTTGCTACGTCAAAATCTTGTCAGTGTGGATTTGCAATGGCAACATCAAACTTTCCATGTGAATTCCTTAGTCATTATTCACAAAGCAAAGCACCCCTAGCAAGGAAAATGCTACATTGGAACCAGTGCTTTGACTTTGTCCCTGGGTCGTGTAATCTTGCTCAAAACAGTAGCATGACATAGCATCAGCGATAGCAAGAGCTAGCAGGAGTACTGAATTGGTACTGCACAAAAACAATCTGTGAATCTCACTTCAAAGTGATAGTGAAAAACATTCCTCATGATTACACAGGAATCAGAACAACATTCCAGTTTGTCTGCATCGCGCGCGCGCACTCTCTCTCGGCACAATCCTATCAAGTTTAGACAGAAAAAAGGCCTATAACTCCCAGCATGCCCCAGCCAACATAGCTGACGGGTATGTTGGGAGTTGTAGGCCTTTTTACTGTCTAAACTTGCATAGGATTGTGTCCTCACTCACTCACACAGTTAGTCTTACCTTCCGGAAGCACCCAGCGTAGTACCTACTTTATAAAGGGAAGCGTTGCCAGGACCTAAAAGCAAGGAGATTGGATGGTGTTTGAACAGGCACGGATTGGTTGAACTTCTCATGTATTAGTCAGGGGAATGGGGAGTGAATCTTTAAACTCACTTGAACTCTGAAATTGTTGGGAGTGAGATGAAGTGCTGAAAAATTTCTTGACATGGTCATTTTTCCAGATGTGGGAAGGTAACGATGCCAAATACCTGGAAAATGATTTCAATTGCGTAATGTTTTATTTTTGCATTTGGGTTGCAAAGATCAAACCTGCAGCTTTCACTGAAGAGTGCCAAAATGGGAATTTCAGCACACAAGACACAAATGGCAAGTACACATACTGAAGAGGTCCCTGCAACAGGCAAGAGCTGTAGTAGTCTTCTTTTACAACACGTATATGCTACAAGGACTCCTGAATCCCCACAGCATAAACATGTAGTCAACAAGAAGAATATGGCTCTCTCTTGTTAAGGAGAACACACTAGAGAGAGACAAATATCCATAATTTCTGTAATGTGAAGTAGGTCATACTATCACCATGAACAGACCTGAATTTGTTGTAAACTGCCCAGAGAGCTTCGGTTATTGGGTGGTACAGAAATAAAATAATAATAATAATAATAATAATAATAATAATAATAATAATAATAATAATTTGTGTGGACTTCAAAATTGGCTTCTAACTGGGCTCTTTAAATTCACATGTACTGTCACTATTCCAGTCTAAATATCTGACATGAAGACAAATGTCAAAGTGTAGATGTAAACCAGAATGGAATTGTGAATACGTAGTTACAATTTCATGAGGGAAATTTTAGCATATCTTGCTTTTACAAGAGAGCAGCAATACTAAAAGACAGCAGACAGGCTGCTAAATGTTCTTTCACCTCTTTCTTTGCTGGTGGTTTGCCTTCTCTTACAAATTAAAAAGATGAGGCTTTCCTAAAAATATATGCTGCCAACCACATATTATATAATTACGTATTGCCATCATTTCTCCAAAGGCTGGCTTGAAGGCAAGCTACAAAGTTGCCCAAGGGGGGCGGGGAGGAGAAAAAGACCTAATAGGGGAAATGTTTCTATTGCATTCACACTTTAAAAACACCGTTTTGATTTACTAAGGGACACAAGAGCCAAACTGCAAAAGCAGTGTCTGACTTGTATACTTGAATGGTGGGAAAAATAAGTAAACCTCAACAATTCAAATCAAATCTGGACATCTGGCAAGTAGATTAGGATGTGCTCTGCTGGAACTTTCAGCCCAATTACAATCTCAAAGGTCCCATGCTGATGGCTTTATTCTATAATGATTAGGGACATGTGAAAATCATTAAAATGAAAAATGCAGGCACTACACTTTCAGAGTTTCAAATTCGAAATGAATCCAAATTTTTTTTAAAAAAGAAAAAGACTCTAGACTCCAGCTGCCATGAAGCAGATCACTGTATGGATGTGCCATTTAATCCAGCAAAGATGGACTACTTTAAACTGTTCCTTTATAGCTGTTTGTAAGCCAACAGCAGCAGTGAATGATCAAAGAGGTTCTGACCATTATATTGTTCCTGTCAACAAAACAAGAACTTCACCTTTTAGAAGAAATTAATTAAATGTTAATCCATTATTTGGTTTAGTTACCAGAATCACACACTTCCTGTCTCAGTCCTGGAAAACCACATGAGCAGTCCTGCCAATACTAGCAAAAAGTGAAGACACACTTCCCTAGAGTCTAAAACAGATATGCAGGAAAGTGCTTCTAGCATACTGAGTACTAAATATTATGGGTTGGATCCAGACTTAATCATGCTTTGAGCAGACTCATTGAAATCAATGGGACTTAAGCCAGTCATGTCTGGATCCAACCCTATGGTTTCAGAAACTTGATCGGGGCCCTCCGACGACAACCTATTTTCTACTACAGGAACAGCTTTACTTGGCTCATCTGTTCCTAAGGTGTAACCCAGTCCTTAAGATTTGTTTTAGCTGCACCTTTGTAAAATACATCTTCTGCTTCTGTAGCTACAGTGCAATTCCATCTTTCTACATTTAATCCTGCTTGTGAGGAAACCCAACCCCAATATTAAATGCCAAAATTATTCACTTCTCTCTCCAGCACAAGCTTCTCACCCTTTCCTTCAAAATCTTCCATGGTCTTCCCACCCAACCCACACCTCATCTTTCTGTTCTTATAGTCTGACACATTCCTTCCTGTGACCTAAACTTGTCCAGCTCCATAATCCTCAGCCATCCAAAGGTCTCCTGTTCTCGGAAACACTTCCACCATTTCTCCCTTGTTGCTCCTTATATCTGGAACTCCCTTCCCAGAGTGGCTCCATGCAGCCTCCTCCCTTGCTTCTTCCAAACCCCTCCCTAACTCACCATAACTGGGAAACCTTTGGAACAACCCTAAAATTCCAATACCCTGTTGCACAGGTGGGGAACCCGACTGGTCTGGGAGGCAATCCAGCAAGGCATGTAACACCATTCCCCAGCCCTGGAATCATGCACCCCCACCATTCTGTGCAGAGAGAGGCATGGGGCAGTTGCTGTGTACTTGTCTCTGCATGCTGGAAGGACTCCGCGGCTAGCTTCACCCACATCTTGCCAGCCACGATGAGAGGCGGGCAGAGCAGCTGCGCACTCAACCGATGTTGGAGGGGTGGCTCCTCGAGGCACAGGCTGAGTGTGCAGATGGCTTTGCTCCTCCCGTACCTTCCCCAATTGGAGGAGGAGAGGAAGGAGGGAAGCAGACTTGGGCACCATCTTGAGGAGCTAGCGGAGTCCTGAGCTAGCTTCATTCCCCGCCCCCTTTCCCCAAGTGAAGGTGAGTGGGGAGTGAAGCCTGCTCAGTCTCAACTAGCTCCTCGAGGTGCTGGTGCAATCTCTCCTGCCCCTTTCCCTTCTTGGAGGGGATGGCGCAGCTTGATGGGCTGGGATTTCCCCATAACTGCCCTATTTCAACTTAGCCAAAGGAACTGCAATTGAAATATTATTCAATATTATTCAGCCTATAGGCAGTGACAGAGAAGATTTCTTGTATTGTGGATTAACACTTGCCAATTGTTATTTATATTGATTTTAGGTTTTTTTTGTTATTTTAATTATGGATTTCTGTATTGTGTGTAAGTTGCTTCTAGACTGCTTTTTCCGGTGGGAAGTGACACATAAATTTAAATTTTACTACTAATAATCTGCTGTTTAACTCTGCAACAAAACTAAGAAAATGCAGTCAAGACAAATGAGAACCAAGCAAACAGTAAACATATTGATAAGTTAAATTCCAGTAAATCTGAACAAAACAAGGTTGACAGCGAGAAAGATTTCCAAGTATACCTAAGGTCCGATTCCAGGTCCATATGGTTTCTGTCTAAGTAAAATGAATCTGGACCAGCTAGGCAAGGAATGAATTTCTCCAGGTTTTCTTCTGGGTACAGCTGACCTAACTAAGAAAGAAGATATTAGATTTCAAACTGAAATATAGCAACCAAAAATGAGAAGGACAAAAGCAGGAAAAAAAACCCCACACTCAATGTACACCATTTATTTAAAAACACAGTCTTGAATTGCACACTGTATGAATAATCTGTTTCAAAACGTATCTCAAGATCTTTTGGAATATCGTTTATACAAAAGCCAAGATATGTCTTTACCTTTGAAATGAATTCAGTCACCTCAGCAGAAGACTTTGTTACCAATGTCACTGAAGAATCAGACCATAAAACCTTAGGGAATGGAGAAGGATTATTGTAGTTCCTTGCACTGAAACAACTGGAATTGGTTTTGCTAGTGTGGGTTTCCAGTGCTCTCAGAGTGAGTGAACAAATGAAAAAGGGGTCTAGCCCATTGTTGCCATTGTGCATCTCTGCCTACATTTTCATTTCAAAGAGTACTGTTCCCACCCTCCTCCCAAGGGAAGAGGCCTATCTTACACCACAACTACACTGTGCAGTCACAAGTGGTAACATTTTTCCTCTCTTGTTACCACATGAATCTGAACCTTCGTTGGTTTTGTTTAATTAATTTATATCTGCCTTTCTGTATAAAATACATTTTGAATTAACACTACAAGCCAATTGCATTTCAAGTACCAGCCTTCAGTCATGTAGTGTTATTACATGTAATGCAGCAGTAGAGTTGGTGGAACATGCTCCTTATTAAAAACAACAACACAGAACCACATGGACAAATTCTATAATCAACTCCTATAGCTATTGTATTATCCAGTACTTCGCTTGTGGCTACATTTTGTTTCCTCATCAAAAAAGGGTCACAGGACAAACTGTGCCCCTTTAATCAGCAAAATGCACTATGGGAGAATTCCATATTGATGGTGTACTAACAACATACTGCAATAATCACACCCACTTGCAGTGCAGGTTGTTAACGATGCTGGTGCATGGGTATGCGGCGGCACATTGCAGGCTCCACAAATCAGTTGCCTATCGGGACACAAGATAGGCATCTGACCTATGGATTTGCACCTGAGGATTTACCAAGCCAACACTGTCAGCATCCTTTCCCCTTATTTTCAATAAGCTTATTCAGCACCTTTATCAACACTACTCAAAGAAGATTCATTAGGCTGGTGGCTGACTGATTTAACCGAAATATGTTATTTTTAACCCAATACAAATGAGTCTATCCGGCACTTAAACTCTGTATTTTATTTTGGCCAGGGTATAGAAGTATTTGGGATTTATGGGAAAAGACTGCCTTTATCTTTAAAAAAAAAAAAGTGGTAGGGGAGACACACATGACACTAGTCTCAATGACAACCAAACACACACATTTTTCCAGCCCTGAGGATATTGCCAAAAGCACTGGTGAGAGGAGAGAGTTTCAAAATACATTACGTAATTGAGGAATTTCCTCTTCCCAGCACTTGTTCCACTAAAACTAAAAACTAGCAGACAGTTTGTAGCTCCACCTCAGGCTTTGTTGATCACATATACACATAAATGATGCAAGGGGAAGAACAAACATTGCTCTTGGGTTATATACTTCTACAGCCTTAAGAACCACAGCTGTATTGTTTAACTGGATTACTGTAATCCTGTGCGTGTGTGCGTGCGCGCGCATACTCACACACGCACACACACTACATACATTTATTGGCCATGACACCATTTTGTGACAGTAAACTGTAGTTCCCATTGTCACACTAGCCCCACACCCATGTGTCCTTTCTGTGGTATTCTGGGGCAGAGGAGTTTATACATGCAACTCTCTCCTTTTGCAAGGCTGCCACGAACACCAACAGCTAGCTGCTAAGTAGCACGCTGGAGAAAGGTTTCATACGCTGGTATGAAAAATAGCAGGAGAAGCATTTTATTTATTTGATTTATACCCCTCCTTTCTACCAAAAAAATGTCACTCAAGGCAGCTTACAAAACAATTTAAAATAGATTAAAACAATAAAACACATTAAATACAGTAAAAACATAACAATTACAAAATAAAAAACAGCCCCCAACCCACAGACCCATTTGCAGGCCAAAGGCTTTACTGAATAAAGTGGTCTTTGCTTGCCAGTGGAAGGATAGCAGAGAAGGAGTGAACCTAGCCTCCCTTGGGAAGGAGTTCCACAGCTTGGAGCAGCTACGGAAATGGCCCTCTCTCGTGTCGCCAAATGCGCCTCTGGTGGTGGCGGTCTTGGAAGAAGGCCTCTCCAGAACATCTTAAGGATGGGGCAGGCTCATATGGAGGAAGGTCTTTCGGGTAGCCTGGTCCCAAGCCATAGAGGGCTTAACCAGCACTTTGAATTCTGCCTGCAAACAGACTGGTAGCCACTGAAGCTGCTATAACCAGGGAGTCACGTGCTCCCTGTAACTGGCCCCAGACAACAGTCTGGCTGCAGCATCCTGGACCAGCTGAAGTTCCTGAACAGTTTCCAAAGCCAGCCCCACATAGAACACGTTACAGTAGTCCAAACAGGATATAACTAAGGCATGTGTGACCATGGCCAGATCCGACATCTCTAGGAATGGGCACAGTTGGTGCACTAGCCTCAGCTGTGCAAATGCACTCCTGGCCACCACCAAGACCTGGGCATCCAGGTTCAGGGCTGAGTCCAAGAGTACACCCAAACTGCAAGCCTGGGTCTTCAGGGGGAGTGTAACACCATCCAGCACAGGTTGAATCCCTATTCCCTGATCTGCCTTTTGACTGACCAGGAGCACCTCTGTTTTGTTTGGATTAAGCTTCAATTTGTTTGCCCTCCTCCAGTCCATTACCAACATCAGGCACTGATACCGAACCAGAACAGCTTCCTTGGATTTAGATGGAAAGGAGAGATAGAGTTGGGTGTCATCAGCATACTGGTGGCACCAAACCCCAAAACTCTGGACAATCTCTCCCACCGGTTTCATGTATATGTTAATTTGAAAGAAGAAGCTGCTTCTACACCAGATTGTTTATAGAGTCAGGGAATTACAATGCTTTCCTTATTAAACATGAGTGGAACTAGAAGTTACAGGACATTTTGCTGCTGCCGCTTATGGTAACAGTACGGTATACACAGTGTTTTAAAAATAATAACAATGTTCTAGATGTTCAATACCTTCTCACCGCTTTCCAATTTTCCCTGTCACTATTTTGTTTGGTCCACCTCCACATAGAAGATATATTTTGAATAACTGGATAAACTGTCTTATAACCATGAGTGCACAATCTTCTCTGTTTTCCCAAGCTCATAAGGCATACTCAAGATCTCTTAACACTCATTAACCATCCCCTTGTATATACAATCATGGTGGTCCATGAACATATATTTTCCATGCTTTTAAGGCATTTTGAATATGAATTGGTAATTCCGACTTCCTTTTGCAAAAAAATAATCAGGGTTTTCTACATCTTATGCCATAATATATGTCATTACGTAGTACCTAATGTCCCAGGCATATAATTTCGGCATCAGAGTTAATAGAGTTTAATATATTGTTTGGGTCTTTGAAAAAAAGACGTTTACTTGAATATTGAGTGTTCTGAGTGTCCCCAAAGGTTGGTCCCTTTTATGCCTCTTTAAATTTAAAACTGTTCTCTCCTCATTGCAAATCTTTGGAACTTACCTCAATTCATTATAAATCCTTGGAACTTACCTCAAACGAATAGTCAACGTTCCTATCATTCGTCTTGGACGATAATCCCTTTAGTTCCACTTTTTCAACACTCACTGTTAAAAAACAAAATAAGGAATGTTATATGATTCAAGCAGGCAGAGTATTAATGCAATAGCATTATTTCCCTTCTCTCAATCCGACAGGTGCAGCTTCACACGAACATAAAGCTGTAGACAGCAGCAATTGTAGCAGTAGCCCCACACTTTTATGGTGAATTATGCAGTATGCGCTCTGGTGTTTGTTTGCTGTCAAACCAAGCATGACCAAAAGGCAGTTGACAAAGTCTTACAGAGTAGCTACTTATGAGGATATTTCAGAGTAACAATAAAATGCTTCTCTTTTGTGACTGCAGGGCTACCTCCGATAAGATTTCAGATTATCTTGCCCCGAAGCACGGATATCCTAAATATTCAGCAAGTACCACTATTTCACTATTGGGTAGATCACAGCTGATATTATCCCTGCTCAGAGAACTCAAAATCCTAAGTGATATTGGCGTGATCAAGGTGGAGGAAAACAGAAATGTTTGCCAAGAAGTTAGCAAAAATGGGAAAGGGAAGGCGAATGATTCCACCGCTTTGTCTTTCTACAACACTTAAAGTAACTGGCTCTTTTTCTGCAAAAGAAAATGGAAGAATGTAAATGCAGATTCTTAAATACTTCTATTACATTTGTATACTGGCCAACCCCCAAGCAGCTTAAGGCAGCATAAATTCCCACTTCATCCTCACAACAAACCTGTGGGGTAGTATGAGAAAGGGCAGTGCAGTGAGCCTCAAGCCTCTTAACCCTCTTCCCTCTAGTTCAGTGTTCTCCAACCTTAGGTCCCCAGATGTTTTTGGCCTAGAACTCCCAGCATGCCCCATGTAGGCCAAAAACACCTGGGGACCCAAGGTTGGAGAACACTGCTCTAGTTGAAGCCAATCGCCTACTCCTTTCCCCTTTAAACTCCTCACTCCCTGTGTTACCATGACAGAGCTCTTTTCTAAGCCTCCCTCCTGCACTGACTTTTATATGAAGATCTCCAGGAACACCCATTTCCTCGCTCCTTCCCGTCTCTCACGAGTTCTTTATTCACAAGCAGACCTCACTCCAGGTAACTTTAAGCTTCTGTAGCAAAAATGTCCCGTCTCCCCCCCCTTTCTGGACTAGCCTTGGCAGGGAGAAGAGGAGAGAGACCACCTAACAGAATTTCTGCTTACTCCCCACCCCCTGTCCTATCCCCACTACCACCCCCATCACAGACCTCATTCTGCATCTGAGGCCTCAGGAAGGTTTGCCTCCCGACCCCCCACAAGTAGGTTAGGCTGAGGATGGTGACTAGCCCAAGGTCATCCAGTGAGCACCATGGCTGTATGGGAACTTAAATCCAAGCTCCCCTCTGAAGCAGCCATTCATACTCAATGGTGATATTTATTTATTTATTATTTACATTTATTAATCACCCATCTGGCCGGCAACTGGCCAGTGGTATTTGTTTCACTGTTGCTCCTTGCCTTTTCTAAGCGCCCACGTCCCAGTTCCCTGATTTCTTCCAGCAGTTCTTTCCCATCTACAGCTTGGAGAATGAAGGCCTTTCTCGTGAACTTCAAAGAAAACCCTTTCCCTCTACCAGCCAGGACTTGTAGCAAGGTAAACTTGAGGCTCTAGGAGCACCTATGGAAGCTACATGGCTCAACTGTAATTCCATGTGGAAATGATTAGGACATACAGTACAGTCATGTCTTGTTTTTGAAGGGAAAGAATTTTATCAGGAGGCAGAAGGGGGAGAAAGAGTACTCACATTTTCATGATCTTTAATCACCTTTGCCACCCAACTAAAACTTTTGTCAGCAACCATCAACTCTATGTTTGAACTACCAATACATTTTCCTGGCTCATGGTTCCTTCCCCTTTGGGATTTCTTGCCCTTCAGAAAAGTTGGTTCTTGTTATTACCAAGGAGAGGTGCACTGATCAGCTGAAGAGCCACATGTATGCTAAATATAACCCTCATAGTTTTCAGGATTTTTAAGCGCCAAGATGGCAAATCACAGAAGACAGTACTTCAAAGGGGACGGTTCTATACTTGTTAGTCACACTGGCAGTCACCCCTTTCCACTGCTTTGTGAAAGAAAACACAAACATCTGCTCCCAGTTTCAACTCAAAAGGTGCTTATCAAGCTTGAGATGGTTTGGCTTTTCTTTTTGAACTTTATGAATGACTTAAAAGAAGCCAAGGCCTTTTTCAGAACTCATATCCTGTGCTCTTTTCTGAAATTAGGGCTGGCCAAAGATGAAGGCCTTGGGCTTGGAAGAGCCTTTATATTCAGAGCAGGCTAATGGAAGCATGACCAGGCAGCAAGAGACAACATGGGCACTGCCAAAGAGTTGTGGAATACAGTCACAATCAGGAACTACTTATTAATACTTCTTTCACTGAAGAGGGCCAGAACTGAAATCCACAAAAGGTATCAGACTTCTTTGAAGACGTCTTCAAAGGCTGAGATCAGGAGGCCTCTCTTAACAACAACATTATTAATGACAAAAATATGTTAACACAGTTGTCAGTTGGTATAAAGCTAGAATTAAATGAAATACAGTAAGGGATGCAAAGAACAGTTTGGTGGAGCATAATACTATTAAGACCAATAATAATTTATATCTGCCTCTGTCTATCTATCTATTTCAGAAGCAGGAAACCAGCTAGGGAGGCAGTTGAACTGTTGGATGAGAAGGGAGATACAGGAGTACTGAAGCAGGATAAGGAGATTGTGGAGGAAACGGAAATTCTTTACTTACCGTGAATTTCTGTTCTCCGCGAGGGGAGGAGGCCAGCAAATATGGGGAGTAGCCCCGCCTCCGGGGCTGGAAGGCAGACTTGTTCTGAGCTTCCGGTGGAGGAGGGGCCTCCCCAGAAACTCCAGTTGACACTTCTAAACGAACCGTTAGGCGTAGACGTCCTTGCTATCTATGATAGGGACTCTGTCTGGTCCGTTGATCACAAGCCTGTGGGAACAAAAGAGAGAGACTCCCTCCCACTTGCTCGGAGCGTGTCCAGGAGGAGGCCGGCCCGGGGCGGGCCTTGCTGGCCTCCTCCCCTCGCGGAGAACAGAAATTCACGGTAAGTAAAGAATTTCCGTTTCTCCTTCGAGGGTCGGAGGCCAGCAAATATGGGGATGTAAAAAAGCAGTCCATCCCCTGGGTGGGAAAAACCTCCCTCCCAGCCGGCCTCCTACTGAGACGGAATGACTCCCTGCAGGACGCGCCTCCCAAAGGCGCCCTCTGCTGAGGCCATCAGGTCGATTTTATAATGCCTGGTGAAGGTGTGAACCGAAGACCAGGTGGCTGCCCTGCAGATTTCATCTAGGGGTGCCCTTGCGCTGAATGCCGCTGAGGTAGCCATCGCTCTCACTGAATGAGCAACTATGCCCTCAGGCACTGTCAGACCTGCTGAAGTGTAGGCCAGCGCGATGCAGTCGCGTAGCCAGCGAGACAGGGATGCTGTGGAAACCTTTTTCCCGAGGGAGGAGGGCTTGAAGGACACGAACATGCAACTAGCTTGCCTGTGGGGCTTGGTCCTGTCTAGATAAAATTTGAGTGCCCTCATGGCATCAAGTGAGTGCCACTCCTTCTCTATAGGTGTGGCAGGATGAGGGCAGAAGGAAGGAATTACCAGGTCCTGGGACCTGTGAAAAGGAGAGTTGACTTTGGGCATGAAGGACGGGTCTGTGCGGAGCACTGCCTTGTCCTTGTGGAATGTGCAGAGTTCTTTACTGCAGGAGAGGGCCCCTAACTCTGAAACCCTTCTAGCTGAGGTGATTGCAACTAGAAAGATGGTTTTCAAGGTCAGCACCTTGAGGCTGGCAGCCCCTAGTGGTTCGAAAGGAGGCTTTGTGAGGGCCCTAAGGACCGTGTTGAGGCTCCAGGTGGGGAACCTCCGGGTGGGAGGGGGGCTGACGAGGGTGGCCGCCCTGAGGAACCTCTTGATGTGTGGGTGTGCTCCCAATGGTGATCCCTTGGAGTCGCCTAACACTGACCCTAGTGCTGCCACTTGCCGCCTGAGGGTACTAGGACTAAGGCCTGAGGACAGGCCTTCTTGGAGGAACTCTAGGATGTCTGGTGTCTCCGCATCTAGAGGGTCCCTCGCAGTGGCCTTGGACCATCGGAGAAAGGCCCTCCAGGTGCGGTCGTATGTTTTGTGCGTGGACGGCCTCCTGGAGGCCAGCAAGGTGGAGATTACCTTATCGGAATAACCACGTCTTGTTAGGAGGCTCCGCTCAGTCTCCAGGCGGTTAGCTTCAGGAAGCTGGGGTCCTGGTGGAAGATTGGACCCTGACTGAGTAGGTCGTGCCTGAGGGGGAGTCTGAACGGCTTCTCCCTCGAGAGGTTCACCAAGTCTGGGAACCAAGGCCGGCGTGGCCAGTGCGGAGCCACCAGGATGACTTGGGCTTTCTGGTCTCTGACCTTCTGGACTACCCTCGGGATCAGAGGTAGCGGGGGAAAGGCGTAGAGGAGGCCTACTGGCCACTGGCTGATGAGGGCGTCGGTGAGCTGTGCCCCTTCTGTTCGGTATCGCGTTCCGAACCGTGGCAACTTCGTGTTCTGTGGTGTCGCAAAGAGGTCGATGCATGGTCGGCCTAGATGCTTGGTCAGTAGGACGAAGACCTCTGGGTTTAGGGACCACTCGCTCTGGTCCACTGTTGTCCTGCTGAGCCAGTCGGCCTGAATGTTCATTACCCCGCTCAAGTGTTCTGCTCTGATGGAGCGGAGGTGTTGCTGGGCCCATCTGAACAAGGACATCGCCTCCTTTTGTAGGGCTTCGGATCTTGTTCCGCCTTGCTTGTTCACGTATGCCTTGGCCACGATGTTGTCTGTCATCACCAGCACATGTTGATCCTCCAGGAGTTTGCTGAACTCTCTGAGGGCTAGCTTCACTGCCCTTAGCTCGAGGAGGTTGATGGAGAGCTTGGTCTCTTCTTTGGACCACAGTCCCTGTGTGTGTTTTTCTTGGCAAACCGCTCCCCATCCGGACAGGCAGGCATCTGTTGTCAACGTGATGCGTGTCGGTGCTTGAATCGGAACTCCCTGGGAAAGGTGTGCTGGGTGAGACCACCACTTTAGGGAGCGAGAGACAGAGGGTGGGATGGTGAGAAGTGGATTGTGGTTGCACGTAATCTCTAGTTGGAAGTCCAGGAGAAAGGTTTGCAGTGGCCTGGAGTAAAACCTGGCCCACTGCACTGAGTCCTGGCACGAGACCATCATCCCCAGGAGCTTGGCTAAGTCCTTGAGTGGTACTCTGTCCTTCGAGCGCAGATGTGCCGCCAGTCGGCTTGTCGAGGTCTGTCTGTCTGATGACAAGAACATCATGTCCCTGATGGTATTCAGGGAGACGCCTAGATGAGTGAGCGTCTGAGACGGAACCAGGGAGCTCTTCTTCTCGTTGATGAGGAACCCCAAGTTGTTTAGCAGTGTCACTGCCTGTGAGGTGTCTTTGAGGCTCTGGCTGAGGGGCGGGGAACGGATCAGGATGTCGTCCAGGTAGGGGTGTAGCTGCACGCCCCTTGTACGCAGAAGCGCCACTGGTGCCAGGAGGACTTTGGAGAAGACCCTTGGAGCTGTAGCAAGACCGAATGGGAGGGCCCTGAACTGGAACTGCTTGATGCCATAGCTGAAACGCAGGAACCTCCGATGGGCAGGGCGGATTGGTATGTGCAGGTAGGCCTCTGTCAGGTCTATCGATGACAGGAAGTCTTTTTTCCGCAGGCACTCCTTGATGGATCTGAGTGTCTCCATCCGGAACTTCTGCTTCTTGAGGGAGCGGTTGACTCTTTTCAAGTCTAGGATGGGACGCACTTTCCCGTCTTTTTTGGGAACAGTGAAAAACACCGAAAATGTTCCACGATTTCTTTGATTCTGGGGAACCTTTTCTATTGCGCGTATCTGAAGGAGGTGTTGGATAGCTGTTACGGTTCTCAGGTGCTTTGCAGGATCTCTGAGATAGTGGGTCCTGAAAAACCTTTCTTTGGGCTTCTTCCTGAATTCCAGGGAGTAGCCTTGCTGAATTGTCTCTAGGAGCCATCGATCCGAGAAGTATTTCTTCCAAATTTCTGAGAACTCGCGTAGCCTCCCCCCCACTGGGGGAGGAGGACCGTCAGGCGGAGCTGGATTTCTTTCCCTGGGCAGATGAGCCTTTGTGCTGGCCTCCTTTCTGGGCCGAGCCACGCTGCCAGCGGGGCTTGTGTCCCCCTGAGGGGAAATTGCGCGTGGAGGATGAGGAGCCGCCATGTGATGAGGCAGGCTGCTGGGGTTTGTAGTTCCGAAAGGAGCCGTATTTCTGAGAAGGACGTTTTGTGTCTTTCTTGTGGGGGACTGGCAAGGCTTTCTTCTTGTCCTTGTTCTCCACCAGGACTTTATCTAGGGGTTCGCCAAAGAGCCTTTTGCCAGCGAAGGGGACACCTGCCAGGCTGGACTTCGTCTTTCCGTCCACCCCCCAATTGCGGAGCCATAGGTTCCTCCTAGCTACCACGTTGGAAGCTGTGACTCTCGCTCCCAGCTGAAAGGAATCGAGAGATGCATCTGCTAGGAAGGCTGCCGCAGAGGACGACTCTTTAATGAACTCCTTCATCTCTTTGGGTGTTGGATTGCCTTGAAGGAGCCTTTTTGCTCCTACATGCATAGCGCGTGCCACTATGGTTGACGTGTTAGCAATCTTGATTACCGTGGCGGCGGTCTCGAAGCCCCTGCGCAGTGCTGCATCTGCCCGCTTGTCGTGGTGATCGGGAAGTTCTTCTCGCTCTGTTGGCAACAACGACTTTGAGGTGAGGGCTGACACCGGGTCATCTACTCGAGGAACTGTCAGGGCCTGCATGGTGTTTTCAGCTATGCGATATAGCTTGTCACAAAGGCGATGTGGGGGCCTTGGAATAGCTGGCTTTTCCCACTCTTGCTGCAGTATCACCTGAAGGTTCCACGGAACCGGGACTGCAGGATTGGCTTGAAGCTGGATAGGAGGGAAGGCCATGGGGTCTCCCAAGGATTCCGGGTCAGTAACGGTTGGGGTGCTAAATTTGCTTACCAGCCCTACATGTGAGAGAGCCTTGGCAATCATCTTTGGGAAGGCTTCCGCTGCGAACAGACGGCCTCTGGGTGGGGCCTCGCTCTCGTCTTTGCTGTCCTCAGGCAGCTCGCCATCTTCAAAATCGGAAGCTGAGGCCCCTGCACTTGTACAAGTTCTACTGCTGTACTGGGTGCGCTGTGACCTGGCTGGGGATGCCGTTCTTGAGCCGTCATCAGAATCGGAAGAAGGGCGGCGGCGCTTGGTTCTGCTGGCAGCCGTGGGACTGACGCTGGCGCGTTTCGAGAGCACGCTTGCTGACCTGTGGCTTTTGCTTGAGCCTGCAGGTGAGGCCCTCAGCTGACCCACGGTCGGCTGGGAAACTGAGGCATGCTCGGAGCTGTGGCGGTTTGGCGACCTGCCCCGGGACCCTTTGAGGCTCTGGATATCACGCCACATTTCACTCATTAGCAGGTACATTGATTCAGGCACACCCTCTTGACGAACCGGGTTTGCAACTGGGATCACACGTGAAGGCGAGTCTGGTAGCATGCTGCTGTCCTTCATTGGAGAGGTGGAGGGATTGGTGGTGGGCGCAGGATCCATGGCTGCTATGGAATGAGCACTGGTAAAAGGAGAGATGGGTGGCGTGAAAAAGGGGCCATTGTATGCTTGGTTTTACCTTGGGGCTGTGGGTCCTTGGGGGTCTTGGCCGGGGGGTCTAAGCCCCCCCAATCTGGCAGACTTGAGGACCCCTGTGGTGCTTCCAGGTCCCCACTTGCCTAGCCGGTCAAAGGCCTGGGCTGGGCTGAGCCTCTGGGTGTCCCCACCACAAGGCTTGTAGGGCTTGCCGCTTGCCAGTGAGGAGGGAACGCGGGGGGAACCCGATTGTGGCTGGATGGCCAGCAAACAGCTGAGCTGTAGTTGAAATTGCAAAAGAAACCTCCGGAATGGCCTTGCCCTCATCCAAGATGGCGGCCCTGGCCTCACTCACTGGCTTAACAGGGGTCTTGCCCTTAACCAAAATGGCGGCGCCCATGTGGCCTCATAAGATGGCCATGCCCACAACCAACATGGCGGACGCAACCTCACAGCCTGATATAACAAGGGCCTTGCCCTTAATCAAAATGGCGGCGCCCATGGCACCCGAAGATGGCTGTGCCCACAACCAAAATGGTGGACGCAGCTTCGCTGATTGACTTAAACAGGGCATTGCCCTTACTTAAGATGGCGGCCGCCATCGTTGCCCACGCTGCTGCTGGAGGAGCTGGACTGAGGCTGGGATTCCCGACGGCCAAACGCGCAGCAGAGCAGGGGAAGGGAAGAGGCAGCAAGTAATCCCCTGGGGGGTTGTGCCTTTCCGGCCGATTGCTGGCCGAGGAAGCCGCTCAAGCCCATCTTGAGATGGAAGGGGGCTGGGAGGGAGGGGGGAGGTCCGGGACGCCTGGGCCGCGATTCCCTCCCCCCCCCTTGAAGGGCACCGACTGCAGCGGGCTCTCCCACCCCCCTGGCGCTGGCTTCCATGGGGGGAGGCCGGTTCCCTTACAGCCAGGTGTCTCGGGTCCCCCCGGAGTCCAGCCGCCTGTCTTACCGCCAGAGGCGGGGGCGAGGGGCTGGCTCCTTCCTACCGTTGGTAGGTGTGGCGAAGAGGCTTCGTTTTCTTCCTTTTCCACCTCTTCTTTTCTTTGTTCTTTGCTCGCGCTCAGAGGAGCGCGAAAAGTCTGCCTCCCACTGTGAGGCAGGAAGAACAACTGGAGTTTCTGGGGAGGCCCCTCCTCCACCGGAAGCTCAGAACAAGTCTGCCTTCCAGCCCCGGAGGCGGGGCTACTCCCCATATTTGCTGGCCTCCGACCCTCGAAGGAGAACTAATGAATTCTTTGCATCTTCACCGCTGAAGATGTTGGGCAGATACCTGTGCCTGAACTGGTATTTTCCAGAATGGAGTCTGAGGAACTGAGGCAATTAGCGGTGACAAGAGACAAAGTTCTAGAACAAACAAATCACCAGGTCTAGATGTTATCCATCCAAGAGTTCTTAAAGAATTCGAGTGTGAAATTGCTGATCTTCTAACAAAAATATGTAACATGTCCCCAAGACAGGCCTCTGTACCAGAGGACTGGAAAATGGCCAATGAAATGCCAATTCTAAAAAAAGAAATCCAAAGGGGGGTGCTGATAGTGGGAATCTAGGAAGTTACAAGTTGGTTAGCTTAACATCTGTTCCGGGTAAATTGGTAGAAAGCATTATTAAAAATAAAATTATCAAGCATATAGAATGACAAGTCTTGCTGAAGAATCAACATGGCTTCTGCAAAGTTAAGTCCTGCCTCACTAACCTTTTAGAGTTCTTTCGAGTGTCAACAAGCATGTGGATAGGGGTTATCCAGTAGAAATTGTTTACTTGGGACTTTCGAAACGCTTGACAAAGTCCCTCACCAAAGACTCTTGCACAAACTTAGCAGTCAAGAGAAGTTCTCTTATGTATCAGTAACTGGTTAAAGAACAGAAAACAATGGACAGTCTAGAAATGAGGGATATAAACAATGGGATCCCCCAAAGTATCTGTATTGGGACCTGTGTTTTTTAACTTGCTCATAAATGATCTGGAGTTAGGAATGACTGGTAAGATGGTCAAGTTTGCTGATAAGATCAAATTCAGGGTAGTTAAAACAAACAAACAAAAAAATAGCAAAGAGCTCCAAAAGGATCTCTCCAGTTTGGGGGTTCAGTGTAAGCAAGTGTAAAGTGAGGCAGATTGAGGCAACCCCCCACCCCACCCCTAATTTCACAAATACCCTACTGGAATCTAGCTGGCAGGGACTGATCAGGAAAGGGATCTCTGGCTGTGGATAGATTGATGAAAACGTCAATTGAATGTGCTGTGAAAAGGTAAATCCCATTTGGGGAAATCATTAGGAGAGGATTCAAAACTAATATTGCCAGTATCATAATGCCTTTATACGAATGTACTGCGTGACCGCAGTGGAATACTGTGTAAAGGTCTGGTCACCACACCTCAAAATGGGTATTGTAGTGCTGAAAAAAGTGCAGAAAGGGGCAACCAAAATGATCAAGGGGCTGAAGTAACTCCCCTGTGAAGAAAATTTACAGTGTTTGAGGCATTTTAGCTTAGGATAAGGGTAAGGAGGGACATGGTAGGGGTATATAAAATGATGCCAGGTGTGGAGAAAGTTGATAGGGATAAATTTTTCTCTGACGTATTATACTAGAACCCAGGGTTATCCCATGAAGCTGAATGGTGGAGATTCAGGGAGCACTTCTTCACACAGTGCATAGTTAAATATGGAATTTGCTTCCACCGGAAGTAGTGATGGCCACCAACTTGGATGGCTTTAAAAAGGGATTAGACAAATTCATGGAGGATAAGGCTATCAATAACTACTAGTCATGATGGCTATATATTACCTCCACTATCAGAGGCAGTATGGTGAGGAACATAAGCAGGAGCTAATGCACTCATGCCCTACTTGTGGGCTTCCAATAGGCATCTGGTTGGCAACTGGGGGAACAGAATGCTGGACTAGATAGGTCTTTGGTCTGATCCAGCATGGCTCTTCTTAGGTTCTTAAATGCAAGAACCTTGAAGCAAGAATGGCAGAATTTTAAGCTTGTTTTTTAAGTCACCAGACAGAATAGGCACTGAAAATAGAATAGAGCAGAGTGCTAAGCAGATCTTCCAAAAACGAAATATCACTCACAATGAATTGTTCCTTTTTACAGGAACATTGCTGCCTTAAAAAAATTACAGTCATTGCAAGCTCTCAAGTAAGCAGCTCTTACTCATGGGTAAGCTTCTTTACAACTGAGGCACATTTAAACCACTGGCTTAAAAAAAAAAATATGAGCTGGGTGACATGACAGCCCCAAATTAATGGTTACTTAAAGGTTTTGAACATACGTACATAAAATATTCAACTTTGAAACAAAAGGACGAGTCAATTAACTACCTTTTTAAAAATACAAGAGTTCTTAGCTTGCTGGTTAACATGCCAGCAGGCAAAATCAAAAAGAATGTGTTTACAAATAGCCATGTTTCTACAATTACTATTAACCTATTATTTAAAGCATCCCACTCCCTTAATGTCCTCTTCTACCCATCTCAAAACAACCTTCTCCCTACATGGTAAATACCAGTTTAAAATCCAAAACGTTGAGATTCCTTTTTGCTGTTGGCCCATATACAAGAGAGCAGCAGAGAGCCAACACACACAGCTCCCATTGAAAGTGGCAAGACCTGAATGCAGTAAAATGAAAGCTCAACTACAGTAGTACCTGCAGTGCAACTGAATGTTTTTGGTGTTACTTTTCAGTACTTTGAATCACAAATGTTCACCTTCCTCTAAAACAGTGTTCTCCAACCTTGGGTCCCCAGATGTTTTTGGCCTACAACTCCCAGCATGCCCCAGCCAAAAACATCTGGGGACCCAAGGTTGGAGAACATTGCTCTAAAACCTAATGAGAGACTACACTAACAGGGATTCATGCACAATCCCAGGTGCATGGCCAGCCATTTATTTACTGAGCTGTTCTTCCACTGTGAAGCAGGTATCTGAACACTACGTTGAGACAGGGGAGACAGATTCAGCATGGTTCCACCACCAATAATCCTAGGAACGAGTAAGTGCTGTGTATTAACCTCCTGTGCCACGTTGCTTAGGTCAGACCCAGGGGGAAAAACTGAACAGTTAGCCACGTGTCCAAGGGTCATATGAAATTATCTCAAGATGAAAAAGTGGAGGATTGATTCAGCAACTCAAGACTGCAGTAGTAGTAACGTTTATTTGTGTAACCAAAGCCATTACAAAAAAACAAACAAACAAACAAAAAAACCTCAAGACTGGTACATGGTACCTTTCAGTAAAAATAATTCTAGAATTCATTCTGTGTATTAACTAAAGGAGAAGCACAGGTTATTTATAAAATCTAATATTTAACTAACACCTTTACTAATTGGGAAAGAAATCATCCCGGGTGACATTCTGTAGGGCAAATGTCATTGTAGGCCTAGGAATATAGTGCCAACTATATCCTTGAGCCATCAACAAGGGCTCTCTTACTGGAGCAACTCCATCAAACCAACTCACCCTCCCTCCTCCTTTTATAACTACTCAGCGAAGCTTTCTATCTAAATCATTAAATATTAAAATGACACAGAAACCTTTAAACTTAAACTTTACTCCGTTTAATGCTCAGTATACAAGAGACACAAGATTCTTCTGACACACATTAACTTGCTCCACAAACAGCCCTGAATTAGAGTTGGAAGCAGAAGCGATTCTGTCTCCTTGCAGATGGAGAACTGTGTCAGTAAGAGAGGAGGGAATCTGTGCACTGCAATCCTATGTGTGTCTACACAGAAGCAAACCCCACTGAGGTCAACAGGACTTCTTCCCAGGCGAGTTAATAGGACTGTAACCCAAATACTTTTTTTGGAAAAAGTAAAAATAAAAAACCCCACAAACACAAAAAACCTTACTTTTCCCCCCTTGCACCAGGGGTGGACAACATTTTCAGCCCAAAGGCCGCATGTGATGCTGATTCGGGAGCAGTGTACATACGCATACTCATGCATATATACCAGCAATCAGCACTCAGAGGGCATGAGTGATAGAGCCCTCTGAGAGCACCTGCTAGAAGGCAGCTTCACTGAGGGCCCTCTGAAAGCATTGTTAGAATGTCTTCTCAGAGGCAACTCAGCAGCAATGTCAGAAGGGCAGGTTGCTTACCTGTAACTGTAGTTCTTCGAGTGGTCATCTGTGCATTCACACACATATGGGTTCTCTGCACCTGCGCTGAGATCGATCGGAAACTTCTTTAGCTGAGATGAGCCGGGCGGGAGCCACTCCCTCTTGCGCGTGCTCCTTAGTGCGGCTCCCGCCCGTCTCCTCAGTTCCCTGAGACCGCCTATTGCGACCCTCGGGACCGAGGATGATTTAGAATCTCAATGTACCTCTTCAATACCAAATACCTTCCTTCGAGCTCGATGGGAGTCGAGATCGAAAAACAATAGTAACATTGGACCATCCATTTCCACTTGGGTGGAGGGTGAAGACCAAGTCGCCGCCCTGCACAAGTCCGTCAGGGAGACCCCTCTGCCGAATGCCGTCGAAGTCGACATGGCCCTAGTAGAATGCGCTTTTACTGAGTTCGGCAAAGCATGATCGGCAAGTTGATATGCCAGTTTGATAGTGTCCGCTAGCCAGGAGGACAGCCTTTGCTTTGACACTGGACAGCCCCTCTTCGGTGGGCTGTAGCAAACAAAAAGTTGTTGAGTATGCCTTATGGGCTCTGTACGCGCTTTGTAGAAAACTAGGGCTCTGCAGACATCAAGGCTGTGTAAAAGCCTCTCGACATCCGATGACGGTGATGGAAAGAAGGCCGGGAGTATAATGTCCTGTCCCAGATGAAACTCAGAAATGACTTTAGGAAGGAAAGATATGTCTGGCCGCAAAACGACTTTATCCTTATGAAAGGTTATATATGGAGGATCAATTCGGAGCGCAGCTATTTCGCCGACGCGCCTCGCAGATGTAATCGCCATGAGAAAAAGGGTTTTCAACGACAGAAGGCGCAAGTCTGATTTCGCCATGGGCTCGAATGGCGCTTTTGTTAATGCCTTCAAGACCAGTTGGAGGTCCCATCCTGGTATAATATTTCTTGTCGGAGGATAAGTTTTTTAGACCCTTTAAAAATTGTTTCACCAAGGGATGAATAAATAAAGACATTTCGGTCGAGATCGTGCGGTAAGCTGTAATTGCAGCCAAATAAACTTTAATTGATGAAAATTTCAACCCACGAGCCATCAGTGAGTGCAAAAAGTCGAGGACAGTCGATACCGAGCACGTTATAGGGTCCTTATCCGAAGCTAATACAAAGGAGGAGAAAGCCTGCCACTTCCTCGCGTAAGAAAGCCTTGTTGAAGGCTTACGTGCTGCCAGCAAAACGTCTTTAACTGCCTCAGAAAGGTCTGTACCCATCGCTATCTGATTCTCCAGGCTGTGAGGCTTAAGGAATGCAGATTCAGGATGAAGTACCTTGCCTTGATGCTGTGTCAATAGATTGTCCTGAAACGGTAATTGCAGATAATCTCCCTGGGACAGATTGAGTAGGTGGGAAAACCAAGGCTGTCTCGGCCACCACGGGGAAATCAATATGCAATTTGTCTTGTTTGAAGATATCTTGGCCAGTACTCGTGTTAGGAGTGGAATCGGAGGAAATAGGTAGTAAAAACCGTCGTTCCAGTCCAGCAAGAACGTGTCGGTCATCGATTTCGGGTCCGACGCTGCTCTGCTGCAGAATAGGGGACAGGCCGTGTTCTCGCCGGTTGCGAACAAGTCTATGTCCGGCCGACCCCAACGTTGGAACAGCAAAGTTAACACTTGCCGGTCCATCTTCCACTTGTGGGACTGTAGAGACACTCTGCTCAGCGTGTCCGCTAGCACGTTGGTTTTCCCCGCGATATGAATTGCTACGAATGACATCCGTCGAGGTAGAGCCCACTCGTAAAGTTGTAGTGTCAGTCGTGTGAGACGCATAGACCTTGTGCCTCCTTGCTTGTTTAAATACGCCACCACTGTGGTATTGTCTGTCACGATCTGAACGTGACGTCCGGCTAGATGATGCTCCAGCGCCTGCAGCGCTCTCCAAACAGCCATCAGTTCCAGCCAACTGATATGCTTGGAGGCCTCTGTCGAAGTCCATGTGCCCTGCACGACTTGATCGTCGGAGTGGGCTCCCCATCCTAGCAACGACGCGTCCGTCGTCAGCATTCGGCTCGCTACCAGCGGTTGAAATGGTACGCCGTCGAGTAGGTTTGATTCCTGCTGCCACCACCTCAAAGACTCTCTTACGGCTCATGGAACTGGTAGACGAAGGGAAGGTCTGTCCTTCTCTGGTCTGAAGGCTCGGACAAACCAGGTCTGTAGCGGTCGCATGCGAAGCCTCGCATAGCGTACGACTGCGATGGTCGAGGCCATGTGCCCCAAGAGTCGCTGTATCATATGAGCTGACGATATTGGTTGTTTGCATACTTTGTTTGCAAGGGTAATTAAATTGCTCGCCCTTTCAGTTTGGAAGATACGCCCGACCATCGAACGCGCTTAGCCTTGCTCCTATGTATTGGATCTCCCTCACGGGCAGGAGAACCGACTTCTCTGCAGTTCAGGCAAAGCCCCAACTCGTGCATGAGATGGAGAGTCTCTTCGAGTGCGCTTTGAAGCTCGAGCCTCGACGACGCTACTATCAACCAGTCGTCGAGGTAAGGGAAAATGGTGATGCCTCTTGCCCTTAGACTCGCGCACACCACCGCTACACACTTCGTGAATACCCTCGGCGCGGTGGAAAGTCCGAATGGAAGAACGACGAACTGGTAGGAGTCGTCTCCCACTCGAAACCGAAGGTATTTCTGGCTGCTCTCGTGGATGGCGATGTGGAAGTACGCATCCTTGAGGTCGATAGACGCAAACCAATCGCTCTTTCGGAGTAAGGGAAGGATCGATTGGAGTGTGACCATGCGGAATCTTTTTGGTGGAATAAAAAGATTCACCGTTCGAAGATCCAGGATCGGTCTGAGTCCTCCTCCCTTCTTCTTCATGATGAAGTATCTGGAGTATAGGCCGTCCTCCAAGTTTCCTGCGGGAACCGGCTGTATCGCCCCTTTTTGAAGGAGGGTTGAAACTTCCTCCAGTAGCACCCGAGTTGGGCGGGTGGTCTTGATCCCGAGGAATGGGGGGAGGACTCTGAACTCGATCCTGTATCCGTGCTCGATGATGCTTAGGACCCATTGATCCGTCGTGATGGTCCTCCAGGATCGGAGGTGGTGGTAGAGTCGAGAGTCGAAGAGAATAGTCTGAGGTGGTGCAGAGGTGTCGTTTGCGGACGCGAGAATTGGTTGGAGCGTTGGTCGAACTTTGGTCGGGCCAGCAAGGGAGTCAAAGATGACGTCGGCCGAAGTCGCCTCCCCTCCTGCTGCCTGTGGACCGCTGTTGCTGGAACGGTCGCTGCGGAACCTGAGGCTGTGGTGCTCCGGGTCTTCGGTTCCCACCCCTGTACTGACCCGACGACTGATATTGCCTGGTCGGGTACGGGAACCTGGGACCAACGCCGTGGCCTGAAGGATTGCGACGGTTGCTGCCTGCACGAGCCCCATTTTCTTGGCCGTCGCCAAAGCCTTCTGTGCCGAGTCGAGGGAGTCATCTGTGGCGGCGTTGAATAACCCCTCGCCATCGAAAGGGAGGTCCTCGATCTTCACCCTATCGTCGGGAGTCAAGGCGGTAGAGCGAAGCCAGGCGTGCCTCCTCAAGGCCACGGAACCGACCATCGACCTGGCGTGACTGTCGACTTGGTGCCGCGCCGTATTCATTTGTAGGGCACCGATGCTAGTCGCCTCCTTAATGTATTGCGCCGCCAGGTCTCTCTTGTCGTCCGGCAGATAATCACAGAGGTCTCCCAGCTTCTCTGTGATATACATTTGATATCTAGCTAACAACGCCTCGTAGTTAGATATCTTAAGTCCGAGGGAAGACGATGAATAGACCCTATGGCCGTAGGAATCTAATGTCTTACCCTCCTTATCTGCCGGCGTGGTGTGCTGCTTTCCCCCACGAGACTGCGCTGACTTGACTATGAGCGAGTTCGGGGTCGGATGGGAAAACAGAAACTTTGCTCCATCCTCCTGGATCTTGTACATCGACTCCAGGCGCTTGGCCATCGGTTTAGTAGAGGCCGGAGTCTTCCAGGTTTCTTGCACTGTCTCCAGCAGTGTCGGCAAGAACGGAAGGAGCAACTGGTTCGACTGCGTTGTCTTAAGGACAGCATAAATGTCATCCTTGGCCTTTCCTTTCGACGACTTCGCCTCGACTCCCAGAGCTGTTACCAGCCGGCTGACATGCTCAGCGAAACTCCCCATGTCCTCCGATGGGGAGACCGCGTCCTTAGACTCCACCTGCGCGTCCGGCGAAGTGGAGTGGGAGGAGGAAGCCGCCGAGTTCGAATCAGATAGGTACGCCGATCCCGACGAGGAGTGGCCAACAACAGCAGTCGGAACCGGTAGATGCACGAGAGTCTGTGGTTGAGCCGTTGATGACGAAGCAATAGGCTCTTCAACAACTTCGGCCGGGGCACGAGACGCAGCCGCATCTCAACGTGGTGAAGGAGAGCGCCTTCGGCCACGGTGCCTGTCCGGGGAAACAGAACGTCGCTGGTAATAATGACGTTCCGATCTCTCGCGCCTTGGTGAGCGTCTCGACCTCGAGTAGTAGCTCCTAGAACTCGATCCCGAGTAGTAGGAGCGCGACATCGACCTCTCATCTCGGTAGCGGGAGAGTCAAGATCGAGGACTCGAAGCCGTGGAGATCGAATCACGAGCCCGATAGTGCGGGGATCATGACTGGCGGCGGTATTCCACTCGACGCTCTTCTGCGTGTCCAACCGACGGAGACAGTTGTGGTGGAGGACCCCTCGAGCCCGAATGGGGTCTATCCAGTGCCTTCTGCTCCTCTAGTTGGACTGGCGAAGCCACAAGCTCTCCCTCCAACAGGGAAGCTGCTGCAGTCATCGGCTCTTTTTCGGTCTCTCGGCCTCGAGGAGACGTCGTCGAAGCCGGAGTGGACTGGTGGGCAATCGGTCCCGAAGCTCGATCCCGAGCACCAGTCAGAGCCTCAAGCATTTCCACCGTTCGCTTCGAAACCACCACAGTGGTCGAAGTCGACGGGCCCGCCATCTCACCAGCCGTATCCGCCATTTTTTCCTTAAGGCACTTTGCCTTGTCCTTACGGGCTTTCTTGGCGAGTTTTTTAGCCGTTACGTCGGTTAACGGCTTCTTGGCCGACTGGGATCCCCCAGGTCGTTCCTCTGGAGCAGGGCCCTTTGCGGAGAGAGACTGCTCCCAAAGAAGGGCTCTCAATTTCATTTGGCGGGCCTTTCTGGCCTGTTTCGTGAAGGCCTGACAATTTTTACAGGCCTCCACAACATGCTCCTGCCCAAGGCACAGCAGGCAGAGCATGTGTTTGTCAGCGGGGGGGATTTTCGTCCCACACCGCTGGCATTTTCTAAACGGTGCCTTAAGAGGCATAGTCAAAAAAATAGTTAGAAAGATAGATTATACTAACAAGGATAAGAATGGGGGAGAGATGTGGGAGAAATTTAAGTTGTCAAAGAGATAGGAATAAGAACAAACTCAGCTTTTCGATAGTGGATAGAGGAAAGAAGAACCTAACAACTCGTCGCAAAGGCGGTCGAAGAGGAACTGAGGAGACGGGAGGGAGCCGCGCTAAGGAGCACGCACGAGGGGGAGGGGCTCCCGCCCGGCTCATCTCAGCTAAAGAAGTTTCCGATCGATCTCAGCGCAGGCGCAGAGAACCCATATGTGTGTGAAGCACAGAGACCACGAAGAAGAACCAACAACAGCAGCAGCGGAGAAGCTGCTCTGGATAGCGTGTGTGTGTGTGTGTGTGTGTGTGTGTAAAAACCGACAGTTCAGAAGCAGCAGCGGCAGAAACTGTGGGCACAATGGTAAAAAAAGGTGGGAAATTGGCAGGGGAGATAGGGCACGTGAAAGGGCCTTACACAATTGCCAGATTGTTCTAGTGGGTCTTTATATAGTGGCATGATTTTATTAGCATTTAGTTATCCTAAGCCAACACCAGAGCAGAAAACTATCTGCTTTTGGTGAAGCTTAGTATTAATAGGGAATAATATTGAGTATGAGTGAGAGAGCATACGCAGGACTGGGCACAGGACAGCTGGATCCCCAGAGGATAAGCTAGCGTGCAAGCCAGGAGAAGGATTCATTGTGTTGCAGGAGCAAATGTGTCCAAATGTAACTATTTAAAAACAGTTCAACAATTCTAAAGTGAATGGCAACAAAATTATGTTGATATTCTGCAATCATGAAACATCTACTGGTAAAAGCACTACAAATGCAAAAAACAGTGAGCAGGTAAAGAGACAGCAGTGATGGTATTCTCATAATAGATTAGAAAGCAATTAAATAGCAAAGCAGTATGTACTGTTCATAGACATTTATACACTACTACTACATTTTTACATTAACTATTATATGCCTATCCTATAGAATAGGATACAGTGTTCTCCAACCTTGGGTCCCCAGATGTTTTTGGCCTACAACTCCCAGGATGCCCCAGCCAGCTACATGGGCTAGGGCATGCTGGGAGCGGTAGGCCAAAAACATCTGGGGCCCCAAGGTTGAAGAACACTGGTCAGAATAGAAGAGGATGGGGAATGTGACGGCCTTTTGTATCTAACTGAACACCAGCTTGAAGTTATAGGTAGTCAGTGCCTATTCAATGATCCAGCTGAAATTAATTATCTAAATCCAATCAATTAGCAGTGAGCATATTTTCCCACTGTATGGTCCACCAAACCACATTTCAAAATAATTTTTGATACAACTGGAACTCTACTTTTCAAAGGAAACCAAGCCAAAAATACTATGGGACATAGAGACTGGGACTCAGGGGATCCGGGTTCTAGTCCCCGCTCGGCCATGAAACTCACTGGGTGACTTTGGGCCAGTCACTGACTCTCAGCCTAACCGACCTCACAGGGTTGTTGTGATGATAAAATGGAGAGGAGGAGCAGGAGGATTATGTAAGCCGCCTTGGGTTCCTTGCAGGAAAAAAGGTGGGGTATAAATATAATAAATAAAAAAAATAAAATAAAAATATTCAAGCCCTCTGGTGTCCTAGAAGGAGCTCTTTGAATCCCAACCAAGATATACCTGTAGTTAAAAAAAGAAAAGAAACTGCTGTGTCCATATAGTGTAACTTCCCAGACCAAGATAGCCGATTTTAACAAAACCTTCTTATAGAAACACCATCTGGGTCTCAGATGCCCCATTCCTGGGTTGTTTGTGACGTCTGAACCTGGCACTCCGGGTTGTTTAGGGTTACACAACACAGACTTTAACCCAATGATCACCCATGGTTTGTTGTTGGCTTAAACTCTGGGTTGTTTATCCCTACAACAACCCAGAGTGTCAGATTTGGATGTCATATCAAACAACCCAGGAGCAGGGCATTCCTGGGTTGTCGATCTAAGCTGATTGAAAGAGGAAATGACAAGCACATGGGAGGCAGCGCACTGATATCAGGCATTACGTGCGAACCAGGTCACAGTTTCATAAAGAGTTCCTTTAACCAAATCCTGTAAGGTTACAAAAAGTCCTTTTTCACTCATGCAAACAATTTAAGATGAGAGTTGGGCCTTGGTCTAGTGTAACAACTGCTAGCTCTCATAAGTACATTTTCCCTTTCTTTCAGTCTACTCCAGGAAGCAAGCAGATCTGAGACAGGCTGCTACGGACCTGTATGTAGTGCTATCACAACACTACACAGCTCACAAACCACCTATAAACCTAGTTATTGATACAAAATGTAAATACTGCTAAGTGCTAAAGAAGCATGAAGCCCTTGCTCAAAGGCTATAGTCTAAATAACAGCAGTACAAAATGGCTGCTCTGCACTGGAACTAACAGTACCAAAAAACATTATCTTCTAATGAGTATCCAATTCTAAAGGTCATGGCAACAGATATCAGCAACAGAATGTCCATAGTGGCTAATGAAAGTAAACTCAGGAAAGCTGTCATTTAACACTTACTTGTAGACATTGTTTTTTTTCTGGTTTTATACTCATAAGAGAAGCATATGGAGTACTCAATATTTATTAGCTGGGTCCCCTACTTCCAGTTCATAGTCCTAATATTCTTAATGTCCCTGTCTAGTTCTTCAGTTTGGTTCATTTTATTTTTAGACTGTGAATAACTCTTTCATATGTCTCCAAAAACAGGGTCTAGATTAAAATGAAAACTTGAGTTTATATCCTCTCATTCTTAAAAAAAAAAGAAAGAAGGTAAAATCAAAACAAAGTATGAATTCAGTGATGAGAGTAGTGAAGTCAGCATCTTAGTTAACCACAAAGCTTCTCTTAATAAGTATTCCAGAAGTTTTAACATATTAAGGGTTATGAGAAAAAAATTACTTCTATTTAAAAGGGGAATGACTCATCTTTGGGGCAGGAAACTAAAAACCAGAGGAATATTATTTTTTGCACAAAACAGCTGAATTCAACATACTATGTTCTTATACTAGAAGCTAAAGACATAGGATTTCTTATACAGCTCCCTGGATAACAGTGCTATGACTTGCGTTAACAACAAGACTACTCTGACCCACTTCACAGAATTAAACAACCCATGGTTTGTTAACCATTAGTTGTTTGGGAGCGAGCAGGAGTGAGTGTGCTGGCTCCCTCCCGCTCACCCTCTTCCTGTTCCCTGGATTGTTCTCCGTGACGTACAAACTCGTAATTCTGGGTTTTTGAGGGAGAAACAGCCCAGAATGAGATCCCATGGTTTTTCACAATCTCAGGTGAAAAATAAGCTGTGTTGTATGTTAATTCTTGTTAAATCTGGGAGCAACATGTTGATCATAATAGCTGACGATGCTAGTCTTTGAAATGCTTGCCTCACACACACTGCACACTAGAACTATAGAATGCATGCAGAAAGATGAGGTAAAAAGGGGTCAAGGAACCTCCACCACCACAGTTCATATTGCAGGTCTAAGCAAATATCCTAGGTTCAGTAATAATGCCAATACAAGGTAAACCACAAAAGCTTTCACCTTTCAAGGTTTCACAAAAAGCACACATACACGCTCTGGAAAAGTGTGGTCACCAGTAGCTCAGAGGTCAATTCACAACTTGCAAGTTAAATATAGACTTTCCAAATATAGGAAATCTATATTTGAAGTATAGAATCCAAGGCAGTTTTATTATTGGGAGGGGGGGTGTACTGACAATTTGTGCACATGAGGTTGACAATACCAAGAAGAACATCCCAGCATTTGGATAGTTCTGAAGCTTGGGGATTGATCCTTGGAGCCAGCAAGCTGTGGACAGAAAGGACTAAGACTCACTGTACAAAGCATATTTTATATGGATCTTTTCCCACAGAAAAAAGTTTGGCTTCACTGTTGCATGAAACCTTTGAAGGACAATATGCAGCCTTACTAGGTTTATTTTCCAACTGTAAGGCAAGGAAACTCTCTATATGGAAAAACTGTGGATTGCTCAAACACGGAATCTCTAAAAGGTGCAGCCCAACGGGATACCCACCATATAGAACTAAAACAAGGTATAAAATGGTGTTTGATGCAAATCACAGCAGCAACCGATGTCTATGTTGTAGACATATGTATTGTTCCGGACACCCCATCTCAAGAGGTGGTCCTAAGATCTGGAAAAGGAACACAGAGGGCAGCTGTGGGGCCTTTTGTTTGAGAAAAAGACAGGAAATGGTGGAACAGAGGACATGATAAAGGGGTTATAAGATAATGAACAGGGTGGAGAAAATCCCCCTGCACATAGAAAACTATGTGTGTTGGACAAGGATTCAAGTCTAGAATTCATCCTGATGTACAGATATTGTAGTCCCCGTCCCCATCCCCGTCCCACCTCCCAATCATTCTAAAATATATATAATCGTCCCACCTGCAATGATGTGGCATAGTCAAAGAACAATGTTACCATGTCATTTACTGCTTGTTTAGACAGGGCCTAAATTGTGGAATTCACTGCTGCATGCACAAAGCAGTAATAACCACTGGTGTGTGTGTGTGTGTGTGGGTGTTTTAAAGAACTGGCCAAGTTTTGGAGGATAGATCTATCCACGTTAAAATCGAGTTTCTGCAACAGGCTGTGAAGTAAACAGCTGCTTCGCAGAATTCAATACAGTAATACCTTGGACTACAAGTAACTTGGTTTGAGAGCATTTTGCAAGACAAAGCAAAATTTTAAATATTTATTTATTTATTTATTTTACTTGATATACAAGCGACGTCTTGCAATACAAGTACTGTAGTACGGTTTAAATTAAAAATCCCTGTACAAATTTTTTTGGGGAGATTTCGTTTTGATATAAGAGTGTTTTGGATTACAAGCACGTTTCTGGAACGAATTATGCTCTCAATCCAAGGCATGACTGTAGATCAGGATCTTAAGTAGCAACACAAGGTTCATGGCATTAGTAAACCACCTGGTGGTATCGTACCTGGGCATATACCTGTGGGACTACAATGTATCATCATCATCTGCTGGGACAGCATGCCTTAGAGAACTATCAGGTGATAAGACACCGCAGCCAAGAGATCATATGGCAGATAGAAAAAGCTCTATGCAGAGTAATGTCTGTGGTGAAAACTGCAGTCTTATGATTCAGAAATAAAATGGTGTGGAAACCACAGAATTAAGATGATGAGCAAAGGAGGGCTTCCCTGCATCTAGATGATCATGCCTGCAATTTTAGGGGGCATTTACTAAGCAGGGATGTCAGTGGACACCTTAGAATTCATAATAAGAGGATGAATGCACACAATACACAAGGAGCCTAGTTTACTTTAAGAGTCAAGTATTATAATGCATCACACAAATATCCTGTAAGCCTCCTATTACCATAGTAACTCTGGAGGCTCACCCAAGTTGGAACCCCAATACTTTTTCTAAGTATTACAAGACTTTCCATCTGGGGTTGGTACTGAGATTGAACTGGTAGCGTATATTGGAATTTATTGTATTTTAATGGGATTTTTATATGGGTGCGGTATAATTAATTAGCCTGAAAGGCAGAGATGAAGCAGTCACATAAAACATTCTTGAGATTTCAGCAAATGCTATAGTTCACACTTCTAAATCATAACTTTTGTCAGTTTTAGTATTTAGACCATATTTTCAGGATTGCTTCACATTCACATCTCCCAACAGTCCAAACTTACCCATTTGTGGGCAATCAATGGCCTGAAAGAATGAACCACCTCTTTGTTTAAACAAATGTTGCTGCCCAAATACCTTAAGGCAATTCCTATTCTGCACCAGTAAGTGACTATTTACTATTTATTTGAGAGCCTTTTCTGGCTGAAGAGCGGGATATACGGTAAATACAATAAAGTCTTCTCTAACCAGTGGATTCCTGCCTTCCAGAATTCTAATTGATGCCAAACCAGTCTAGACACCAGCCTATTCTTCCTTCTTCCATCAAGCCCTCTTCCCAAAAACTTTAAATAGAAACCTATTACATACCATATTTGGGTTTAAAGGAAAATGAATGCCGATAACTTAGGTCTTTACATTCTTCCACAGGCTACACCAATTTCACAGAACACCTTCCCCTAGTCCATAAATGCAAGGCTTCTTACAAGAAACCACTGATAAGAAGCTGTCCAAGTATTTGAAAATCTATCCAATCACAATTTGAAGTCATATATAAACTTTGTTCAAGAGAGTTGCATGGGGATACTCTCAAGTGATCTGTATGATTTATACCACTTTCTTTCAGCTGTGTATGTAAATGATGAAATTACATCAGTGCTGCCCCTTCAAGTTATTGTTAAAAATAGCATAGGCATGATATGTTGATGAAATGGATACACTCAATGCAATGAGGTAACTCAATAAATTAATGGTCTTTCCTAAGGAGAATAACACAATTAGTTAGAAGGGAAAGCAGCTCTGCAATTACTGTTTGGTTCTTTCTTCCTTTTTTTGCATATTTAAAGGAAACAAAATTGTGCTTATTCAAATTTCTAATTACAAAAAGATTATTCCAGTTGGGTGCTTACCCATTCCCATACAACTAAACAAGTCATTGACTGGGTTCACACAACACGATAAGCCATGGTGGCTTATAAGCCATATTTGTTTCAGAGTGGCTTGTTGTGCTGTCTGAACCCAGCAGCATGGCTTGTTAACCATGCATAAGCCACTCTGGCTGGGTTCAGACAACACAAGCCACTCTGAAACAAACATGGTTTATAAGCCACCATGGCTTATGTTGTGTGAACCCAGTTATTTTGTTGTTTTCTTCTTCCAATGACACATGGTGGTTAGTTTCACCTGAAAAGGTCTTTACTCTGGAGAAGAGCTACAAGTGTTTTCTGCCCCCATCCCAACAGACTTGGCATTTGACCTTTATCGTGACATTGACCCCTATACTCCTTAAGGGCACAATTCTATGCATGTTTAGAGAGAAAAAAAGCCTACAACTCCCATCATGCTCCAGCCAGCATGGCTGGCTGGGGCATGCTGTGAACTGTAGGCTTTTTTTCCTCTCTAAACATGCATAGAATTGCACCCTAAATGGATCAAAGGTCTGCATAATTTAACCTTTTTTTTTAAAAAAAACAACCTTAAATTTATAATGTGCCTTATCCAAAGAGACGCAGGGTAATAAGAGCCAGAGTTCAGGTTCAAGATTAATTTTATCATGTTTTTTTTAAAATGCTGTTACATGTAAAGCTGCATAATGCACAAAAAATCCACATTTTGCTATCAAAATTTAAAATGCCAATAAGACTGCTTACACATACTAATTTTGCATCATTTGGAATCCTGATTTGTAAAAGTTTTAATGTTTTATTGCTAGTGTTTGTTGTTTTATGAATGTCTGCTGCCTTATTATTGTATCTGTTTTTTATTACACAAATTTTAATATTGTAAACCACCTTGGGTGGGCTTCTGCCCTGAAAGGTGGCCTAGAAATATTTTAAAATAAATGTCAGAACAAAGAATTTAAGAGTTTGAATTGGTTTTCTTCTTGACCAAGAGTAAACACTCTTCATCACTTTGTAGTTTTCAACTGATAGTACTCAGCTTCAATCCTACTGCACTGGTCCTAACCCAGCCGCACTTTATGTACTCCTGTTCCCTGGATCTCCTATGTTGTTCTCTATATAGACCTCTCAGGCTAAGGTCTGCATTCTACAGGTGCTGGTTGATAGAAGCTTTGCAGTCTTTTCAGCAGAACTTGCCCCAATATTTCTTTATACTTTGGCCCTATAAAAAAATGACTATTAAAATAAACTTGATAAAAGAATGAGTCTCTAACTTCAAACAGGCTGCAGGAAACTATAAATACTTTCCCAATTCTTACATGACTATTATTCTTACTTGACTTCAATTGAATTTAAGCACAGATATCTGCACTGGATTGCAGCCACTATCTCCAAATCAACCCAGTATTTCCAATATAGACTTCCACTTTTCACTTCCGTCCACATGTAAGCAGTTCCATTCCATTTAACCTCTTTACCATCTACATTCTACCCTCATTTATCTTTAATCCAAGATGTTTAGCTTACAATATTTTAAGCAAGTCTTACAGGAAACAGATGCCTATACAAGCAAAAATGTTAGTGGGTGTGTGAGCAAGGGAAGAATTGTATGGTGAATTGTTGGCAATGGTAGTAAACAAAATTGTTGGTGGACAGTATTCTTCTATGTATTTAAAATGTAACCTGCTAGCGTAGGAAAATAACTGGGGGGGGGGGACGACATAAGGGACAGAATGATTCTATATGAAGGTACAACATCTACTATGCCTTACAAATACAGGACTTTTTCTGTACACTATATTTTAGAACCTGCTAAAGATACAAGTGGAAAAAACCCATATACAACGGTTCACGTATACCATCTCATATAAAAATCAAGTCTCTATATTAATATTCCCCGTTCTCCCCATTCCTTTTTCCTTGTGTGTCGTGTCTTTTTAGATTGTAAGCCTGCAGGCAGGGACTGTCTTGTTAATTGCTGTGACCCGCCCAGAGAGCTTCAGCTATTGGGCGGTATAAAAATGAAATAAATAAATAAAATAAATAAATATATTGCCACTATATTGAATTTGGAAGCTGCTACAGTTTTGACAAGACTGCATATCTGTTATATGTTCCTACATACATGATGGAACAGAGTCATTTGAGAAGGAGCCCTATTTAGTAAGGTTAGTTTTAATGTTTTGTAAGTTCTCCATTTTACCACACTATTGTAAGAGCTTATCGAATGTAGAATTCATTTCGACATCTGGTTTAATGTACTTTATCCCACACTATGCTTTTGGAAAATATGCTGTGGTCAAGACATCTGGTAAAGTTCTAAAAAGACATGCTACATGGATAGTGCAGTACTATTTGTTGCTCATGTTGCTCTTCCAAGAGCTAGGGATGAATAATTTTGTTTTGTTTCAATCTTTACATTCAGGGACATTAATTTCAGCTTCCCCAGTAGCAATAAGATAACAGGAGTTTCCATAGTTTACCAAACATCGAGCCAATTATTTTTTATTTATTGTTTTCAGTAGCAAGAACTCTGATTAGACTATTTATAACTCTGATCATTCATTAGATTATTGTCAGAGTAACATTCTAATTCTGTTCTATGCATGTGATCCCACAGGCATGAAACAATTGTTTTCAAAATTTGTGGAAGTTAGCTCAATTTACCATGTATACAAAATGACAGAAGCTGAACTTCAACACAAACTAAACTTCTTGGAATCACTTATTATTTAGCATGGTCAAAATTAATTCTTTTTGCTTCAAAAATGATTTAGGCTGCAGTCCTATACCACTTAGCACTGAACTCAATGGGACTTACTTCTGAGCAGATATGTATAGAACTGCACTATCAGGAAGCTTAGACCTGGTTAGCATGATCAAAACAGCCCACCATGGGTTGTGGTGTGTGCAGGTGGCCATTTTGAATATTTAACACCCAGCTGCAGCTTGTCATGTCCTGTAAACCTGGGGATTGTGGGTTATGTGAGGGTTAAACAACATTTGCATAACTCATGGTCTATCATTGGGTTATGTGAGGGTTGTTTAACCCTCACATAACCCACAGTTCCCGAGTTCGCACAACATGACAAGCCGCTGTATTGTATATACAATACAATACAATTTTATTGAAGGCAACCAAATACAGGTTTTAGCCAGTAGTTACATAAAATACAATAGCATAACACCTTAAAACATTCATACAGGCTAAAACCTTATATGTTACAATATTAAAACATACATGAGCAAACAACTAGAACCTTACATTTCAAGACTGGCTATGTACGTTTGTCTGAGCTGGGCAGCCTGTACAGCAAATTTAGCAGTGTTAACAATAACCGTCCTATCTGTACTGGACAATAAATATTTGATCTTATCCATATCACTGCGGGTCGGAATCATCCTAATAAATTTCTATAGGTGCTCTCCTCTCGGTGTATTGTAGAGTTTACAGCAGTGTTCTCCAACCTTGGATCCCCAGATGTTTTTGGCCTACAACTCCCAGCATGCCCCAGTCAGCTACGCTGGCTGAGGCATGCTGGGAGTTGTAGGCCAAAAACATCTGGGCACCCAAGGTTGGAGAACACTGGTTTACAGTATAGCATGTAATAAGAGCCAGTGTGGCATAGTGGTGAGAGTGTTGGACTGGGACTCGGGAAATCCAGGTTCTAGTACCCACTTGGCCATGAAACTCACTGGGTGACTTTGAGCCAGTCACAGACTCTCAGCCTAACCTACCTCACAGGGTTGTGAGGATAAAATGGGGAGGATGATTATGTAAGCTGCCTTGAGTTCCTTGCAGGAAAAAGGCGGGGTATAAATATAATAAATAAAATAAATAAGTAAAATAATATCCTCTACCTGTTGGTCACCATAGATACATAGGCGCTGATCTCTAGGAATTTTCTTAAACCTGCCTTCCGTAAAATTTGATTTCATTGTCTGACAGTGCAGGGCAGTAAATGCCCTGCGAAAAGGTGGATTTAAATCCGAGAGATATTTCTCAATCCTGTGATGCCATTTCAGGAAAGGGTAGGCATTAGAAAATCTAGATATAGAGATAGCCACCATATCATTTTTTTGCGAATAGCTCTTGGAGATGCACTTTAATTTTGTGTCTGCTAGAATAAATTCCAGCAGCATAAAGGACATCTGGATCAAGTCCATATTTCTGTAATAAAAAATTACTTTTAGCTATCCATGTGCTTCGGAGTAGTGATTGTGTCTGTTCTACTATGCACATTTTAACTAATTCATTTACAGAATATTTTAGTTTTAAAATATAATAAAAGATAGCCTTCAATATAAAATATTGAAACATGACAAGCCGCTGTGGGGCGCTGAATATGCAAATACCACCCGGCATACACCACAGTCCATCATGGCTTAAACAACCCATGGTGAGCTGTTTTGATCATGCGAACCAGGTTTTAGTCTCCATATATCACATATGATCAAGTAAGAGTGCCTACAGAAGAAATAGTGTAAGATTTTCCATTATGAAGTGCTGCTATGTTTTAAATATGAAATACAAGTTATTTTAATTAGATTCTGCACAAAGAATAGTCTTACTTGGGGAAGAAGGGTAATATGAAAAACATTCTAAGATGTTATTGCCATTTCAAAACTGAATGCTGAAAGACTCAATGGATTTCTTAGAGCAAAAGTGAGCTAAGGGTTGCTTAATCAAAAGTCCCATTCTAAAATCTTAATACAAACAGAGAGGACCAACCATATACAGATTCACCAATATTGGAAGCATATGCCCTCAAGGAAAAACACAATACAAGCATGAAGCATGTCATCTTCAAGATGGTAATTGGCCATTCCAAAGATTAGAACATTTTCCAGTTATAGTAGAAAAAGAACTGGGTTAACAAAGTAGTGGAAAGCAACCTGGGGTTGCTTAAAGTGAAAGCCAGTTCAGGCACTGAACACCCAATCGACAGGGCTCTGTCCTACTTGCCTGAGACAGAATGTCAAGTTTAGCAGCTGCTGTGCAAGTCTCTTCTTGCATTGCTCCAACTAAAGCAAGGCTATACAACCTGGCTTTAACTCTACTTGGATGAACTAGAAAAACTAAAGGCAAATTTGTACTCAATCAAGACGCAAAGCAGCAGGCATAAGAGCACACTCCTGTATATTGCTGGCCTCAGTCACTGACTGGATAGCTACAAATTGTATCTTTTGAACACACAAGGAGAAATGAAAGAAAGATCAGTGGGGGAAAAACATACCTGCATATTAATGTAATGAAGAACTACTCCTGTTGGTTTGAGTGCAGGTGCTACTATTATCATTACAGAATAGTTACAGAAGCACAGAAAGAAGAGAGATTTCTTGCACCCTGACTGGTAAAAATATAGGGATTAAACAAGGTAAACTAGAGGGAGAAATGTGTCTCCTCTCTATCTTTCTGATCTTGAGCAGCAACAGACCAGAAAGAGCACTTCTAGAAATGAACCATGTCCTGATTTATCAAAATGGAGCTTAATAAAATTTGCTTCTAACTACTTTTATTTTACTTGGTAGGTTCCAAAATACAGAAAGACAAAACAACTTGGTTTCCACTTTTCCAGCTGAGATTCTACAAGGCAGAATCCAATGCGGCAATTTAGCGCTTCTTGGGCTGAGCAGAAACGCTAATTTTGGGCCTCCTCTAGGAAGCACTAAATCCCTCTTGCGTAAGTGCTGGGTCCCACTTGTGCAACGGAGTTGGAGGGATCCACCGCCTGTGGAGAGCCTCAGGGGATTCTGCCCACTGAGCCATCATTCCCTCCATTCCTGATGTTCAGTCTGAGTGTCATTCAGATGTGAGTGTTGTTGGTCATGTAGGTGAAATGGCATCACCTACACATCAGAGGGCAGTATCAGCAGGCTTGGGGGAACCCAAGGTTTGCAGACGTACAAAAAAACTGGGGATGGGGATAGAATGGAGCATTTTAAAGAAGGGCATAGCAGACGAGGGGTGGGTGATCCACCCATCACTTGACTCGTGGTGCGTGAGCTGAGCACCAGTCAAGGCGCTTGCCGGACTTCCGGGTCCCCGGCCATACATTGATTACATAGAAAATGGTAAACAACGTAGCGCCGGAACCCAGAAGTCGCTTCCCCAGCTCGACTCATGTTCTCGCTAGCCGAGCCGGGGAAACAGGTTGGGCGAGCGGAGCTCAGGGGGTTGAGCCCACTGAGTTCGCTGGACTTCCACCCCCCAATCGAGCTCCGTGCACATCACTATAAAGCAGACTAGAATAGTGAACAGGACACTCCACACTGCAATGTTTTGTGGCAGGTCCCTGCCACAATGAATTTTGTTTTTAAATATTGAAGATGTTTTTAAAAAATCACCTCAAAAGAATTATTGCTTCATTTGTTACACAGAAGGAGGAATTTAACTAGAGAGGCTTATCCAATGTTACAGGGGGAAAATTGGTTAAACTACACAGAATTCTAGACCAGAATTCCTTTCAAGAAACAATTAGGCTGGCCTAGAATCTGCTGAAATCTAGTTGCTATTGGAGACCAAGTCCAGAAATACTAGCTTATTGTCAAGCATAATACTAGTTTATCATCAAGCAGAATTTCTGTGCATGGATTTTCCTATGAACTGATCTTAATTTTCCGACATTTACTGACAGACACCAAAACCACTTTTTTTTGTTTAGAATTAATTCTTAAATAATTTTCAAGCAAGCAGAAATACGTATTTTTTCTCAAAAATAGGAATATCAATCAGGAATATTATGCAAAACCTGTAGATGCACCTTTGGAGTGTTTCCCTGAAGGCCTCTTGGGTAATGACTCCTCAATGGAATGTGCTGATGTATGTAGTGCATTTTCTAAACTGTTACCGGTGCTGTTTATGGGGGTCTCAGATCTTGGAGTGACCTGGGGAGGAAGAAAACCACATGAAACAAACTAGTCAATTTTACCTCTCCAAATTAAAATAAAGTCCCATGGTTTATTTGAAAGCAATGTTCCTGTTTACAAGTTGCTTTGTATAGTGTAGAAAGTTATCCTATACTCATGGTGAGGATCAAATGGATATTGCACTTTGGGGATATCCAAGTTATCACATAATGGTTCAATTCATATGCAACGCCAAACCATAGTTTGGCACTGCATGTGAACCAAGCCAGTATATGCAACCTGTGGATTCTGACCTGGTACACACATCACAGCAGCAATTCCTGGGTTGTTTAACCTAGGGACTGTGGGGATAAGTGGAGCACGCACGCCGTGCACTTGTCATTTCCACTTTTAATTAGCAACCCAAGGCAATTGTTGGGTTAACTCTGGGTTGTTTAACCCATAAGCAACCCAGAGTTCCAGGTTAGTAGGTCATGAAACAACCCTGGGTTGTTAATTAAAAGCAGAAACTATGCATAAACAACCCAGGAATTGCTGCTGTTACGTACGAACTAGGTCACTGTGTGTTGAAGCCTGGTATGCATTGGTCTGATTTTACTATTCTCCCAGCTGCAAGTGGGTCTCTCACTTCTTCAATGTTTCGTTTTATCTGGAATATGTTCAGTCTTGCTCTCTTTCCACAACCATCACCAATTCAACGAATACACTGACTCATTCTTATCAAATACACATATAAACAAGAAGTCCTGAGCAAATACAAGCACAGTACTTAAGTTAACCTATGCTGTTTTGGTTGGGGCTTACTGCGTTCTGATTGGGGCTCACTACAACTGTCTAGTAACTTTTTCCGCTGAGTATCATATCCTCTGATGCAACATATGGTTAAGATTCCTCAGAAGGAGGAAATTCAATGGAACAATTGTTTACAGCACGAGCTGTGTCTTCCGAGGCCCTTCTTTTTTCTAAAGTTACAGAATGCAAGTCAGAACATAAGCTATAATATCTACTGCCTTACAAAACAATTTAACATTCCCCCAATACTTTAGGCACATATGTTTATTACTTCTAGGCACAACAGGACTTCTGCACCCTACTCCACCTGCATGGGAGCCAACCAGCCTGTGCTGGGTTTCTTAGCTTGCCTGCTCTCCTATCATTGAAATCTGGCCCCAGGATCCCAACAAGCTGTTGCTCTTCATCCACCCACAGTTGTTTCCAAAGCCAATGGACTCCGTGCCATCCTTCTCACTGATAAGATCCTTCACTCACCTCCGGTATAGTGGCTGGGTTCGCATGATCATCGGGAAAAGAAGCCACCATGGCTTCTTTTCCTGATGATCGTTTGAACCTGGCCAGTATCAGGGTCTATATTCTTCCCACAGGAGCAAGTGCACGATCAGAAGATGCCCAAGACCAGTTGTTATTTCCAACACATACACACCACTCTATTAGTGTGTCAGTCTAAATGTAATTTAGTAATCCAGGCCTCACCTCCATACAAAACACAGCTGCAGTGGCTAACATTAACTGAGGACAGGAAACAACATTCACCCCAGAACTAGGAATGTCCTCATTGGTGACCTATAGGCCGTTTAACTTGATAAACAGGAATTCTGTATAGTAATTCAACATTAAAAGATTGGGGGGGTTCCCCAAGAAAAGACTATAAAGATGAGCTTTGCTCTAAAAGGAAGCAAACAACTGGATAGACACAAGCAGCAGACAGAACCAGTACTAGGCTACAAGGATATTTAGGGTAAAAGCTTGTTGTGCTGGGTCTCAAAGGTAACACACAATAATGTATCATCAAGGTTGACAAGCACAGAGGATGGCACCCAAAATCTCTCTTCAGAGATTGCTTCCGTTTTAACATTCATTTGGGAGAGAGAGATAGGACAGTGAAGCAACACAACTTGCAGGTATCAAATTATTCAAAACACTGAGACAGGTATATCAGGTGGGCACATGGGGAGAACCTTTTCTGTGGCAGCAGCCAGGATGTGGAACCTCCTGTCCCAGGAGATCCATCTAGCTCCCACTGTTAAGTTTTTGCCACCTGTTGATGAGCTATTTGTTTATGAAGGCAGTTAAACTTGGCTATTTTGTCTCTATTCAATTGCTTTTTAAACTTGTTTTCTTTTATTGCTGAGTTAACTAATTTCTCCCAATCTCCAACCCACGGTAATATACCCCTTTCCTCTCTCCCCATTCCTGTGCAAATCCCTTCATTCATGGTTTGCATTATGCCTACATCAGCGTTATGATTAACACTATCCAGATTTCCTCTTTTAACCAGGATTTGAAATTGGTTTGCAAACCCTGATTAGAACGAAGTCAGGTATGTGCTAACCACAGTTAACACTGATACAGATATCAAACTCTACCACAGATAAAGCAAACTATGGAAAAGGTAAAAGATGTGCAGAATGGTGAAGAGTGAGGCATAGGGACTGCAAATACCCACAGCATACAGCCTTCCTGTCTCTTAATCATAGTCAGGAGACCAGAAATGTTATGTCTGCGTTAGGCTTCAGAAAGATGTTTAGGTGGCTCACTTTCAAACTGACAATGTTCTAGTAAGAACTTTTATATCAGTTTACAGATAGTCAACTTTGTTCTCCTTTTAACAATCTCAGGATTAGAACTCATCATAAAAGTGTTGATGTTATTATATTTTAGTAAGTCCATGATTTGTAGATTTAATTTGAATAAGCATTGAAGTTATATTCCTCACAATATGGTGCTGTCCCATATTTTGCTTCAATTATTCCCAGTATTCCCTTTACAGATCATGCCAACTTTTAACTGATTTCATAATTGCTGAACTTAACAGAAAATGTGAAGTAGTCTTTATTTCAGCTGCTTACAATAGGTTTGGACAAGCTTTGCATTTGTTACATAGCAATACCTACACAGATGTGGTCTGATCTGAGATGTGAACATGCCGGACGGCTAGTTGACAATAGGAAAGCATGATCAGCCAAGTATGTGTATTCCATTAAGGACTTAGTAGTAGCTGTTCCATCCATATTACCTTAACTATCTTTTTGTCATTCACTGTGCTGCTGAGTCTCAGGAGACTCTTTGAAGCAGCCTTCCTCAACTTGGTGCCCTCCAGATGTTTTGGACTACAACTGACCACTGGCTATGCTGGCTGGAGCTGATGAGAGTCAATGTCCGAAACATCTGGAGGGCACAAGGTTGTGGAAGGCTACTTTAAGACCAGGAATGAGTACCAGAACAAATATTTTTTGTTGCGAAGTCCTATTGTACGTGTTAGTACACATGCAATCGTGTTTTTGATGCAGTCATGAGTGAAAGTACAGGTGAAGACACTGGATTGTTTCAGTACAAAGCCCACAGGATGTGAAAAGAAAGCTCTCTGTTCAGTCCCGTGTTAAGGGATACCCTTTCTAAAACCCATGGGTCAACTCAGCGCACCTTCTGACTGCCCCTGCAAGTCCTGACTATTGCATGAAATACATTTCACATTCTAATTGGCAGTACTTAAAAGTCCAAGCTAGGCTTGCATTTTCTCTTCTCTGCAGTAACGATTTTCATAGAAACATGTGGAGGTGGCATTGTGTACTGTACAAGTGTATGAACAAGCCCTCATATCTAACAGCACTTGGGGTCCATTTAGATAGACCATTTAATTGGGACTGCTTGAGAATGTTTGCAGACCCAATGCTTTAGTCTGAAAAATGATAAAGTACCTACTGATACCTGTTCTCAAGAAGTCAGTTGATTCCAAGAGATGAAGGTCCAATTCTTTGCAACACAAGAGTGTAATAAAAAAAATTCACAATTAAGATACATTAGGGTATCTGTTTCTTGAACACACAAGAAAATAAGATGTACTGAGCCATGGAGCAATCAGGATTCACCAATACAATGTGCTTCACTCCATTTTTATATACCATCCACAACAGTTTCTCTCTCTTCTGCACATACTAGGAAGTTAGTATTCCAGCAAGGTAAATTGTAGTTACCATCACACAGAAGCTTCCATTCAAAGACCTTCTATCAGTCTCAGAATGGACAATATTGCATCTGACCAAATGAACCAAAATAGAATTTGCACAGTGCAAGTACCAAAGGATAAATCCTGAAAAGCCTTCACTTTTGATATATTTAGTACTTCAGATGTAGTTTCTACAGAACTAATACTAAGCTGTCAAGTTTACCATATGAGGCCACAATGACAAAGGGAGAAGCAAATTTGCCTCAGAGGCAACAATGACAAAGGAAGAAGCAAGCCTGCCTCAGGCTACTTTTGAGGAATCAAAACCAGTTAAATGCCTGCACACAATTCCCCCCCCCCCAATTATACCTTTCCATTGGCATCTACCGTAACCTACAATTCAAAAGATGCTCAACAACTCATCTCTGCTTATTGATCCCAGATATTTTGATACAAGAAAAATGAAGCATGGGGAAGTGTCAAAAGTACACATGGATAAGAACACCTGCAAGAAAGAAATCCAACCTGTAGCACTACTTTATCAGATCCAAGTTGCATACATTCCATTCAGTTACCTAAAGCTGTTAAAAAAAACACTGTCAAGTACAATTGTCATTCAGTTTTACTAAGGGCCTTAATTGTTTTTACAGCTAAATGGACCCAAATTCCATTTTTGAACACTGGATAGACACCTTCAACTGGCACACGTTTCTGGGTGCATTTGCTCCATAGTCTTTTGCTCCCAAGTCTGTTCCTCCATGTGAAAAAAACAAAGTCCCCTCTCTGCCCCTCTAGTGTTAACCCACCATGTGCAGGAGACCATTCTCTTATTCCAAGTTCATTTCAAGAATGGCATATAAAAATCAGTTACACATTTCACCGCACTATCACTACCCTACTTGGAACCCACTGCCAAGCAGCTTCTGACCATAGGGGATGGAACTCCCAAATCCTATTAGGATTTAAAGGGGAGGCCAACTTCTGGCTAAAAGATGTCCTATTCTATAAAGCAGGGCATAGGAAAGAGTGGATGCACAAAGGTAAGAGAATCGAGTTTCCCACAGTACATCTGAGAGGGAAAGGAGGGAGGTGGAATAAGGAGACCGGCAGATTTGTTGGCCCACTGGCAAAGCTAGCAGCCAGCCACTGTGAACCACAGCTACATAGCACTCTTTCCCAGCTTTGTCCTTTCTACAGACCCTGGAAGATAAGTCCCAGGAGACGATACCCACCTTGTGACAACCAGGACATGTTCCCATGGTGCTAGCTGTGGGAGTGCCGGGGCTCTTGCTGGTACTGGCAACGATGTTTTGAATCTTGGTGAGCTCTTGCCTCAGCACTTGCTTTTGGTGAAAACTGAAGGCAGGATGGTTGGAGGCCATGGTGAAGAGCAGCAAAAACTCATCCCCAGTCCGGCCCTCATTGAGCTGCAGCCCATAGTTGTGGATGACAGAGTCAATATGGGTGAGGGTGCGGAAGAGGACCCCAGCAGCTTCTCGGTGGGATGAGCCCAGGAGCGCAAGTGAGACCAAGAGTTTGCTGCGCACCACCTCATCCGTCAGGTTGGTGAGACTGCCTAGATCAGCCGGGTTGTTGGCCTTGATTTCAGAATCCCGCAGCGAGTGATAGTCTTTGCGGGCCAAGTCCTCTAGGCAAGCACCCAGGAAACGCAACTCAAGGGGGATGCACAGGTCCAGCAAGCCGCAAAGGAACTCCACCCGTTGAGGAGAGGGCAGCTCAGAAAACCAGCGGTACACACTCTCTCTCTGCAGTCGTGGGCACCGCTTCTCTACCATGCTGCTAGTTACTGCCACCAGAGGCAGCAGAAACCCCCCTAGGTCAGAGGGCGACCACGGAGACCCGTGTTGCACAGGAGAAGGGAAGAAACACACACACACACACACACACTGCAAAGGAGAAGATCGGACCCTAGAGAGATATTAGGGCCTAATCCTAAGGAGCTTTTTAAAAACAGGCACCAAAGACACCAGTACTGAGGGGATACCTAGACCAACCCCACCACAAAAGGAAGAAAGGGAGGACGGGGGGGGGGGAAGCAGATTGCTAAGAAGGGGGAGAAGAGGGCATGCTATTGAAGAATGGGAGGGAACAGCGCAGCCCCTGCAAGGGATGCAAAAGGCGAAGCCCCCCAGCCCGGCGGGGGAGGGGGGGGGCAAGAACAGAGATCCAGGGACCTGAAGGGGGAGAGGAAAAGGGAGGGAGAGAACAGAAGAATGGAAGGAGTCCAGCTGAAGGCCCTGATTGGAGAAAGATTGGGGGGAGCAAATGAGGGACCTACTCAGGTGGGGGAGGGGCAAGGGTCCTCCTCAACGGGCTGGTGGAGGGGCGGCGGAAGGGGCTGAGGCACCCCCTGGCGTGAGGAGGAGGAAGAGGAGGAGGAGAGCGGGTGGGCCTCACGTGCGGGGCCGAGCTTGTGTGAATCCCCCCTCCTCAGAAACGGAGCCTGAGCGGGGCGGGGAGATGAGGGAGGGCCTAGGCCCGTGTTTGGCGGCTGAGGAGCGAGGGCTTTTCTAAAATTATTATTCTTTCCCCTCCGCCTCCTCACGGGGCGGCGGCGGCTCCTTCCCCCCGCCTCAGCCCGGCTCCCTCCATCCCTCTCTCTGGCCGGGCGGAGGGGAAGAATAACCCGCCTCCGCGCTCACCCTATCTCCCCGCTTGTTTTTGGATTTTGCCTCCGCCGGCCCCACGGCCTCCCCCGCGGCCACTCCACCCCCTTCGCCCGGCCACCCCGCCGCCTCCCCCTCACCCCGCCGGCCCCGGTTCCAACCGCCACTAGCGCGGCAAATAATCCCCGCGGTCGGCAATAGGCGATGGCGGAGGCGCACGCGCTGCTGTTGCCTCCTCCGCCGTTATGTGTGTGAGATTCCAAGGGCGGAGGGATTCCTTCCGCTATAAGTGAAGTGGCAGGGCCGGCTGGGAAAGCAAGAGGAGGAGGCGGAGGCCGGGACTCACTGTCGCTCGCCGCCCCGCCCACTCCGCCCTCTGACGCGTCACGATTGGCCCGCGCTTCCCCACCCTCTCTTTCATTCCTCCTTCTCCCTGCCCCCACCTCCTCTGGTTCGCGTCGCCCACCTAACGGGAACCGCTCGCTCCCGTCGGACAGCCGCGGCTGTCAATCACTCCCCGCAAGGGGGCTGCGATTGGGCCAAGCGCTGGGGGGGGCGTGGCGTGGCAGCGAGAGATCTGTTTTCTCTGTGCGTGTTGGGGGCACGTGCTGCCTCGCCACGGTACGGCAGAAAGAAGACGCGCCCGGGCCAATGGGAGAGTGGGGACGGGAAGGAGGAGGGCGATTGCCTAGCAACAGGGAGAGGAGTCGGGGAAAGGCTGAATTGCTAGGGAGGAAGAGGGGAGCTAAGGAGCGGGAGAAGCCCTGGTTGCCCAGCAACCAAGGCAGTAGCTGTGACTGGGTCAATTGGGAGGAGCCTTGCGTTTATTTATTTATTATTTCAGAACGGCCAGCTTGAGGGACAGAGGAATTTGTTTATTCATTCATTCATTCTTAAAATGTATAAACTGCCCTTCACCCGCAAGGCCCCCCAAGGTGGTGTACACAACAAGGTCATCCAATGAGTTTCATGACTGAGTGGGGATTTGAACCTGGATCTCCTGTGGGGAGGGGTTCTGTACAGGAAAGGGGCTGTGGCCCAGTGGTAGTAGGGCCCTTGCTTCGCATGCAGAAGCTCCCAGGTTCAATCCCCAGTTTCTCCAGGTAGGGCTAAGAAAGAATTCTGCTTGAAACCCTGGAGAGCCATTGCTGCCAGCCAGTGTTGACAATACTAGGCTAGATGGACCATTTCCTATGTTGCAGGGCCTTCCTCCTTGTTTCAGGGCAGTTTCCTGTGTTCCAGGTCCTCCACATGGCTCAGTGAATTATTGTAACTTGGAAGGAACCAGCTTGGATCAACGGAGCAGTAGTTTGACAAAAACGTCCCTTATCTTAAAGAAGTCATGTAAGATATTTCAAAGCAAAACCATGGCATAGAACCTCAAGGATGCAGAACAGAACTGGCCTCTGCATAGCTCTTCGAATTAGAGATGGTGCACCTTACGTTCCCTGGAGTAGGAGAAGCTCTACTGTGATACTATGGTTTTCAAACATTGTTATGAGTAACCCTGGAATTCCTAAGTACATAAAACAAAAGTGTGAAGGATCACTAGCAGGATCCTGTGCGTGAGTTCGGCGCTTAACGGGTTAACCGGCACTGAGTTACAGCCCGTACGAGCGCTGGCGACCACCTACGAGGCTTTCGCGCACAAGAGGAAACCGCAGCCCTTTAAATAACCAAATAAGGCTTTTATTTGTTTATACAAAACACAGAACGGAACTAACAGCTCTCCAGGAATACTACAATGTCAACACAACCTTAGTTGACCCCCTGCGTTACTCAATGAACAGGCTCCTAGACTAGCGGATTGAATCTGGTCAGTTACCTTAGATCAAAGACTCTACGCCTAGTCAGTTTCAGCCTGGCTCTGGGTCTGCCGATCCGGGGATGAGACTGGCTTATTCGGGCTGCCGCTTGACGGTCGAAGCTGGCCCCGATGTACCCTGGTTCCCAACAACCCTTTACCGGAAGGGAGAGGGGTTTTCTACCCCGAAGTTCCCACTCTCCCCGCCCTCCAGGTCAGGTGGGGCTTATGTCTGCCCCTTCGTTTCAGGTGGGCTTATTCCTGCCCGGGGGGGGGGGGGGAAGGTGAGGTACTGGTACTTTACAGCTCTTTGAGACTGCCCTGATAGTTTGATGGTCCTTGATGGTCCTTCCTGGGTTTTTGTGGATCTCCACCAAGACTCTTCTTTGTTGGGGATGACGACCTGTCTGGCTGCTTCTCTTGTGACTTCATCCCTCCTCCCTCGCCCCCTCCCTTAGGGGAAACTGTGTGTGTGTGTGTGTGTGTGCAGACTTGTGTTGGGCTTTCTCCACAAAAAGAAATATAGCTGTGATTAAGACTTCTGGAGAGCTCGAAAGCTTGCACACCTTTGTGAAATTATGGTTGGTCCTAATACAGGCATTACTCAACAGTGGACCCTGGAATTCCCCTATCTGAAGATCAGTAATGTTGGACAAATTCTCTGTAAGTCAGCTTGCCCATGGCTAGAGATGCTGGAGAAATCTGCAACAGATTCAAATGAGTTTGGATTTTTATGAATCTGACCTGCGGATTCCACAGCAGACCGGCTTTTTCCAAGTCATGCAAATTCTGTGACCTTGCAGACTGGTTTTTCACTTTTGGGGGGAATTTGTGCTAATTTCCATTAGCACATTAATGCAAGTGTGCATTAGTGCTAATGCGAATTAGTGTTGATGCAAATTAGTGCAAGAAATTCTGGTGTTTGTTTTTTTTTTAAAGTCCGATTCCATCAATGAGCAGACAACGGAACAAAAGACTCCTGACAATCCACGAAACACAGACTGAACGGATTTTGGAAAATCCGTACATTCCTACCCACCGCTGCTAATATTCCTCCAAAATGCCCAAACGCAGCAGAATATTGGCATATTTTATGGTACATTCTCAGATCACAGTGAGCTTCAACAGGCCTGCCCAGTTCCCCATGTGTGCACCAGAATATGGCTCAGAATCCTGTGCAATGCACAGGAGTTGCACAGTATAAGGCTGCAATCTCATATCCACATTCTGGGGAGTAAGCCCCACTGAATTCACTGGGCCTTACATCTGAGTAGAGGTGTATAAAATTGCACTGTCAGAAACATAACATAGGAAACAAGAAGATTGTGGCTGCGTATCTTGCTCTTCTGTGCCTAATTCAAACGGCTAGGCTGGCTGGGATGCCTCATTACATCAGAGGAGGAGAGTTTGGTTGGACTTTTCAGGGATTCATGGGTGGAGACTTCAGCCATAGTCGGTTGAAAATGTGTAGAAACATTGGCTGTTTCATTAGAGATAATCAATTTCCAATAGGCTAGAAAGGTCTTTATACATTGTATGGGTTGGCCAAGTTTAGTCCTGGATGTTTTTCTGATGACCTTGTACTAAATCAACAAGACTTCCTCATGGATTTGTCCAGATTTGCTTGATGCCCCTTCTGCTTCTCATTTTTCCTGCCCTTTTCCTTGAATGTGTGCCTCAGATTACTTACACAGGTACTGACCTTCAGTTCAAGCTTATTCATGTTGGAAATCTATCTTGCTCGCCCCTGAATTTGATACATAGTTGGCCCACGCTTCCCCCTATTTGACCCCACTGCCAGCATTATGTCCAGGTAAGTTAAATACCTTCTGATCACATTCCTAACACCACTGATGTGAAATGTTTTGAACCTAGGATTGCTCTGAGAATTGTCAATGCCTTTTTACTAAACTGAGGCCCCACCAATGGCGTGTAAATCTACGCATTCCAGATTACTGAACAAAGTCTGGCTCTTAAAAGCTCCTGTTCTCTAGAGTTACCCAGATAGTGAATATAGATATGTAAGAATCAAGGAAGCCGCATTAAATATTTTGTAATCATTTCCTCCCACTCATATTTTACTGTGGGTCAGTGCCTGGCTAGTTTATTTAGGTAACTGTGGAAAGAACTGCGCCAGCTGCTTCTCCGAGGTTGCAAAAGCGACCTCGGAGGAGGGGTTTGGGGGTGTTGCAGGGGGAGGGGAGCAGACTGGCGCTGCCAAGATATGACATATCTTGGCAACGCCTCAGCCTCCTACCCTCCTGCTCTGAACCGAAATTGGCCATCTAGCCGCACTGCAGGGCAAGAGGAGCATGGCGGTGACCAGCACCTCCGCGCTCCTCCTGCCCTACATAGGATGGCTGTAACCCTCCGAGTTCGGGGCGGTTACGGGCATCCCCATAGGATTACGCCTTAGGTGATTTTTGTGTGTGTGGCCAAGATAAACATAATGTTTTACTGTGGATTATTATTTTTTCTACGAATAAATACTGCCTTGAGAATCCAATGTTTTGATCAATCAGTTTAAAAAATCATTCCAGAGATGTAGTGAATGTGATGTTCCGAAGCAAGGCATTTGGTTGCTGCAGTACATATGGGCAAGATACTTTTGCTCAGATGAGTCCTCCAAGGTGATCTCATATGGCTGACCCGTTTGGACCAACTCTTGTGGGGAAAGACAAGGGACAAAGGGAAGCGCCAAATAATTGGGTGTGTGTGTGTGCGCGCGTATAGGAAATAAGTACTGTACATAGAAATTGCAACAGAAAGCAGCAAAGTTTTAAATATTTATATTCATAAAAGTGAGTCATACTCCACTGTCAGTGAGTATGATCGTGCTGTCTGAAGGACTGCCTACACCTTTATGAGCCTCTCCAAGCCTTAAGATCGGCGTCAGAGGCCCTGCTCTCTGGCCCTCCAGCAAGAGCTATTAGGCTGGCTGGTGCTGGGGGTAGGGCTTTCTCAGTCGTGGCCCCACACCTTTTGAACTTCCTGCCCAGGTGGCTGTGTAGAAGGTCGTGTAGAGGGATGACTAAATGGAGTCAGTTTGCTGTTGAATACAAGCTGTTACTCCGAGAGTTGTGGGCCCACACACTCTTTTGTTCATAATCAATGTTAGTTGGATATGAATAAGTTAAGTTAGTGGCTGACAGTGAAATGAAACACAGGAAAATGGATTTAAGATGTGCTGTTGTGCTAATGCCCTGCTTGCTACTTAACCTGTCCGGGAGAATGCCACTCCATGAAGAGCATTCACAGGTTAGAAGGGAGCAACAGCACGTGAAGGCTATTGCTAACATGCCCTGCTTGGTGGCTTGCTGCAGGTATCTAGCTGGCCACTGTGAGAAACAGGATGCTTGCCTAGCTGGATTCACTTTGGCTTTATCCAACAGGGCTCGTTTATGTTCTTATGTGCTGTTAATCTGTTAATGTATTGTAAACAAGAGGCCAAAAAGATCAGGAGCGATGCAAGTTTGTGTGCATGTGTGCTAGTGTCCTCTAGTGGGTATTTTATGGTAGCGTTGCACACATTTTTCTCTTTGTGCCATCCATCAGTAGTGTGGTAGCAGAAACTGAAAATATGCCCATACTTGGAAGAAAACGCCGCAGAAGCAAGCAAGGGCTTAAATGAAAGGTGATGATACATATAACAGCGTAGCCCATTTCTACCAAAATCCAACTTTATGTGTGGCAGCTAGAATAACTATGATACATATAAAGATGAACAATACGATGGTGTGTGCGTGTCTGTGATGTATTTTACTTTATTTATTATTACATTTATATCCCACCTTTTCCCTCTTGCAAGGAACCCAAGGCAGCTTACATGTTCTTCCTCCTCTCCATTTTATCCCCACAACAGCCCTGTGAGGTAGGTTAGGCTGAAAGTCAGTGACTGGCCCAAAGTCACCCAGCGACAGTGAGCTTCATGGCGGAGTGGGGACTAGAACCCGGGTCTCCCGAGTCCCAGTCCAACACTCTCACCGCTACACCACACTAGCACTCAGAGGATGACCATCGGGTCCAGGTAGGTAAATATGGGAGGAGATACTCCCTCACCCTCAGGTAACCTGGCCCCAAGCCTGTTAGGGCTTTAAAGGTTAAAACTAGCACTTAGAATTAATTAAGATTTCTCTTTATTATATTAATGGGCATGAGGATGAGTGGGGTTTTATTATTCATTTTATGTCAGCCATTGATTTTTTTAAAAATTAATTGTGCACACATCTACCTAGTCACCAGACTTTAGGTATTAGAGACCTTTTCAACATTTCTTCTTTTTCTGTCTAATTACCTTGCACATGCCTATCTATTTTACAGTCCCGTAGGCTACAACTGCAGCTAGGGCTGGACCTTGGGGCTGAAGTTCAGGGACCCATAGCCCGGGCGGGGTGTGTGCAAATACTACTCAGTATCATTACAAAAGACTGATAGAAACACTCAGACATCTGCAAAAAGGTATCCAAGTTGGTCATACAGTTCTTTGTATGACTACCACACAAGTCTGGCAACCAATTATTATTGGAGGGGAAAATGAGGCATTGTTGATTAACTTAAATGTGGACTTTCATATGAAGTAGCTTCTCTATTGGAAGACTATTACGGTAGATATGAAAACCTGGCAAGTTTGATTACTGCATTACTAAAACAATTACATGAACCCCCAGCAGTGAGTGAAATTAAGGCTGCAATCCTAAACAAACACCTTTACTAGGGAGTAAATTCCATTGAACACATTTCTGAGTAAAGATGCCTAGGGTAGCACTGTAAGACATAATTCATCTTAGATGGAGGACTTCTGCTTTGGTGGAACAAATCTGGGACATATTTAGATACCAAACCGATACTGCTGTAAGATTTCGATACTGTATAGCACATGCCGTAGTGAAAAAGACTTGGGTTTGGTTCTGCGGCAGGTTCTGAAGTGGTTGTGTGCTGGATTGCATCTGCACTAGCAAGGGAAGAGCCAGCTATGGAATCTCTCTCTGCTATGGAGCTCTTGTTGAAGAACATAACGATTGCATGACAGAGCAGAACCTCCATCAAAGGGCTTTTCTACATGAGGCTTTTAACCCGCCACTTTACCAAGGCTTCTGCTTCTGGATTCTTTGCAGGACTAAGGTCGGCTCCATTAAGATTGGTGTTTTTTTCCAGGGCTTTTCTTTCCCTGCCTTTCTATATGCTCCATTACATGATCACTAGGTGGCGCGGTAGTATAGTGGAATTGCGGAAATACATGAGGGTTTCATGCTGCCTTTCACAAATAATACCAGACTTTCCTTGATCTAAAAAAAAAAGAAGCTGCAGAAATAGTTGCAAAGCATGGGAGAAGACCTGGAGGAAGATGACATTGTGTAAAGCACTGCAAACTACCGTGAGTGAGGAATCACGAGCTCACAATCAATGCCGTGTGTAGTAAAGCTCTAAGATAATTTTTTTTGTCCCCATTTCAGTCACAATTGCCCAGCACTCTCCAGCAGTGATCGGATAGATCACTCACAAGCAGGGCATGGTGGAGATAGCTCTCTCTCTCTCTCTCCCTTCTGCCCTCAACTCCCAGCACTTGCTAATCAGAGTTATACTGCCTCTGAATTTTGAGATTTCATTCCTGGCTGTTTTGGCTAATTGACCCTGATAGCCCTATCTCTGATGTATGGTAACAATATTTCAGAAGGGGGGGGGGATAGAAATATGCAGAGTGCCTCCCCCGCACTAATGAAGAATCATAGTCCAGCCCACACATCGGAGATGAGAGGGCAAATGGTGTTGCTTCCAGGCTAGCTGGGATCACAGCATCTCTCTTTTTAGATGTTCACCACCTACTAAAAGAGAACCCATCTATGCGTCAGCCCCCCACGCCCAATCTAGATCATAGAGCCGGCGTAGTGTAGTGGTTAGAGTGTTGGACTGGGACTCTGGAGGTCTGGGTTCCAGTCCCCACTTGTCCATGAAGCTCACTGGGTGACTTTGGGCCAGTCACTGGCTCTCAACCTGACCTACTTCACAGGGTTGTCGTGAGGATAAAATGGAGAGGAGCAGGAGGATTATGTAAGCCACCTTGGGTTCCTTGCAGGGCGGGGGGGGGGAAGGCAGGATATAAATATAGCAAGTAAACAAATATAAATAGTGTGCCAAAAACAGAGGGGACGTGCACTACACTGAAGTGCCTGCGGAAAAAATTGGGGAGGCAGTGGACTTGCATGGATATGTAAACCTTTTGGCAGGTGAGCTTTTCAAACAGTCAATGGCGTACATGGTGGCTCCACTGTGGGATTTAGTCTTGCGTAACTTAGAAAGGGAGTTATGGCCTCAGATTGCAGCCAGGTGTATTTTCTAGCAGCTGCTGCATTCAGTGTGAAATAAAGATATATCAAGAGGCAGTTTCCTGTCAAGTACTAAGCCACTTCTCAGTCTCAGCAAGGCTCAGGCAGAGGGCACATATCTCAAACCTGGTCATTCTTGCGCTACTCTCCTGGGCCACATTTCCCCCTTTGTTCCCACATGCTCTTTTCGCAGGGCTCACACAGCTAATATCACAACCGTAGGCCAAGAATGTATTTATAGACCCAAACTCTGCAAAGAACACAATTGGTGGTTTCTATGGAAACTGGGATTCTAAAAGTATTCAGAAGATTTGTTCTGGGAGATTGAAAGCCAATGCATGGGCTTCAAAAGCAGTGGGCTTTCAACTGCGGAGATCTGGGTGCAAAAGGTTGCCGGTTTGAGTATCTCCTCTGTTAGACAATTGTATGCAGCAGCAGCAACAAACTTTTCATAATATTTGCATATGTAGTCTTTGGAGTGGCACATAGTTGGCTTGTCTCTTTGTCATATATAATTCAGCTGTTACAGCCATTTTAAGAGGCCCGCCTCCATTTGTTCAGTGCATCATGTGTAGTTTCTCTGGTGCAGCTGGAGTGTCCAGATGAAGGGCTCTGTTAGAAGCACCCCTGCAAATACTTCTTAAGCACACTCTTGCCAGCTCCTCCCCACCCGCCCCCACTGCCCTCCCATTCCACCATTCCCTCCATCTCTACTTCACTCCCTACCTATCCCTCATTTTATTGCCTGTCACTTAGGGCAAAAATAGAAATGATGCAGGAGATCCACGATCTGATTTTCCAGGCTCCTTCTCTGTTTACTTTAAAACAGCTGTGTGTGTGTGTGTGTGTGTGTGTGTGTGTGATTTTAATTGGAGCAGCAGTGCTTGGGGAAGGAATGTTTAACACCCCATACTATTTTCCAAGCCTACCCAGCACCCCCCCTGATAATTTGTTTGTTTGTTTGTTGCAGTTATATCCCACCTTTTTTCCTCTTGCAAGGAACTCAAGGTGGCTCACGTAGTTCTCCTTCTTTGCATTTTATCCTCACAACAACCCTGTGAGGTAGGTTAGGCTGAGAGTCAGTCACTGGCCCAAAGTCGCCCAGTGAATTTCATGGCTGAGCGGGGACTAGAACCCGGATCTCCCGAGTCCCAATCCAGCACTCTACACCACACAGGCTTGCCTCACTGGAGGAAAATGCAGCAAGGCTAATAGTGTGGGCAGGTGGTGGGGAGATCGGAAAATTGCATGGGAGGAAGTATCCCCATCAAAGCCCCCTCACAGCCATTATTATTTACACACACACACACACAGCTGGGTGATATGATCATGGGTGATATGATCATGGTTCCTGCACAACTGTTTTGGCCCCAAGCACCCCTGCCCCTCCCTGACAAAAGGCAAAATGTGTGCACCTGTGGTTAAAAATCCTTAAACAATGATGTTCAGCTGTGTCTTTGCAAGCCAGCGCTGGTCTGCAAATTGCTTTGCATGCAACTGCAGCAGAGGGGTGGGGGGCACTCTTCTTTCTACTAGCAGAACAGATGTCAATTTTGTGATGGTAAGAAAGGACATCTTAGATATTAGGATCAAACATGGGACTCTTGAGAGTGGTTGTGAGTGGGGCCTCTCTCTCTTGGTGTTGCTGAGTGTGCTGGGGAAATGGCAGCTGGATGGGAGTCTGGCAAGGCACTGTGCCTCAGCTGCATGACCAATTCCCAGTCGTAAAAAAGATTGGGAGGCACTGTGTTGTAGCATAAGGACATTGCTATAGTATGTTGTAATGCTACTTTGCATAACGGGAGGAGAGAAGGAAAGGAGTTGCCTGGTGTTGAGGCAGCAGATCACAACTTGCTCTCCGGCTATCTGTGATTTAGTGGCTGAGTTGAATCAGCACCAGGAAGCTGCCTGTTTGCATGTTTGAGCTTCCCCAGAATTGCTGCAGCAGAGCTGAGCAAACTCCTCTTCCCTGATATTCGATGCTGGTGATATTCAATGAGCACATTCTTTGGGGTTTGTCTCTCAGTGCAGGATGTAAATCCGTCTGCCTGGGAGTTAGTGCTATGAGATTGTGCGGTGGGGGATGGAATAGAAGCACAGAAAGAAAACCTCAAAGCAGTTGTAATTGGCCTCTTCTTCCATTGGAGGGAGCCTGAAGCCTTCAGTTGCAAGGTGGTTCTTACAAAATCAGTGCCACATATTAAATTACACTCTTAATCCAAAATAATTAGCAAATCCAACGTGATTTAAGCACAATTCTCTGTTGGCTTGCAGCCAACATTGGTTTATTATACTCCCTGCAAGAGGACTTGGACTGAGGAGAGACCAGAAATACATATATTTTTCAAGAGTAGTACCTAACCTTACCTTTGAACTCATGAGAATGTAATGCCAAGGCCCACTCCAGCTCTTCTCAGGCTGCCTCTGTCCACTATGGAGAGAGCTACTTCCTCTCTTGAAAGTGGAGCAGAAGAGAACTCTGGGATAGCTGTCCATAAACCTAAATTTTGGGATTAGTATGGCTGTATGTGTGAGATTGTGTGCAGAAAGCCTTCCTGTACCTAAAAGAATGTACATACAGCTAAAGTAAGGCATGGTGTTCTGAATAATCCCCCGTAGAGGCAAACAGTATGGTAACCCCCTTCCTTTGCTATTGACAGTTGTTTGACTTGCAGAAAATCAACAGGTGAAATATGCCCTATTGCTTCCTCTCTATCCCTAGGGAGGTTTTACCTGTTGATTTTCTTTTTGCCTGCCATGGAGCATATAACAGTGCAGGAGAGAGCAGTTAATGACTCACCCGCAGTAATTCTGCAGCAGCACCCAGCATCCTGATTACAAAATCTGTGCATTAAACACAAGGCCATCAGTCTTCTCTTTGGCACTCTTGTTGGGATTCTAACTGCTCCAGACCTTCTGCTCTGGTTCCGTGCCGCGAGAACACTCTGTATGGATGAAAATGCAACTTCTGTTTCATGGGCATCTGATCCAGATGGAACTGCTACAACATTTCAGATCAAGACTGTAAAACCTGCTTTCAGACTGGGATGTTATTAACAGGCTTTTCTGAATTTAAGACACAAGGGATGCTTACACAGAATCGTAGGGCTGGACAAGATACCAAGAGATTGTTTCACTACTCCCCACTAAAAATGCAGCATCATTTATGCCAAACTGAGGGAGGGTTATCCATCTCTTTCTAATTACCGGTACTAGTAATGGGAGTCCTTTAGAAAGTTGGTGCTCTTCACCTGACCCCACATTTCCTCTCCTACTATTAATTGCTTACTGGTCTCCCTCCCACAATTTCATTTTCTACTGAAGAAGATTCCCCCTTTCTGCATCATCTGTAAGTTAATTAAGATGAGCTTTGCAAGAGGGTGACTGCAACCTAGTTATAACTGTTAAGGCATAGCCCATATCTATTTCTCAGTATTACAACCTAGCAACTTGTAGTATACGGTGAGGCATGTGTTTTTACGCAAACATTAACATAAATAAAAAGTGTTCCCAGGATGGTCTTACCCTGGTTATATATTCATAAACTGGAGTCATTCTTCTCACCGAAAGGATGAAGCATGACAGGTGTGCAGAAGTGCCCAGAAGCAGAATACAACCGTTTAAGAAAGTTGCAAGGATCATTAAAAGCTATCTGAAACAGCTGGGAGAGGAAAGAATCAGGCTGATGGAACATGCTGTGCAGTCATGAACAAATCTGGGATTTGGCCAGAGAAATAATCCAGCATCTGGCAGAAACCAGGGGCAAGACACATTAGGCTTGTTATGAACAAATGCCATTGCCTTATACTGCATCAGGCCATTGGTCCATCTAATCCAGCATTGTCTCTTCTGATTGACATCAGCTGTTCAAGGTCTTGGAGAGAGGGTTACCCCCCCCCCCCAGCCTGCTACCAGAGATCTTTTAACTGCAGATGGCAGAAATTGAACCTGAGACCTTCTGCATGCAAAGCATGTGCTCGGCTACTCAACTGTGGCCCTTTCCTGTAATTTATAATGCTTGAGTCTGTCTGGAACAAGGGAATTGGGCACCAGTCCACTTCAGAGTGCAGCTGACTTGTTTGCTACACGTGGCTTCCACCAAGATGTTCTGGGAGCTGTAGTTTTACGAGGGTGCCCAGAATTGTCTGCTGAAGAGCCTTCCCTTCCTCACAACTGCTGTTCATATGATTCTTTAGCAAAACACTGCATCTTTCCCCACTTCAAAAGCATCCTATACTCCTTACCAAGGCTCACACATTTTTTAGATGCCTCGGGCTACACCCCAGCTATCTGTTGCCAATATATCTTAGAGGAGGGAGGGATTCATAGATGCATTTCATCACTTGATGACTCAAGAGCTGAATATGTGAATTCACTTTTAAATTGTATTGTGTTTGAAGGGATGTAAAACAGCTCCATTGCGTTTGATCTGTGATGTTTGTATCACACATGCAAGTTCACACATGCAATGCACTTGATGTTGTAGCACCTGTGGTCAACACAAACAAGTGAACATTCCCTTATTTTGGAATGTTCCAGCCTAATAAAATAGATGCCCCTTGCTTCATAATGTCCGATGGAACAGAATATGTTAAACCCTACAAATGCTTACAAAATCTCCCATCTCTCACAAAGGCCCACAGTTTCACATTTCTGAAGGAAGCTTAGCCCTGTTTTCCTCTCATTTATTTATTTCTCCTTGACTCAGGTACTTTCTGTGCCCTATATCAAGGACTCAAAATCAGTGGAAATCTAGCCTCCTCATTTAATCTGCACAACAGTTCTGTACAATAGGTTAAACTGTAAGAGACTGACTTGTTCAAGCTAACCCCAAGAGCTTCATAGCATTTTGAGCTGGACCTCCTACCTCCAGCCTGTCAATTGCAGCACACATTTAGTGGGCATCTGTCTCATTTTAGAGTCCTGAGTTGCCAGATAGCCACACATAAATTGCATTAGAGTGCAATTCTATGCAGGTTTAGACAGAAAAAGGTCCTGCTTGGCTGGGGAATACTGGGAGTTGTAGGACTTTTTTTTCTGTCTAAACCTGCATAGGATTGCGCCCTTAGTGGCTTTGGTAGTAGGCAATCACTCGTAACCGAGTAAGATTGTCTTCCAGGATAAAATTACCAAAAAAATTATATAAAGAGGAAATTGTATAAAATTGTGTAGACTCTAGCGATGGGTCCGTAAGTGACTGTGGAGGCCAATTCTAGATCCACACAGCTTCCCACAGTGAGGACACAGGTTACCAGATAGAAGATAGTCCTGTAAAGGATTCGTTTGACTTGCTTTTTGCTTAGCACGTTTCTCCCTTTCACCTTGCACTCGGGCTTCTTCAAAGTCCTTGGAACCTTTGTGAAAGGCCAACCTCCAGTTAGAGCGTTCATGGGCCAGAGCTTCCCAGTTCTCGATGTTTATATTGCATTTTTTTTAGATTAGCCTTAAGAACATCTTTAAACCTCTTATACTGACCACTGATATTCCGCTTTCCATCTTTGAGTTGGGAAGGATCCATAGTGGCTTTATGGATGCTGTGAAACCATCTTAGGCTGATTATGGCCCATTGATTGTCCAAGATTCATAGATTCATAATAGAGTTGGAAGGAGCCTACAAGGCTATCGAGTCCAACCCCCTGCTCAATGCAGGAAACTAGAGGAGGGGTCTCCCATCCAAGTAACAACCAGGCTTGACCCTGCTTAGCTTTCCACGCTCAGACAAGGTAGCTAATAAGAACAGATGTTTCCTGATAGCTGGGGGTTTTTTTGTCCAGCTTTTGGAATGCAATATCTATTAGAGTTTGGAAAGGTGACACCTGCCAGCTAGGGGAAAGCGGAAGAGAAACAGTTTGGAACCAATGTTGCGATTTGAATGGAGAAGAAAGGGAGAGAGAATCAGATGGAGACAGAGAATTTGGAATGCTGAGTTGGTGGTAGGTGAAACACCTTGTGGTTCAAAGGGTCTCCCTGTGGGAGGTGGAGGGGGTCTGATGATGTAGGGTTGGCAGATGTGCTGCTAGCTTTAGGGGTGCTTTTAGTTCCATTCAGTGTTTCTGCTAGTCTATTTGTAAATATTACAAGGGCATCATAAGTCTCAAGTCTTTTCACACAAAGGAAATGAGACCCTATAGTGTCACTGGAACTTCTTGCCACTCAGGGAAGTAGAGAGCACTTAGCAATGTAGCGACATAGAGACTATAATGACAACCCAGAGTATGGGTTGAGTGTGGGTTGAATATGGATTGTTGTTGAATCATGGGTGGTTGTTACGTGTGAACCTTGCACTATAGTTTTAGAACATAAGAAGAGCCCTGAGGCTGGATCAGACCAAGGGTCCATCTAGTCCAGCATTTTGTTCACACAGTGGCCAACCAGCTGCCTGTGGGAAACCCACAAGCAGGACATGAGTGCAACACCACCCTCCCACCCATGTTCCCCGGCAACTGGTATATATAGGCATACTGCCTCTGACACTGGAGGAAGTGTATAACCAATCAGGACTTATGGGTTTTTAATCACGAACATCTCAGAGTTCACAACCCAACAACAAACCATGGGTTCTCTTCCTGGGTTGTTTGTGGCGAACAACCTATAGTTAACCCATGGTGTAGGGTTTGCATGTAACAACAACCCATGATTCAGCAACAACCCATACTCAATCTATACTCACCTCATACTCTGGGTTGTCATTATGTGTGAACCAGAACCAGGCCAGAGTGTGGTACAAAATCTGCAAAGGAGTCGGCTGTTTTCCCTTATTGCTCTAAGAGGACTCATTCCTAGGAAATGCTACCTCTGTTCAGATGTTCAACTCTTCCCCGCCCCCTCCTTCTTGCTGCCTTAGTGACCTACCAGCAGTGTGGGAATGACTCACTCAATGCTTGTGGCAAGTCCACGCCTTTTTTAACACTTCTATTTTAGTTGTTGCTCTGAAAAGAAACAGGGACAGGGAAAGCCTAGGAAAGGGGGTGGGGTGGGGTGTGTGTGGATATGTAGCTCGCAAGAGATTCTTTGGCCTATCTGATCACTGAAGCTCCTCGTTTTCCTCCCAATGTGTGGAAGAGATTGGACATTTAAAATACGTAAGCCTGGATGTGCACTGCAGGGGAGAAAGGGAGAGAATGTACAAAATAGAAGCCAGCAACATAGATTTGGGACCAAAGATTTGCCTGTTCAAAAGAGCTCAATCTGCAGTTTCTGTTGAAGAGGCAAAGCTGTGTTAATATAATGTTTCAGGTTCAGTTTCTGGATGTGGGGAACTCACAGTCTCAGAGCCACAATCTGACCAATTCAGTTATTTGGCATATGCAACAGGAAAATTCTCAATACCTGTGGAGAAGGCCCCAATCCACAGGGCCGGCCCTCCCACGAAGTAGGGTGAGGTGCCCGCGTCAGGCAGCAGAGTGGGAGGAACAGTGGATTGCGCTGCTCTCCTCCCAGCCGGGAGGGGCTGCTACCGCCAGCGGGTGACTTGGAGAGCCCCACCAGCCGCTCTCCCACCGTGGCATTTGCTACAGCAAGAGAGCGGATGTCAGGGCTGCCTTGAAGCAGCTGCCGCCGGCGTTCTGTTTCCTTTGCTGCGCATCTTTCCTTGCTTTTGCCGCCACAATGTTGGTTCTGTGGAGAGCCACGTGGCTGGATGAAGTGGCTGCAGGGCCCTTCTGACAGCATGCCCAGGTCTCACTTCTTCTGGCTGCAAAGCTCTCCATGGAACTGATGTCACGGCGGCAAAGGTAAGGGGAAGGGCGGTGCGATGCGGTGGCAGTGACGGGAAGGGGTGCAATGCATTGGTGGCGGCACATGTTCCCTCTTGCCTCAGGGCAGGAGATCTTTACCAGTACCTGGGAGAAAAGTCCCTCTGAAGTCAACAGGGATTGCTTCAAAGGGTTTTCTGTGAAGATAGCAGTCAGTGGCTGTCTTAAAGGACAAAGATATTTGGGGAAGAAAGTAATAAACTACCTGAGATGTACTAATACTACAAAGATCCTCGCAGCCTGGTGCTGTGCATCTTCACTCAGAATGGATGGAGAGGAATCTTACCACCATGTTTGGGTTAGGGTTAAGCTTCAGGTTAGGGTTAGGAAAACATGGGTCTCTGTACATGTCTACGGGCCTGGAACTAGGCTAGATTGGGCTGACAAAGTGAGTAGTCAACAGGAACACCCTGAGTGCTGCCTTTCTGCATCCAGTCTGGAAGGAGACACACTCTACCACTGTGTTATGGTTAGGGTTAAGCTTCAGGTTAGGGTTAGGAAAACCTGGGTCCTTGTGCATGTCCAGAGGCTTGGAACTAGCCTAGACTGGGCAGACAGGGTGAGCGGTCAGCAAGAGCACCCTGAGTGGTACCTTCCTGCATGCTGTCTTGAAGGAGGCAGATTTTACCTCTTGGTTAGGGTTGAGCTTCAGATTAGGGTTAGGGTTACTAAACTTGGATCCCTGTGCATGTCCAGAGGCCTGGATCTAGTCTAGATTGGGCAGACAGGGTGAGTGGTCAACAAGAACACTCTGAGTGCTTCCTTGTGTGTGCTGTCTGGAGGGAGGTGGATTTCAACACCGTGTTAGGGTTAAGTTTCAGGATAGGGTTAGGAAAACATAGGTCCGTATGCAGGTCCAGGGGCCTGAAACTAGCCTAGATTCTGCAGATAGAGTGAGTGATCAACAGGAACACCAGGAGTGTTGCCTTTCTGCACGCTGTCTGGGTGGAGAAGGATTTTACCTGCATGGTAGGGTTAGGGTTAAGCTTCAGGTTGGGGTTAGGGTTAGGAAAACCCGGGTCCCTGTGTATGTCCAGAGGCTTGGAGAACTAGCCTAGATTGGGCAGACAGAGTGTGTGGTTCATAAGAATATCTTGAGTGCTGCATTGGTGTGACTGTCTGGAAGGAGACGGATTTTACCTGCATGTTAGGGTTAAAGTTATGCTTCAGGTAAGGGTTAGGGTTAGGAAAACCTGGTCCCTGTGCATGTGCAGAAGCCTGGAACTAGGCTGGAATGGGCAGAGAGAATGAGCAGTCCACAAGAATATCCTGAGTGGTGCCTTTCTGCGGGCTGTCTGGAAGGAGACAGATTTTAACACCGTGTTAGGGTTAAGCTTCGGGTTAGGGTTAGGAATACCAGGGTCACTGTGCATATGCAGAAGCTCTGAGCTACCCTAAATTGGGCAGAAAGAGGGAGTGGTCAACAAGAACACCCTGAGTGCTGCATTTCTGCATGCTGTCTTGATGGAGAGGGATTTTCCCTTCATTTTAGGATTAGGGATAAACTTCAGGTTAAGGTTCGTGAAACCTGGGTCCCTTTGCATGTCGAGAGGCCTAGAACTTGATTGGGCAGACAGCGTGTGCAATCAACACACAAACACCCCCAGTGCTGCTTTTCTTCATGTTGTCTGGAGAAGTTAGTTAACTGGGACTTCCTTTCAAGCCCTGTTGTTTGAACGTATGCTTAGGATTGTAGCCTAAATTGCATAATTAGACAACAGTGGATGCTGAACCTGTATTCTTCTAGTTGCCTTCAGCATGCACCACTGTGGTTATCTCCCCTTCCCCCAGCACTGATTGCATTCAATACTACATCCCAGCATCGATGAGTGCCTCCCTTTGGGACCAAGGCATCGATCAGCAGCTGCTGCTGCTGGCAGAAAGAAGTCTCAGCTCCCCTTCTCCATCTGCTGGTTCACAAAAACACACAGTGTCTGTGCAACCAACGGATGGCGGAATGCTGCTTCTTGATTACCCTCCCCACTGGAGAGAAATTCTTTATGCCAGCTCCAGGTCTGGCATAAAATTTCCCCATGTTGGGGGCTGGCAGGAGGACGGCCTCTGCCCATGCCATGCCCTCAGTTCTGCCCCTTTCCCCCTTCTCCAACATTGGAGCTCCGGTGGGCCTGTTTGCACATCATGATGGCTCACCATGGCCCAATTTACCTGCGGAGGCTGTTGCATTGTGTTGGGCGCCTGCGGGGGGCATTTTGCATAGCGCCTGGGGGAATCTGGCTTGCCGTGGCTTCTTGTCATGTCATGCGAACCTAGACGGCAGAGGTTGTTTTGAGTGTTAGAGAACCCTTAAATAGCCCTAAAACAAGCCATGGGTTATTTAGGGTTGTCTAACCCTGAAATACCCCTGCCGCCTGGGTTCACATGATAGGACAAGCCACTGCAAGCCAGGTGCCCATGTGCACCATGCAAATAGGCGCCAGGCACAACGTGGCAGCCCCCACAGGTAAATTGAGCCACGGTAGTCTGTCATGTCATGCGGACCAGGTCAGTGTCAGAAGGTTGAGGGCCACGGACCTTTCCATGGGTTAAGGGAGTGGGGATCTGCCATCTGCACACTCTCTGACCTCAGAGGTAGAGATCCAATCTTTCCTATGGCCCCTGGGATCCCGTCCCAGTGACCCTAAGATTGCACAATAAACCTTAACTTATCAAAATGCATAACATTGAAAGCAACAATAGTTTGTTACAAAACATATGAATACATTCAAATAAGACAAAATCAACAAATGTAGAATACATTCAGTATGACAATGAAATAATCTAAACTCAATACATTACAAGCACACAGCAAAATCAAAATTAACAGGCCCCAAATAAGTCAATAAAAATAAGTCGAATCAACCCGTCTTAGTGCTGGTCTTGCAGTCCTCCAGGGGGGCCACAGCAGCCTGACTTAGATATGGTTCAAAGCAGGCAGGGCCAGCTCACCAGGCAAGATGTTTCATGGCTGGCCCCCTCATTTCTCCTCCAAGGAGGCTGGCAGCAGTCAGGGATGTTGAAGAGTCCTTGGTCTCGAGTCACGAGTCGAGTCATGAGTCTCGAGTCCGAGTCCAAGTCCTTGGTCCAAAATGGTGACTCCCGAGTCACTCCCAAAGCTGACTCCACGAGTCCCTATTAAAATCAATGGGGTTTCCCCCCAACAAATAAGGGCTACTTCAGATGTGTGGCTTAAATAAATTCTAGGCACAAGTGTGCCTTTTAATCTCAAAACTCTGCCACTGATTTGGCAAGAACAGACCAGGCAGACAAACCCAAAATAACCAGGCAGGCAGAGGAGGCAGGGAACCCCAAAGCAGGCAGGCAGAGGCCTTTGTCTTGGACAATTCAAACTGTGGAACTGGTTAAGAAGAGACCAGGCAGGCAGAGGAGGCTGGGAATCCCAACAGGCAGGCAGAGGCAGCCAAACCCAAAATGTCTGAAAGGTTGCATTTAGGAAAAGGATTTAAAAAAATAAACTTGGATTGTTACTGCAACTGGGTCCAGGCAGCACCTGCAGGTGGCATCAAGCAGGGATGTTGACGAGTCCTTGGTCTCGAGTCCCGAGTCGAGTCTCGAGTCCCATGAAAAAATATTGGGACTCGAGTCCGAGTCGAGTCAGAGGGGGGGCTCAGTCCGACTCACGAGTCGAGTCCTCGAGTCCGAGTCCCCATCCCTGGCAGCAGTCCAAGGGAGGTGCTGGTGGTGAGTGGCAGTGATGGCAAGTCCTCTTCTCCAGTCTCACAGATGTTCCACCTGCTAGGATTACTGCCAAGCAGGGCTCAAAGGCCAGTGTGCTTGTGCTGCAAGCCATGTGCTGCATCTTCTGGTCTGGGCCTTGGCTTGGACCTGTTGTTGTCTCTTTTGCTGAGGTCCTAGGCTGGATTGTGATGAGGCTGGAGCTGGTTGACATGCCCGGTTGGGGAGCATTGGATACATGATGCCTGGTCTCGGGTAACGGATCGAATGAAAGCCAGTAAACCGAGGCTCAATCCAGACAAGACTGAGGCTCTGCTGGTGGGTGGATCTTCTGTCTGGAAGGGGGATGTGCTGACTCAGCTTGTCTGAGTGTGGAAAGCTAAGCAGGGTCAGGCCTGGTTGTTACTTGGATGGGAGACCCCTCCTCTGGTTTCCTGCATTGAGCAGGGGGTTGGACTCGATGGCCTTGTAGGCTCCTTCCAACTCTATGATCTATGAAATCTAAATATCAATAGGGGTCACACGCACACACACACACACACACACACACACACTGAAGGAGCAGATGCGCAGCTTGGGGATACTCCTGGATCCACCATTGTCACTGGCGACTCAGGTGTCCTTTTCTATGATAGCCCCACATTTACGGAATACTCTCCCCGAGGGAGCTTGCCTGGTGCAGACACTGTCATCTTTTCGGCACTAACGGAAAGACATACTTACTTTCCCAGGCCTTTCGATATTAGTTATGGACCAGTTGTTGTGGGCTACTTTTGTGCTGCTCATTTCAGGCTGTGAGGGGGGAAGGGAAGATTTTGTATATGGTGCATGAACACTTTTCATATTGTGTTGTTTTTAGATTATGTTTTACAGTGTTTATTTTTATGTGTATTTTTGTGCTGATTATGGGTTCATGTTGATTTTGAGGGGCGTTCTGTTTTGGTGTGTGTAAGTCCGTGTCAAGACTGCTTTTTGTGGTAGGAAGTGACACATACTCAAGAACAAACTCAGAACAATGATAAGTAAGATCCCATGGCAAGCGACTCTCATGAGAAAAGGAGCCCAGGATGGTGGGAGTTTTTAAAAAGGAAATTTTTAAAGGCACAATTGCAAACAATTCCCACAAGGAAAAAAGGCAGAGGGCAACAGAAGAAGCCAATGTGGCTTCACAATAAACTCAAAGATGACCTGAAAACAAAAAAGGACGCGTATAGGAAGTGGAAGGGAGGACAGCTACAAGGGAAGAGTACATGCAGGTAGCACAGAACTGCAGGAATAGTGTCAGGAAGGCTAAAGCTGAGAATGAGCTAAGGTTAGCGAGGAATGCTAAAAACAACAAGAAAGCTTTCTTCAGATACATGCACAGTAAAAGACAGAGGAAAGAAATGGTGGTTCAACTACGCGATGAGGATGGCAAATTGATAACAGAAGACAAAGAAAAGGCAGAAGTGTTCAATTCCTACTTCGGCTCGGTCTTCTCCCAAAAGAGGGCCTATGACCCCCCTGGCAAACCTGAAGTGCAGACTGAAGGGGCAGGATTGCAGCTTGAGATTGATAGGCAAATGGTCAAGGAGCACCTGATTACTCTGAATGAGTTTAAATCTCCAGGGCCTGATGAGCTGCATCCTAGAGTAATAAAGGAACTGGCAGAAGAACTCTCAGAACCACTGTCTATTATCTTTGAGAAATCATGGAGGACAGGTGAAGTGCCAGACGACTGGAGGAGGGCAAATGTTGTTCCCATCTTCACAAAGGGCAAGAAAGAGGAACCTGGGAACTATCGGCCAGTCAGTCTGACCTCAATTCCTGGGAAAATTTTGGAGCAGATTATAAAGAAGTCAGTCTGCAAGCACCTTGAAAACAATGCAGTGATTACTAGAAGCCAGCATGGATTTGTCAAGAACAAATCCTGCCAGACTAATCTGATCTCATTTTTTGATTGGGTAACCTCCCTTGTGGACTGTGGGAATGCGGTGGACATAATATATCTGGACTTCAGCAAAGCTTTCGACAAAGTGCCTCATGATATCCTGATTAGCAAGCTAGCTAAAAGTGGGCTAGATGGAACAACTATCAGGTGGATCCACAATTGGCTACAGAATCGGACTCAAAGAGTGCTTATCAATGGTTCCTTCTCAAACTGGGGAGAGGTAACGAGCTGGGTACCACAGGACTCGGTCCTGGGCCCAGTGCTCTTCAACATTTTTATTAATGACTTGGATCAGGAGGTACAGGGAATGCTTATCAAATTTGCAGATGACACAAAGTTGGGTGGAATAGCTAATACTCTGGAAGACAGAAACAAAATTCAAAGTGACCTCGATAGGCTGGAGCGCTGGGCCGAAAACAACAGAATGAAATTTAATAGGGATAAATGCCAAGTGCTGCACTTAGGGAGAGGAAACCAAATGCAGAGTTACAGAATGGGGGACACTTGGCTCAACAATACTACAAGTGAGAAGGATCTTGGAATTGTGATAGATCACAAACTGAATATGAGCCAGCAATGCGATGTGGCTGCAAAGAAGGCAAATGCTATTTTGGGCTGCATTAATAGAAGTATAGCTTCCAAATCACGTGAAGTGATAATTCCCCTTTACTCAGCACTGGTTAGGCCTCATCTTGAGTACTGCGTCCAGTTCTGGGCACCACACTTTAAGAAGGACATAGACAAACTGGAGAGGTTCAGAGGAGGGCAACAAGGATGATAAAGGGACTGGAAACAAGGCCCTATGAGGAGAGACTGAAAGAACTGGGCATGTTTAGCCTTCAGAAGAGGAGACTGAGGGGAGATATGATCGCACTCTTCCAGTACTTGAAGGGATGTCACACAGAGGAGGGCCAGGATCTCTTCTCGATCATCCCAGTTTGCAGGACACGGAATAATGGGCTCAAGTTACAGGAACCTAGATTCCACCTAAACATCAGGAAAAAATTCCTGTTGTCAGAGCAATAAGACAATGGAATCAACTACCTAGGGAGGTGGTGGGCTCTCCCACTCTGGAGGCATTCAAGGTGCAGCTGGACAGACATCTGTCAGGGATGCTTTGACCTGGATTCCTGCATTGAGCAGGGAGTTGGACTCGATGGCCTTGTAGGCCCCTTCCAACTCTACTTTTCTATGATTCTATACATTTAATAAATAAACAAATGCCCCAACCCTGCAGACTCTCCAGGTGGAGTATTCCTATGGCTGGTATCCCTGAGTCCACACTATGTTATGTTAACCCCTCCTAGCTCCCACCGCTACCGGGGCCTGCAATCAGGTCCTCTTCCGCAGCTGAGATTTCAAGG